>OZ010796.1:442482646-442856646 GCA_963932465.1 Maratus speciosus | reverse complement strand
GTTTCTTTTTTGAACATTCAACCATTGAATTTTAGAGTTAATAATTTTTCACCACAAACTTAAATAATTGCGATGACCACCGAAAATTTTCACCCCACGCCACTGATATATATATATATATATATATATATATATATATATATATATAAACATGTGTAATACGTCGTTGAAAAGATAAATGTTTAAAATATTTAATGACATAAAAAAGTAAAAATCGATTTTTTGGTTTAATTTCGCTGTCCTGGTCCTCTTAACCCTCTCGCTGCGTAATTGTTTTATCAAAATAGCTTCAAAAATTGCGTATTTAACCCCTTCGCGACGAACGTCTTTTAACAATTTTTATTCTTTTGTCACCGGTTTTTCAAAACAAAATTTTTTGTCTAATTTAATCGGGAAAATACTCCGATTAAATAAAGTAAAATTTACAATAAAAAGATAACTGGTGGGAATAATCAAGGAGGGTTAATTAGACGAAAAAAATGCAGGCCAGAAGAAATCTCGGGTTGCGCAAATTTTGCTACTTTTATGTTGCCCGAGGAAATCTCGAGTTATGCAGCTAGAGGGTTAAGGAGCACGAAATCCTTGATATGGAGCATCAGTAGTTTACTATGGAAATTTTTGACTTGTCTAAACGTTATTTCTTAGCGATTACATAAAACGAAAATCATAGCTGCGAAAATCTGGTTCCCAACAATTATAATTAGTGCTAAAGATGCTCATCGCGAAGGGGTTAATACCTTCAGAAATTACCCTCTTCCCTATAGGATATCAAAACGCTCGTCCTGATGATCGCTATTGAAGTCAGCAGAAATCTCACTCTACGTACGCATTGATATATCCTATATATTTTTAGAGTAATTGGTTTCTGTGTAGCATATAAGGAAGCCTTTAGTACAGCGTCCAGAATACCTAGTGTGGAAATATGCTATCCAAACAACGCTAAAAATTTGTATCCTTTAAATGTGCGACGATACTGATAAAATCCCAAGTGTCGATCGCAGCGACATCTGCGGGATTTTCGTATTACTAGTATTACATTGTATAGACTAGCAATTTCTTACAGTTGTAGAAAATATCCTGCAGATGTCGCTGCGATCTGCATATTGCAGAAGCATCATTGCACATTTAAGGGATATAGTATTTTAGCGTTTTTTTAACCCCTTAATTCTTGCTCCCGTCATATTCACGGGCTGTGTCTTTTACTCAGATTGTTTGATTCCCAACAGTTTTATTTTTGCCGGCTTTTAGCAAGATACTAGAAAGAATTATACATGGTAGGATAACACACCACCTCACAATAAACAAATATTGGAGTGAAAAACAATACGGTTTTAAACAAGGAATCTCATGCGAACACGCACTAAACAACCTTATAAAAAGTATAAAAAAGGACAAGGAAGAAGACTACCAAACATTGCCAATAGCCATGGATATAAATGGAGCATTTGACAACATCAGATGGCCCATTATAGCCGAAAACCTAAAACAATCACCATGCCCTATATACATGACAAACTGGATAAAAAGCTTTTTAAAAGACAGATTCATAACCCTAGAAGAGATCGGGATAAAAACAACAAAACAAACATTCGGCGGTTACCCACAAGGCAGCTGCCTTGGGCCACTGCTATGGCTGCTAATAGCAGACACAGCACTGAAGAAAAATTGGGGGGATAACGTAAGAATCCAGGCATTTGCAGATGATTTTATTTTAATATTAAGAGCAAAAACGAAAGCAAAATTAGTCAAATTAGCAAACAAAATAATTAAAGAATTTAACGAATGGATCACAGCTAACAACCTAACACTTAACTGGGATAAAACAGAACTACTGTATCTAAACAGAACACATATAGGAAACCTACCAACAGAGGACACCCAAAAAATAGAGGGTATAAAATTTAACAACAGGGAACTCGAAGGAAAAGGAACAAATTAAATACCTAGGTATAATAATTCATAAAAATCTCAACTGGCTAACACACTGCCAAACACAATCAGCAAAAGTTAGGAACACGTTCAACATGATGAGCGCTATGGTCTCACGGGGATGGGGTCTCAAATCAGACTTATTGAAAATTTGGTATAGAACAGTAGTCGAGAAAACACTGACTTATGCAGCCCCAATTTGGGGACACAACCTTAACACAAGAAGCAAGGAAGAACTAACAACTTGCCAAAGACACTTCCTGCTGGCCATAGTCAAGGCATATAAAACAGCCCCAACCGCGGCCCTTCAGATTCTAGCAGGCCTGGTTCCAATTCATCTACAAGTCAAATACGAAGCAGCATACGGCACAGTCTCAAGGCTAAGGGAAACGGTAAACTTAAACGGAACAATACTTAATCATATAGACTATGTTAAAAAAATAAACATATGGCACACACACCCGGCGGAACCGATAGAACCGACCATAGGACACAACTTTAAAGATATCACAATTTACATAGATGGGTCAAAATTGTAATCGGGAGCTACAGGTTCGGCATTCGTAGCATATGAAAAGGAAAAGAAAATAAACACATGGTCAGCACCACTAAGGAAGTTTAATAGCGTTTTCCAAGCAGAACTGTTGGCTATACTGAAGGCAGCAGAATGGGGGAACACAACAGGAGAAGAATGCAGTATTCGTTCGGACTGCATGTCAGCCATTCAAGCAACTTAGTAAACCTTTCAATGTTACACAACTAATAGATTCAATACACGAAACAATAAAAAAATCAGATAAAAAGTTCAAGATAAGTTGGGTAAAGGCGCACGTAGGCATACAAGGCAACAAAGATGCCGACAAATTAGCAAAACAAGCAGCACAAAATCAGTCGAATAATATACCATATAACTTAGAAAGACCAATATCTAACTTAAAAAGAACAATCAAAGAGCTTATAATAAAACAATGGCAGTTCGAGTGGGATTACGGGGACAAGGGCAGGACAACATATGAATACTTCCCAACAGTTAACACAAGCAGACTAATGGGCTGCAAACTATTAAGTCAAATTTACACGGGTCATGGAGCATTCCCTGACTACCTACACAGATTTAAACGCAAAAACACACCAAACTGCGCATGTGGAGAAATTGGAACCCCTAAACACTATCTTACATCCTGCCCGCTAACACAACAACACCATCTGGTCCAAATAACAACAAATAACGAGCAACTTTGGCACAGACAACTAGCAAACAAAAAACACGTACAGAACAAGGGTAAATCGGTGGCCAGATGGCTAATTGAAAACATAGACATAATATCACAGTAGGGAAAAGGAAAAAAAACACACACACACATCGATTTTTAGCGGGACACCCAACCCCATACTAACAATCTGTCTGTTTCAGGTTATAAATATTTAAAAAAAGGGAAAAAAATGTTCACGTTGAATTATCACTACGATACGTATTTCGGGGCAGCGTATGAAGAATCCTCTTCATGGGGGAAAAAAAAAAAAAAAAAGAAAAGAAAAAGGTAAATAATGTTAAATCTTTTTATAGTTATTTATAATTTTTTTTTATGTATTATTTTTTATCTTTTTTTTTTTTTTTTGGACTACGCCTCTCTTTATATATGCGCTTTCTGCAGGAGCTACCGGACCTGCTCCAATGTCAAAGCCCAGGGAGCCAGTTTTTACCCGGTGGGGTACGGTAGAAAGGCGTAGTCTTATGTCCCTTGCAACGTTAAGTTTGCCTATCCATTCGGCCCAAAAAATTAACAGTTCGTGCAATTTGTCTATCTGCGGAGCCCCATTCTTTGTTTTCTTTACCCCCCCCCCCCATACAAAAAAAAATAAAAATAATAAATAATAAAAAATATAATAAAATAAAAAATAATAATCATTTTCATTTGACAAGTATGCATCAACAATTAGGCTTCAAAAATTCCAAGCTACCCCAATTAGATCGGCAGCGGTGGCCAAGCTGGTAGAGCATTATACTCGTAGCCATTGGTCGCAGGACCCAGGCTATCTGCCGGCTAAAATTCCGTCATGTACGCTAATGGCACCTGGTGCATGTAAAATCCGTCGTGGGTGCAAAGTCCCCCAAGTTACCTGTGAATTATACCTCTGGAGGTGCCTTGCCAGGTGAAGGTCTCGTCATCTGATCAAGGTTCTAAATTACGAGACCAACTTAAGTAGCTATGTGCAGGTGCCAAACGACAGGATATAGCGTTAAGTAACCGGCAAAACAAAGTATACACAAACGAGCAGTAGGCGCTGCAAATAGGATGAAGATCGAGGCAACGATGTCAGGTTTATTACCGCTTCGCGGCGATTAGGCGGTCACTCGCCCCGATGTCAGGTACTAAACCCGTTAAGCTGGGACAACCCGGCAGGTAGGGGCCTGGTCATCGGTTAGAAAGAAAGAAAGAAAATAGTGAAATTGGCTATATTTTAATATCGTTTTACCTGTCATTAAATAAGGTGAATATTTCTTTTTCATAAAAGTGGTGCCAATAAGCAATTTGAATTTTTAAACCGTAATTCAACTCGAGCGTTAAGGGGTTAAGTATTACAGGGATAGCCGATATCAATAGTTGAATTCTTGAATCGCAGAGATTCGATGATTAGATTAGACAATAATAACTATAAAATTTTAATGGTATGAAGCGGTACACACTCTGACATCCCTACTTTAGAGCAACAGAGATTTAAAAACATAAAAAAGGATTCGATAAACTTTACACAACTTCTTAAAATAACTCGGACACTGGAAATATATTGTAATATTTTTGATCTCAAAGAATAAGCAGATGCATGACAATGGACATATCATAGAAGGGCGTTGCTATCTCGAAATGTTGCAACATAAAGCGCTTTGCAGTGGCAATTATTTAAGAAGTCATATTTACGTTCAGAGTAATCGTTCCCGTTCCTCATTAAAAGTAAATTGTCTCTATTTGAGAGAAAAAAAGTCGTTAAATCATAAAATAATAAATTTTTGCTGTTTTACTTGTTAGAACATGGAAAAATATTTTCTAAATCAAACTTATAGGACAGAGTAGTCTGTCTGTTAGTCTGTCTGTTCCGCGATAACTGCCGCAAAAAGCATCCGATCGGCTTGAAATTCACTGCGCATGTTGATGAGGTACTCGGACTTAGCTGTATAGTTTTTGGTTAAATTTGGTTCATTCGTTCGGGAAATATGGAACATTTTATTTTGCTCTATAATGATTTTGTATGGCAAGTCAGACGATTTTCAGATTTTCATTTCTTGAAAGAAATGGCTCATATGAAAAATGGATTTAAATGGTAAATTTCTGATGCTGAAATTTTTAAACTAGTAAATCTACAGATCAGGAGCCTCAACGTCATCTTTGCAAGTCATTGTTTTTTAACACTCATTGCATAATATTCAACTTCCTACAAATCGCTTTTTAAAGTTTTCAAATTACATAAATATTTAGGAGCATACAAGATACTTAGTAAAGTTTCAGAAACTAAAAGTGTTAAACAAGTGGTTATACATTGATGTTCTGAAATTCTGATGAACTACTTATTCTGGTCACTTTTTAAATCAAAAAATGCATCTCTTCAGGGGGGCCCCCCCCCATAACCCCCCGTAGTCTATTTAAATTTACATTCGTAATTTTTTATTGATTGTGCGGATGGTTATAGTATATCTTTTTTGCTGTGATTTATAAGGATAAGCATAAGTTTTTTTATAAATTAATAAAATTTAAATTTAAAATAAAATATTAATGTTAACCGTACACAGTCAATAAATCTTGAAGTGACGCCAAAAATGTAACCCTAAAATCCGCTACATTCGGCACAATACAACGACGTGCTTTAAAAGAAAAAAAAAAAAAAAAACGGATGAAGTCAAAGAATTTGGTCCCTGTTCCACGTGCTTGTTTTGTTTGGGCCGAATGAGGGCATTTAAATCTGAGCGATAACGCGCATCGTATTGCAAACTGTTTTTACGGCATACTGCATCTCCATCTATCTCTTTCCTCCGTGAATAATAGTTAATTTTATTTTACCCACGATCTTTTTATTCCAGCATCATTGTTTTCGATAAATGACGTCTAATTCACCTGCTATGCGTACTTACTCAAAACTTTTCATCATATTCAACATTCATATTAAGAAATACTCGAGAGTTTTCTTTTTATTTCCAATATGCCGCCATATTAATTTTTCTATTCTTAATTTTATTTTTCATTTTCCTGTTTCACGACAAAACATTTCAATTGAAAATTGTTTAAAAGAAAATATTATTCCGGATTTTGATTTTCTTGGCAACAATTAAAGAAATATTGGTAAATGGTATGGGAAAATGTTACGTTATTCTCCATGAAAATAATGAACTTTTGTATTTTTAAGCAAAATATTTCAATAAAATTTATAAAATAAATGAAATATTGCCTTTTTTTAGCTCACAGGCTATCAAAGCCTGAGAGCTAATGTGCCCGCCCGTTCTGTATGTATGTATGTATGTATGTATGTATGTATGTATGTATGTATGTACGTACGTACGTATGTACGTAACGCGATAACTCTTGATAGAAACATCCGATTTGCTTCAAAATTTTTTCCTAGGTTCATTGTGATAAGGCGCTTCCCTGATTAGTTTTGGGAGTTCATTGGTTAAGGATAAAGGGGGAAAAACGGGGTTAGTCCACCCCCCCCCCCTTAATTCAGAAAAATGGGTTTTTCATGCAAAATCATTCGATTTGCTCCGAATTAGGTATACCGGTTTATTATGTTAAGGAACATCCCTGATTAGTTTTGGGGGTTCATTGGTTAAGGATAAAGGTGGAAAAACGGGGTTAGTCCCCCCCCCCCCCCTTAATTCAGAAAAATGGGTTTTTCATGCAGAATCATTCGATTTGCTCCGAATTTGGTATACCGGTTTATTATGTTAAGGAACATCCCTGATTAGTTTTGGGGGTTCATTGGTTAAGGATAAAGGGGGAAAAACGGGGTTAGTCCACCCCCCCCCCTTAATTCAGAAAAATGGGTTTTTCATGCAGAATCATTCGATTTGCTCCGAATTTGGTATAACGGTTTATTATGTTAAGGAACATCCCTGATTAGTTTTGGGGGTTTATTGGTTAAGGATAAAGGGGGAAAACGGGGTTAGTCCACCCCCCCCCCTTAATTCAGAAAAATGGGTTTTTCATGCAGAATCATTCGATTTGCTCCGAATTTGGTATACCGGTTTATTATGTTAAGGAACATCCCTGATTAGTTTTGGGAGTTCATTGGTTAAGGATAAAGGGGGAAAAACGGGGTTAGTCCACCCCACCTTAATTCAGAAAAATGACTTTTTCATGCAGAAACATTCGATTTGCTCCGAATTTGGTATACCGGTTTATTATGTTAAGGAACATCCCTGATTAGTTTTGGGGGTTCATTGGTTAAGGATAAAGGGGGAAAAACGGGGTTAGTCCCCCCCCTTAATACAGAAAAATGGGTTTTTCATGCAGAATCATTCGATTTGCTCCGAATTTGGTATACCGGTTTATTATGTTAAGGAACATCCCTGATTAGTTTTGGGGGTTCATTGGTTAAGGATAAAGGGGGAAAACGGGGTTAGTCCACCCCCCCTTAATTCAGAAAAATGGGTTTTTCATGCAGAATCATTCGATTTGCTCCGAATTTGGTATACAGGTTTATTATGTTAAGGAACATCCCTGATTAGTTTTGGGGGTTCATTGGTTAAGGATAAAGGGGAAAAAGGGGGGTTAGTCCCCCCCCCCTTAATTCAGAAAAATGGGTTTTTCATGCAGAATCATTTAATTTGCTCCGAATTTGGTATACCGGTTTATTATGTTAAGGAACATCCCTGATTAGTTTTGGGAGTTCATTGGTTAAGGATAAAAGGGGGAAAAAGGGGTTAGTCCACCCCCCCACCCCCCTTAATTCAGAAAAATGGGTTTTTCATGCAGAATCATTCGATTTGCTCCGAATTTGGTATACCGGCTTATTATGTTAAGGAACATCCCTGATTAGTTTTGGAGGTTCATTAGTTAAGAAAAAGGGGGAAAGGGGGCTAGTGCACCCCTTTTAATCCAGATAAATGGGTATTTCATGCAGAATGATTCGAATTGCTCCGAATTTGGTATACCGGTTTATTATGTTAAGGAACTTCCCTGATTAATTTTGGGGGTTCATTGGTTAAGAATAAAGGGGGAAAAGGGGGCTAGTCCACCTCCTTAATTCAGATAATTGGGTTTTTCATGCAGAATGATTCGATTTGCTCCGAAGTTGGTATACCGGTTTATTATGTTAAGGAACTTCCTTGATTAGTTTTGGGGGTTTATTGGTTAAAGATAAAGGGGGAAGGGGGGCTAGGCCACCCCCCTTAATTTATATAAACGGGTTTTTCATGCAGAATTATTCGCTTTGCTCCAAATTTGGTATACCGGTTTATTATGTTAAGGAGCTTCCCTGTTTCGTTTTGGCGATTCATTGGTTAAAGATAAAGGGGGGCTAGTCCACCCCCTTAATTTAGATAAATGTTCTTTTTGCAGGATTATTCGATTTGCTCCAAATTTGGTATACCGGTTTATTATGATAAGGGGCTTCCCTGATTAGATTTGGAGGTTCACTGGTTAAGTATAAAGGGGGAAACGGGGGCTAATTCCCCTTCACTTAGTTTTTTGAGGGGCATTATTCTTTAAAATAAGTGTATAATATACAATTAGTGTGAATAGCCTGTGAGCTCAATGCCATCAGTTTAGCTGGGCACTTTTCTTTTTTATTTATTTCTGGGCTAAAATCTATCTATATGCAAAGATACAAATGCATTAATTTATCCGTTTTGACGTTGCCTTTACTCAAACATTATACACGCAATTATACTAATATTATTAGGACCAAATACGTTGCTAGGCAACAGAGAAAGAAAAGGAAAAAAATGAAATATGCATTATGTCAAATTGATAAAACAAAACTCTTTATATTATTGGAAAACATGTATAAAATTCCCCCAATATTATAAACTTAATTAAAAAAGTCTCGCAAATATATTGACAAAATTTATTGGAATAATTTAACCCTAGATCTACCGGGAATTTTATTCAAGTTTTAATAAAACGTTCTACACCAGAATTTTTATTTAAAACTATTTAACTTATTTATTTACCTTATTTTTGTCTGGTTTATATACTTAGTTTATTTTAAAGAAATTTCTGGTTTGAATGAATATTTTGTATGTACCTGTCGGGTCCAATGGACCCGTCTGGTAGACGGAGGGTTAATAATGTTATTTAAAAATTTCAGCATCAAAAATTTACCATTTAAATCCATTTTTCATATGAGCCATTTCTTTCAACAAATGAAAATCTGAAAATCGTTTGACTTGCCATAGAAAAGCATTATAGAGCAAAATAAAATGTTCCATATTTCCCGAACGAATGAACCAAATTTAACCAAAAACTATACAGCTAAGTCCGGGTACCTCATCAACATGCCCAGTGAATTTCAAGCCGATCGGATGCTTTTTGCGGCAGTTATCGCGAAACAGACAGACTAACAGAAACCAAAACTTTTCGTGTCTCCACAGTAAGCCTTCACTGACGTTTCGGCAATAAGATTATTAAATTATTCTAATTAGTTTGAAAATTTGACAATATATTTGCGAGATTTTTTTAATTAGGTTTATAATATTGGGGGAAATTTTATGCATGTTTTTCAATAATATAAAGGATTTTGTTTTATCAATTTGGCATAATGCATATTTCATTTTTTTTCCCTTTTCTTTCATCTGTTGCCTAGCAACGTATTTGGTCCTAATAATATTAGTATAATTGCGTGTATAATGTTTGAGTAAAGCCAACGTCAAAACGGATGAATTAATGCATTTGTATCTTTGCATATAGATGGATTTTAGCCCAGAAATAAAAATAGGCAATGTTTCATTTATTTTATTTATTTTATTCAAGTATTTTGCTTAAAAATACAAAAGTTCATTATTTTCATTGAGAATAACGTAACATTTTTCCATAACATTTACCAATATTTCTTTAATTGTTGCCAAGAAAATCAAAACCCGGAATAATATTTTCTTTTAAACAATTTTCAATTGAAATGTTTTGTCGTGAAACAGGAAAATGAAAAATAAAATTAAGAATAGAAAAATTAATATGGCGGCATATTGGAAATAAAAAGAAAACTCTCGAGTATTTCTTAATATAAGAAGATGAAAAGTTTTGAGTAAGTACGCATAGCAGGTGAATTAGACGTCATTTATCGAAAACAAAGATGCTGGAATAAAAAGACCTTGGGTAAAATAAAATTAACTATTATTCACGGAGGAGAGAGATAGATGGAGATGCAGTATGCCGTAAAAACAGTTTGCAATACGATGTGCGTTATCAGTCAGATTTAAATGGCCTCATTCGGCCCAAATAAAATAAGCACGTGGAACAGGGACCGAATTCTTTGATTTCATCTGTGCATTTTTTCTGTAAAATGAAAATGATCTGCTTATATTTAAGCAATAAGCAGTCTAAGGCAGCATTTCATTGTATTGTGAATTAAAAGTTGTATTACTAAAAATACTATTCTGTTTTTTTTTTTTGTTTTTTTTTTTTTTTTTTTTTTTTTTTTTTACGCACGTCGTTATGTTGTGCCGAATGTAGCGGATTTTAGGGTTACATTTTTGGCGCCACTTCAAGATTTATTGTCTGTATACGGTTAACATGAATATTTTATTTTAAATTTAAATTTTATTAATTTATAAAAAAAACTTATGCTTATCCTTATAAATTACAGCGTAAAAAAAAGCTAAGATATACTATAACCATCCGCACAATCAATAAAAAGTTACGAATGTAAATTTAAATAGACTACGGGGGTTCAGGGGGGCACCTGTAGAGCCCCCCTGAAGCAATGCAATTTTTGATTTAAAAAGTTACCAGAATAAGTAGCTCATCAGAATTTCAGAACATCAATGTATAACCACTTGTTTAACACTTTTAATTTCGGAAACTTTACGAAATATCTTGTATACTTATAAATATTTATGTAATTTGAAAACTTTAAAAAGCGATTTGTAGGAAGTTGAATATTACGTAATGAGTGTTAAAAAACAATGACTTGCAAAGATGACGTTGAGGCTCCTGATCTGCAGATTTACTAGTATTTAAAACTATTTAACTTATTTAATGAGCCTATTTTTGTGCTGCATAATTTAACATAACTTATGAAGAAATTTCTGGTTCGAATCAACTATTATCAATCTGGTAGAGGTCAAAATGTCCCCTAATGGTGGTTCTAGTCTTAACACATTCACGACGGGAAACGAGAATTCTCGTTTTCATTCGAAAAACATCAGTGACTAAGGACGTGGCTTCTTCCTTAGAGAAAATGCATTTATATCATGTTGTCCATATTTTTTTAGATTGTAATTTAGATTTTATATTAAATTCGTATATTGGAAGATATTTACCGATGTATAACGTTGGGAAATCTATCTAGAACACCAATTTACAAAGGACTTTCAGAACAGGGAGCAGCTTCTACTGTTTTAAAATTCAGATCTGATAAAATTGCCCGTCGGCAATGTGTTAAGATAGAAACATGATTTAAACGCCATTTTAACTCCTTGAAGGGCACCAGTATATGTTATATACCACTTAATTTTAATTCCCAAATGCCACATTCACACTAGAATAAAGGAATTAAAATTGGTTTCATATAATGTAGGTGAAGAAAAGCTTTTACTTAGTTTCATATAATGTTGTTCATAAATACCGGTATCAATCAATCATTTTACAATTTTAGCAACAGAAGTGCTTTTCCCCTGAAAGGGTTAAGCGGTCAAAAACAGAGCATGTTTTGACGCAATAAAGGTTTTTTTTCCAAAATTTAAAGATTTTTGTGTTGTGGTCTCCCTGAAAGAACATTTATTTGTCTTAACCCCTTGAGGGGCGGTGGGATCGGTTATCCCACGATCTACGATCTACGATTATCTACGATTAATGAAGATTTGCACCAGAAAAATTTTATGAAATTTTACTTTTCTAACTTTGGTGGGAAAAAGGTCGTAAAATTGCTTTTCCTTACTTTCAAATAATTTTTTTCTAAATTTCCGGTGGGAATTCAGCACTGCACAAACGCAATTGCTCTCCCCTCTAGGGGTTAATAAATCAGCGATGATTTTTTAAAGCTTTATTTTTATGCATTAAAAATATTTATTTTCTATTGTGTGTTGGATATGGATATCACACCCGAAACACATGGAATTTCTCATTTTTAAAACTTTTCAAGAAAGTTGAAAAGTGTTAATGCATTCAGTTTGTCTGTCCGTCCTTCCTCGCTCTAACTCTCGTAAATATACTCTCAAGCAGGATTCTCATGCAGTTGATAAACTTTATTTAGGGTCACCAAAACATGTTTGGTATTGTATATGAAGTATGTTGGATTAATAGTTCACTTACAAGGGGACTGAAAAGAATTCCATTACATTATGGTATATAGAAAAAAATCGTTTGCAGAGTATTTTAATGAGATTACACTATTTCAAATGTATTGAAACTGATATAAATCACTGAATTTCACTACAAGATGATTAGGACATTCATAACATTTCTCGTTCATTTACAGGGACACACAAAAGAAATCGATTACAGTGATGTCTTTGAGTAATAATTGCTGGAAGTGCGTTTTAAAATTCGATATGTGCTTTAAAATGTAAATAATATTTTGCATGTTACTCATTGTACATATATTCTATACCTGATATACAGGGCTGCACAAAATAATTTACGTACCAATCTCTTTGTTATCGGAAATTGCTGAAGGGGAAGTTTCAACAGAATAATCGAAAGTTTCGAATATATATTTCTTAACTGAACTAAAGTTTGGCATGCATGTAGTTAATAGATACAAATATAGATATCATATACAGGGAAGCTCAAAGGATTCGGATAATTTTCCGATTGCAGATGGGTGTCAAATGTGTTAGGTGTTTCCATATGGTTGAATTATACATAATATTTTAACTTATTAAACAGTGCAGATTTGTTACATTGTTCTGAATGTGCTAGAAAGTGTTTCATAATGTATGCTTGACGCATGATTTCTTTCTTTCTTGTTAGACATGCAAATAATATTTTCGAAATCGATGCTGCTGTATTAATATAGATAAATTTTAGCTACATATTGATATATTTAACAATTTGAGCTTAAATTTTTTTTTATTAGAATGCCAATTCAGATTTTAAAAAAATATGGGATACTTCATGTAACTCCAAATAACATGGATCGAGTGTAGATAAGTATACGTTTTGCTACAGTCTTTATAACACAATGTATCAGTTTAGAGAAACGTTTATATCAGCAACATTTGTCATCAATGTGCGTTGTTTATATAGAAGAAGTGTCACTAATAGGAAAAGATTTTTAATTCAAAATTGTACCAATATTTTCGGATAGAAATACTCTATTCTTATAAATAACATGGATATTACTATTCAAAATCAGTTACAGATTTCTGAATAAAAAATGCCCAATCAGCGACACTCTATAGCACTGACGTAAAAAGTGGAGACAGTAGGAATGGCTAGAGTATCACTATTTTCGAATAATGATATTCATCTTATTTAATCGCAGAAAATTATTACAAATTCTGTGATTAACCCTTCTAGAACCAGGTTTTATACAGGGTGATTCTAAATTCATTGTGCAAATTTTAAGGGTTGGTACAGGACACTGTAACAATCATTTATTGTATGGGAATGTATGAACGCAAGTGACCCGTTAAGGTACAAACACCAGGGGGGCAATTTGGCCCTTTTTTATTTTCAAAATTTTTCATTCATACCAGAAAATCCCTATACTATTCTTTTCTTTACTTAAATCAGACATTTCATGATTACGTAAAGAAAAAATTCTTCTTTGAAAATTTCCGGTATGAAATCCTATTTCTTTTCACGTATTTCCTGTGTTTGACAGATTTGCTAGTTTTGCGGGGGTTTTTTTTAATTAAAAAATCTTGATTTCATACCGGAAATTTTCAAAGAAAGTTTTTTCTTTATGTAATCATGAAATGTCTGTCTTAAATAAGGAAAATAATAGTATAAAACTTTTCTGCATGAATGAGAAATTTTGAAATAAAAAAAGGTCCAAATACGCCCCTGGTGTTTGTACCTCAACGCGTCACTTGCGCCTATACATTCCTGTACATTAAATGATTGTTACAGTGTCCTGTACCAACCCTTAAAATTTGTACCATAAATTTAGAATCACCCTGTATTTTCGGAGCATTGTTATTTTTACATGATAGGAACCAGAAATTAAATTTTATTATATGTAATTCCTTCCTGGGAGGTCCCTATTTAATTTCATATGTTAAGTAAAAATTAAACATTTTTTCTGGTTTGAAACATTACAAATTTCAAATTAGAAAACAACTGGGGTCAAATAAGACTCCAATGGTACTAGGAGGGTTAAAAAAGGCGAAGACTACTTTTCTGCTTTTTCCTTTTTTTTTTTTCTCTCAAACAGCAGCAAACTGTCGCCCTAAATCCCCTCTGTTTACCCCGCTGACTATTATTTAATTCGTTTTGCATAGAATAAATCTTATATTAATCTATTTGTCTTTCAATTCAGACCAGGGATGAGATATCTGCTTTTTTGTACACCAGTGTTTTCTTAGCAAAAAGGTTGTTCTGTTAAATCGCAATAATGTTCCGATTAAATAAAATAACCTTTTCTCTAACAAAATACTGGTGTGCAAAAAAGCGAAAATCTCATCCCTGATTCAGACCTTACTATACTACAGTAATAAAAATATTTCTCACATTTAATGATTTCACAGGCCTGCGAAATTGAAGTTTTTGAAAAATACAAGAGAAGTTTTTGCTGATTTTTATGTTATTTGGTGGATTGATTTCGAAAATGACCTCCATTTTCCCCCATCACATCAGAATTTTTTGTAATATCGATATCGATATTTTTGCTAAAATCCTATTTGAAAACGAATTCTCTTGGACAATTTCGCATGTACTATCTGGCAACAGTGATTTTATACATGTAAATCTATGTATAAAAAAAAATTCGAGTCTTGGTAAGGCAAATTGATTTTTCAGTTATCGATTATTTTGTTATAGGTTTAAACGGTTT
Organism: Maratus speciosus; assembly: GCA_963932465.1. Classification (NCBI taxonomy): domain Eukaryota; kingdom Metazoa; phylum Arthropoda; class Arachnida; order Araneae; family Salticidae; genus Maratus; species Maratus speciosus. The sequence continues at coordinate 442,841,568 of OZ010796.1, read as the reverse complement.
AAAATAACCGGGTCTATCGAAAAGTTGTGTCGTGGTGGGAAAATCCATTCGTACCGGAAAATTCTATCATTTAATTATTAGATATTGATTCCGATATCTAATGTCTAATAATTACCTGGCAGAACTTACCGGTACGAATTGATGTTTCCAACACGACACGAATTTCCAACCGACCGAATATTTTTCAAGAAAATGTGACGTGATAGACTTTTTTCATTATTAGTTTTTTAATTAGCACCAAAAAATACATAAAGTTCAGCCATCAATACCCTTGTATTTTTTTTATCGCAGGCCTGTGTTATTACATAACAATTTATTCCGTTATCGACAAGAAATATATATTTATGAAGAGCATATAATATTAGACCTCTCGCTGCGTAATTGTTTTATTAAAATAGCTTCTTTTGTCACCGGTTTTTGAAAACAAAATTTTTTGTCTAATTTAATCGGGAAAATGCTCCGATTAAATAAGGCAGAATTTACAAAATAAATAAATAAATAAATAAATGGTGGGAATAATCAAGCACGATTAATTAGACGGAAAAATGCATCCCCGAGAAAATCTCGGGTTGCGCAGCGAGATGGTTAACCTCTTCGCGACGAGCGTCTTTTACAGAATTTTTAATCTTTTAGCATAGGTGATTCAAAACAGAAAAATTTTCAAAATTTAATCGGCCCTGATTAAATAAGGCAAAATTTATAATAAAACATAACTGGTGGGAATAATCATGGATTCTTAGCACTTTATGCGTCACGTATACGTGACGCTCGTCCTCAAGGTGTTAATAAACTTATTATAATGCATTATGCATGAGAAATAATATCGCTTTGCAAAAACAGTGTACTAATAAAATTGTTTAAAATGTTGAAAATTATTATAAATTCTTCCTTTATAAAAGCCTTCCTTTTAATCTTTCAAATAAATTTACGAATAGTTGAATTCGAAATGAAAATATCACACTGGAATGTTTCTGCCAATAATTTCATCTCTTTCAGTAGAAAGGTTTTAAATGAATTATTCTAGTCTGCACTTAACCAATAATTTTCAAAGGTGTGTTAATATTTCGAAACCATTTTGACACATTAATATTGATCAAAATGATGAATGTAGATGCCGCCGAAATGAACATTTAGCAATTTCCTATTATTAAATGTCTGTTCCGACTCAAATAATATGATAACTTCTTTATCACCATGAAATGTATTTGGAAATTAATATTGATTGCAGCGTGTTAACCCTTTCAGGGGCAAAGTACTTCTGTTGTTAAAATTTTGAAATAATTGAGTGACACAAGAATTTAAACTTTACTTCACGTACATTATTTATTCTAAATGTCATTGTGACATTTGGGGATTAAAATTAAATTAGATATATAATATTCCTTAGACCTTCAAGAGATTAAAATTGTTTGTTTATATATGGAAACAAACGAACCATGTAGTTCTTACTTTTAAATTTTAATATATAGTATATAGGGGATGTAGGGGTAATTAGGATCAGGGGCACTTCATGGGCAATCTGTAACAGATAAAACAAGTTGGAAATTGATCGTCAAACGTGGCAAATGAGGTGCGTTCGTACTATAACTAGTTTTATAATTATTTTTTGCACCCCATATTGTACTGAATGTGTATTTATTTGCAATTCATAAGTGCATAGTCTGTAACATCATTAAAATGCACTTGCAATAATTTTTTCCCATTCCCCTTAATGTAACGGAAAACTTTTGACTGTCCCTGTAATTAAGCTATACATCTGATTTTCATGAAATTTGAAATGGCTCGACAAAATTTTGCAGCAATTATATATTTAAAATTTCAGCCCATTCGGAAAGCTGTAACATCATTAAAATGCACTTGCAATAATTTTTCCCATTGGCTTTAATGTAAAGAAAAACTTTTGACTGTCCCTGTAATTAAACTATACATCCGATTTTCATAAAATTTGAAATGGCTCGACAAACTGTCGCAGTAATTATATGTTTAAAATTTGAGACCATTCGGAAAGCTTTAACATCATTAAAATGCACGTGCAATAACTTTCCCCATTGGCCGTAATGTAAAGAAAAACTTTTGACTGTCCCTGTAATTTAACTATACATCCGATTTTCATAAAATTCGAAATGGCTCGACAAAATTATACAACAATCATATATTTAAAATTTCATACCATTCGGTTGGGTAGTTTTTGCTCTATTATATGCGGACGGACGGACAGACAGACGGACAGACAGACGGACTGAACGACGACTATAGGTGCTACGTATTTATATAATTACGAACGCACCTAAAAATGACCATGCTAATTATGAAGTCTGACTAATATTCTACATGTGAAATTTTTTGGAGTGAAAATGCATGTTCCTGTAGAAGTAATCACTATTTTCCCAGAACACGAACAAAAACGTTGCCCGTCAAAGTGAGAATGTTTTAGTTAAAAAGGTCTTGTATAAAAAAGTGTAGGAATATTGAAATATAGGTATGGATTTAAATTTAGAAAAAGGTTGTTTTTAAGAAAAAATGGTTATGTTTTGAAACAGATGAAGCATAATGTTAATAATCTGCAGGATTCCAATTACCCCAGAAATAGCATCTTCGGGGTAAATAGGATCATAGATTTTTTAGGATAAGGGTAAATCGGGATTGCAAAATCTATTTTCTGTTTAAGTCAAATTGTGGTATAGAATGCATGTTTTAATCTTTCAGTTTTCAGATCCTGTCAAATACTCCTACTTTGGTTTACATTACTACACATTTTGCGTTACCAAAACATTTATTTTACAATTTTATTTTGCATTTATTCCAAATTTTAACTTTGACTGCATGTTTTAGGCCTAATTAGGTCTCAACACTTCCAATGTAAATGAAATTTTCCTCTTCACAATTTATGAGCTTTGACTGATCCCCCCCACCCCCCCCCCGTTCTTTGCATTTCATGTTATTTAAAGAAGTGATTTTTTTTAAACTTTAAAAATTAGTAATTTAGTAATAGAACAAGGCTATAAATTTCCAATAGAAAATTTTGCATTTGATTTTGTTTTAAAGGCAGAGTGTAAATATATGAATATTGGAAAAGATCTTTTACCACCTTCTTCTTTTTTGATGTAGTGTTTCCTTGTTTTCAAAATTCTTAAATTTGAACCCTAACTCCGAACGTCAAATATTTGTACACAACAAAACTCTTAAAACCTAGTCTTAAACTGAATATAAATATTTAATTTTGAATAGTGATGCATTAACCCTTTGAGGGGTAAGCAATTACGATCGTAAAATGCTGAATTCCCACCAGAATCTTTGAAAAATTCTATTCCAAAATAAGTAAAACAAATTTTACGGCTTTTTTCCAACAAAGTTAGAAAAGTAAAATTTAATAAAATTTTTCTGGTGTAAAACTTCATTAATCGTAGGTGGTATATAATATATACCGGTGCCCCTCAAGGGGTTAATGCATTAACAGGACCAAATTTTTAATGTGACAGCTGCGAAAAAAAAAAAAAGTGGCAACCTGAAAAAGTTTAAAGTAAGGGTATATTCGTTAACGCAACAGTCTCTCAGACTACCCTTTTCAGTTAAAGCCAAAAGTAACTGAAGATTTTTATATAATTGTGTTTGGCATGTTTTATAAGGATTTATGTTCTACAATTAAACTGTTGCTACATTTACAGGTGCAGTTTTACGGGACACAGGCGACAACTTAACTGGGGCGACGGGAAAATCAAGTAAACTTGCATCACTAATTTTAAAATGTTATTTTCGCCTTAATTAATCAGAGTGATAGGACAACAAACCTTTTAAAATTACTGGCAGAGGTATATCTGATTGCTTATTTCTCCCCAGTAAAATCGGCACCTTTGATAATCCTTTCAGCGGCAAAGCACTTCCAGTGCTAAAATGTTGAAGCAAATGAATGACACCGGAATTTATGAACAAATTTATTTGTAAATAAGAAAAAGCTATATGTATACATATACTATATGTATACGGAAAAAAAATCTGGTGCATTGTGAAATTTGGGAATTAAAATTAAGTGGTTTCATAAACATACCACCGCCCCTGAAAGGGTTAAGGGTTGCTTTCTAACCTTCATTTTCTTGTGTTAACCCATTACCCGCTGGTGTTGCGTTCACGCAACGGTCAAAATAAATGCGCTTATTTAAGTTATTTACATACCCACCGCTATTTTTCAATTAAAAATTTGGCCATACATAAAGACAAAAAAATTTAAGTCTTATAAAGAGAAAATTACCTTTCAGAGTTTATGGTGGCAAGCGCCATCAAGATAAAAAGTTGAAAATTTCAACCTTATAGTTTTGGCGGCTAATAGGTTAACCCTTTATCTACTGACGGTACTTATAAATACCACTCACTTTAACCCTAGATCTACCGGGAATTTTATTCAAGTTTTAATAAAACGTTCTACACCAGAATTTTTATTTAAAACTATTTAACTTATTTATTTACCTTATTTTTGTCTGGTTTATATACTTAGTTTATTTTAAAGAAATTTCTGGTTTGAATGAATATTTTGTATGTACCTGTCGGGTCCAATGGACCCGTCTGGTAGACGGAGGGTTAATCTTTCATCCCATAGTGAATATTACTAATATTCTAATGGTACTTTGCAAAAACACTCTTTTAACCCTTTCCGGCACGGGCAATTTTTGTTGTAAAATGAAGAAATGATTAACTGACACCGGAATTTTAAAACGACTTTTTTAGAAATTAAAAACATGTTATTTTACCTATTCATTGTAAAAGCAAAATTTTACTAAAATATTCTTGGTGCCGTTCGTAGGTTTGGAATTAAAATTAGGTATCCCGACCCTGGCACAGTGTGCCGGAAAGGGTTAACTCCACTTTATTCGGATTCATGGCAGAAGTAGTTCTAGGTTTGTTATTTTAGCGAGGAAGGAGGCTATCTTTGACACAGACGATGAGTTTTGTGTCGACATTTTGTACAGATTATCACGCTCGTCTTTTTATTGCTGCAAACACAGTAAAGGATATAAGATAAGTGTTGAATTTTTTTTGTGTTCATTATGATTTTAGAATACAGTTTGATTAGCTATTTTAGGTGAACGGTGTATATTTTTGATTTAACAGTTGCATTACTCGGTGGTACTTATAAGCACCGTCAGTACACTGGATGTTGGAGAAAAACTTCTTGTTTATTTTTCGTCTATGTAGTTATCCATCGTTTTCATCTGTTTTAAAATGTAATTACTAAAATGCAGTGTATTAATGATTTCCATGGTATTTCTTTTCTGTTTCATTGTTATTTGTTTTATAGAAAATCGAAAACGTTGTGGCACCGACTCGTTTTTGCTATGCTAGACATGGCATATGATAATTCATATATTTACATATGCCATAGGATTCCAGATATTCCAGAAAATGTTTTCTCTGGAATATAGATGTCGTAGAACTAAAGGACTGCTAACAGGATCGAAACCAAAAAAAATAATAATAATAATAATAATAATAATAATAATAATAGTTTCTTTAACCCTTGTGTTGAAATAAATGATTGGCACCGGAATTTGACGAAACATTTATTTATAGAAATCCTATATTTCACTTATTAGATCGAAAATAATTTCTGATGCCATTTGAAATACCTTGTGGGTTTTCTGTTACGATGCTTTAGTCATAGTGTACTCAGAGTTAAGTATCAGACTTAGGCAGCCAGTGGGCTACTTTTTTTAAATTTAGATTTCTTCATTGGCACCACTTTTTTGAAACGGTAAAATTCACCTTGTTTTTGCCTTAATTAATACGTCATTAAATAAGGCACATTTTATCATTTCAAAAAAGTGGTGCCAATCAAGAATCTCATTTTTTAAAAAGTAGCCCATCTGGCAACACTGAGTGTACTGACGATACTTTAAAGTACCACTTTAATGAAATACCTCTAAGTAATTAAATTTCTCGCAGGTGAGTATTTTTTTTATGTTTATCCTTTAATTTTCATTGTTGTAATTGAAAAAAAAATTGCAATAGACATAGCTGCCAACTTTTACACTTTTTATGTACCAATAAAATTTAATACTCATTTTGTCCCAAATCAGTTGCTACATTTGATTACTTTTGTACTGATTATTGATATTGATGATTTTATGATTTTGTTTGAACATTTTTCAGAGATTTGGGGGTGCTATGCTACCAAGCATTCCTCCCGCCTCTCCTTAAATAAGGCCCCACCAGTGGCCGAGAGGTTCTGCTCTCGAAACTGGTAGACGGGAGGTGCTGGATTCAAACCCAATCGCGCCCGTCGGCCTAATCGTTTCGGAGTTTTCGTGGTTTTCTCCGTAACCTTGGATTTCCAAGCGTAAATACGGATTAGGTTCCCTTAGAAAGACCCCCACGAAAGACACTCACCCCTCTTTAGGGCCTATATCCCTCGTGTTGATAATTGGCCGTCATAAACACAACCAACAAACCTTAAATAAGTGCGAAATTAGTTTAAAAAATCCAGGGTTCGCACGCTCTTAAACCACGCCCCATTTTGTAAGGATTCTTCCAGTGTTGCCAGATGGGCTACTTTTTTTAAATTCATATTCTTGTTTGGCACCACTTTTTTGAAATGGTAAAATGCACCTTATTTAATGACATATTAATTAAGGTGAAAACAAAGGTAATTTTACCGTTTCAAAAAAGTGGTGGCAATCAAGAAATCTGAATTTAAAAAAAGTAGCCCACTGGCAACACTGGATTCTTCCACCAGAAATTTTATAAAACTACCTTTTATCTAATGAAACGTTAATTCTTTAGGAAGAAAATTATCTTTATGGTATACTCGTGGTAGAGTCCTTACAAAATGATGTCCATCTACTAAACTGCATCGGAAGTTATTTATGACTCCACCCACTTGAAATGTAGCAACTAATTTGGGACAAAATTTTCGACCTAGATGTCGCAACTAATTTGGGACGGAGGGAGTATTAAACTATTGTCTTATTTAGTCGCCGATTTCGTAGATTAAATAAGGCTAAATTTTCTATTAAATTTTAGTAAAACAAAAAAGCGTAGAAATTGATAGCTACACGGATATCTTTCGCGAACTAAAAGAGGATATTGGAAAATAATTGGTGGAGAGTCTTTAACGCCTTAACCCTTTATCTACTGACGGTACTTATAAGTACCACTCACTTTAAACTTTCATCCTATAGTGAATATTACTAATATTCTAATGGTACTTTGCAAAAACTTTCTTTGAACTCCACTTTATCCGGATACATGACAGCAGTAGTTCTAGGTTTGTTATTTTAGCGAGGAAGGTGAAATTTGCATTCAGGCACATTCACAATTCATTATTTCACATTTAGGTTTAGGCCATAACGTATATATGATATATATATAATTCGTAAAAAAAATTATACGATTATTATATTAAATATTATTCGATTTACATTCCAATGATTACTTTTTAAATAGATAAGAAATTAAAAATTCTATACAACGCTTACAGACTGACTAACAGACAGACTAACAGAAACCAAAATCTTTCGTACCTCCACAGTAAGCCTTCACTGACGTTTCGGCAAAAAGTTCTGGTGCTAAACACTTTTTATAAAACTTGAGGAAAACAGCCGGCGCACAGTGGAGTATTTGACCCAAAAACCTGGCCAAAAATGCAAAAATTAAAATTTCGTCAACAATTGTACAAATCATATTTTTTAATAGCTAACTAATTGGTGCATCAATCTATGTCTATTTTAAGAACCTGAGTTATATCCGGTGGCTCCTGGCCTCAGCTGAAGAGGAAGTTTCTTTCTGAAAAGACGTGGTTTTTTTGTTGTTTTTTGGCATTGTTGTTATGTTTAAATATAATTTTTTTGCGGCTCAATGAATTGTTGAATTGAAACTAAACAGGGCTTACGTGTTTAAAAAAGGTCAGAAGTTAGTGTTAAACTATGTGTTAATTTAAATAGTTTCGTTTTTAATGTAATAAAAAAACATTAAATGTGTAAAAGGGTTATTTTTAAAGCGTTTTTGGCTCTAATTTATACATATCGAAAGCTTTTCAAATATGTGCAGAGCTTTGCCCATCCATGTTTGAATCATAATCGTATTAGATATAGTCTTGAGTGTCAATTTCTGCAAAAAAATCTTCCGCAAATTGTTGCCATTTTTTTTTCGGGATTACTATTTAAATGCTCTGTTTTGTGGCAACCGAATTGAAGAGATAAGAACTATATATTTACTGTCGTATTGCAGGTTTTTAGCTCACATGATATTACTGGAGAGCTTTTGCACCTACATATTCTGTCTGTATGTATGTACGTACGTACATATGTACGTATGTAGGTACGTACATACGCACGCATCTCGGTATTTTTTGATAGAAATATCCGATCGCCTTCAATTTGTAAATACATATTTATTTAAAAAGGGTTCCCTGATTAGTTCTTGGGGCTCATGTGTGTAACATAAGGAGAGAAAGGAGGGAATTAACCCTTTCGAGGGCGGTGTCCTTAAAAAGGGGCACCTAATTTTAATTCCAAAACTGACAAACAGCACCAAGAAAATTTAATTAAAATTTTCCTGTTATAATGTACGTGAAAATAAGCAACTTCATATTTTCTAATAACTCCGTTTACCAACTAAAAAGAGCAAGCCATACAGTAGCGAGAGCCTACAACTTCTTCTTCCAGCAAGGTCTGATGGTAGTCCCGATAAAAGCCAAGAAGAGAGTGATGAAGAAGATGAAGAAGAGTTCTAAAGAATCATTTTGAAACTGGTAATATATTAAATACATTCAAAAACTAGAAATCTATACTATATAGACTCCACCTTACTGAACCTACCATTAAATATAACACTATTAAACATAAATTAAATGCAATAATTATTATTAAATGTAATTTAAATGTAAATAATAAGTTTTATATATAGTAAAATTAAATATATTTAATTAAACATTAATAGTGAATAAGACAAACCTATCAGCAATTACTTTCCTCTTAAAAACAGTAAATAGTTAAGGTTACAAGTCGCTCAAATTCCAAACTCCCTTCGGTAATGTTAAGTCAATGGACATGGGATTTATTCATATTTTTAAAATATCTACTTAGAAAATTAATATTTTAACTTCTTTTTTCTTTGTGCTCTTCTTAAATGATGACTCTTTTTTTTTTCGTAATTGTCAAAATATTTATAAAATGTATATTTATTATTATGTGAAAAGTTAAAATCTTACTTACACTTTTAAGATATAAAATATTAAACTAAGCTATGGATTTGTATGTATACTTCATAGTATGATAAAAGTTAGTTTAATGAAACGCATAGCACAGTTTAAAATGTCCATTCAGCCATTTACGTGAATAAACGGAAATGTGCTTGAGAACTTTTGTGCAGCCCTGTATATGATTTATAGAATGTATCCACACCTAGTAATATTTTTTTTAAAAGGTTCTATTTTAAAACGCCTATCACAACTATAAACGCACTTCCAGCAATTATTGGTCATAGACTTCAATAGTTAAATTTATTCTTCAGCCATATTCTTTTGTGTGTCCCTGTAAATGAACGATATATTCTATGCACACCATATTCTACAATAAGTGCCTCTTAGTATAACTTAGTGATGTATATAAATTTCAGCACGTTTAAAAGTGTGATATCATTAAAATATAGAGCAAACGATTTTTCCCCATAGACCATAATGTAAAGGAATTATTTTGGGTGTCTCTGTAAATGAAACGTAAAGGCTATACACTTCATTTACAATACCAAACATGCCATTGTGATACCCAATAATATCTAAGAATTTCAAGCCAATCGGACTATATTTACATCGAAAAATATTTTTGACCAGGATTTCGGGTCAAATACTCCACTGTGCGGCAGTTCTAGCGTTAATTGGAACATACGCTATTAATTTTTTGTTTGGTTGTTTTAGTTTAGTTTCAAAATTTATCTTTCAAGCAGTGATTTACACGGAAACAACTTTCTTTGAGACGTAAACAAACTTTTCTGCGGCACGTTTTTCGGGAAATTACTGTATATTATTATTTAAATTTTAAAGGAATTTATATTTAATCATTGTAATTTATGTACAGTCGTGGAAAAAAAGGGACACACCCCCTACTAACTCCTCAACAAATTACCGTAGAAGAAAGATACTGGTACCGAACGATAGGAAATAATGTCTCTTTTAAATGATGCATATAAAATCTGCTTAGGGGGCCATCTACATATTAAAACGAAGCATAACATTGTTTTTTCAATAGCAGTACACAATTCTGACAGCATAAATGAACTTTACACCATTCAATTAGCCCAAAAACGATTTTTGTTGCAATTGGCACCATAAGTTTCCGAGAAATTAATTATTTTAAAACGAGCGTATTTTAAGGGCTGTGTCCAAATTGAAGTTCCGTACTGGATTGTGAACTGGGCCCCTGAAACCACCATTTTGCCGTTTTTTAAGCATAATTTGAAAACAACTTGGAAGAAAAATGTTAAATTTTGGTTTTCCATAAAGCAGGACTTAATAAATCTGAATCCATCAAAAAAATTGTAGGTTGCAATTCATAATTTTTTTAATATTAATTTCATAATTCGTAATTCATATCAGAAAATTATAAAAATTGCAAATTCAACGTATTTATGTTTGGGTATATTAGTATTATTGCTACACAAAAAATTAGAACATTAGGATAATAATTTCAGAAGCTATAAATAAAAATATGAAAATGTCATTTAACATTAGAAGCACTGAATTTTGAATGTTTATAATTCAAAAACTTATCATTCAAATGACTTGAAATTTGGTGTCTAGGTATAGTTTGAACCGAAGATTTGAAATATCTCGTTAAAATTGGGTATTGCCATTGAAAAAAAATGAAGTTTGGATTCGTTTTAATATGTAGATGACCCCCTAAGTAAATTTTATATACATCATTTAAAAGTAGACTTTATTTCCCATCGTTCGGTACCAGTAACTTTCGTCTACGGTAATTTGTTGAAGAGTTAGTAGGGGGTGTTTGCTTTTTTTTCCCACGGCTGTACGTATACTTCTACTTATTCTTCTGTAAAGTGAAATGAAGTTGTAGATTCAGCGAAACAGCACCGAAAACTGGGGATATGAAACAATTAAAATAGAATCTTTGTAAAAATCACCATAAAATAAAAACAATACATAGGACGCGTTTCGAGCTAAAAATATTAACAGCTCGTCATCAGCTACAGTAAACACGTGTCCGTAAGGGGACAAGGTGAAAAATGAACTGAAAGGTAGAGAGTAGAGCCTGCAAAGAATGCGACAGATGGCGCTAGCTGAAAGGAACACATGCAGAAGACGAAGGTGTTGCCAAAATGTTAGAAGAAAAATTGATAGAGGAAAATGGAAATAAAAGAAATAAACAAAATTAAAATAAAATAAAAGAAGTAAATTAAGAAATATAAATATAAATAATAATAATAAAGAAAGAAATATAAAAGAATAAAACAATAAAAAACCAAAAGATCTTTTTTTAAAACAAAATAAAAAGAAAAGAAACAAGAGAAGAGGGAAAAGAATTTCAAAAGTAATTTCCACGCTGGAGAGAGGAAAGGAGATGATGAGAGATCATTGACAAGATTATCAGAATTTTTAGAAATAAAATATGCTTCGTGAAAATCCAAGTGAGAGAGAGAGGCAGGGGAAGAAATAATTTTGGCCATGGAGAAATTGAAACAATGATTGGAAGACCAACAGTGAGAAGCAATCGAAGTTTTAGATATTTCTTGATTTGCAATATACCTCTGATGCTCGCCTAATCTGAATTTTAAAGCTCTCTTTAATTGACCAATATAACCTAAATTACAAGAGCAATGAATAAAATGTGCATGTGCTGCATCTGCTCCTTTCAGCTAGCGCCACCTGTCGCATTCTTTGCAGGCTTTACTCTCTACCTTTCAGTTCATTTTTCACCTTGTCCCCTTACGGACACGTGTTTACTGTAGCTGATGACGAGCTGTTAATATTTTTAGCTCGAAACGCGTCCTATGTATTGTTTTTATTTTATGGTGATTTTTACAAAGATTTTATTTTAATTGAGGTTGTAGATTTTTATGTTTTCATTAGCTTTCGAATAATTGTTCTGATATTTGAAACGTAGTATTTATTTAAGTATTTTTGCGATTTTTTACGAAATTTTGAAAGATCCTTTAAAAGAAATCTTTAGAAATGCCTAGGAGAAGGAAATCTGAAATTGTGAGGGCTAAAATTATGAAAATAAACTCGACATACACAGTCAAATTGCAGTACTTGAGTTCCTTCGAAAAGGGAAATTTGAATTTAACCCTTTCAGGGGCGGTTTTATACCACTTAATTGTAATTCGCAAACGCCCCATTGACACCAAAATTTTGGTAAAATAGTTTATCTTTAATATGTATGTGAAATATAGTCTTTTTTATTTTTTCCAAATAAATTTGTTGGTAAATACCGGTGCCATTCATTTATTTCAACACATTTATTGAAACATAACAACATTTATTGAAAATGCTTTTCTCCTGAAAGCGTTAGACAGTGCTGGAAGAATCTGGGAATGACTAACATTCAACAGAATAAGACGTTAGGTACAGGAAGGAGTTACTTTCTGATTTAGAAGCTTTTAAAAGGCATTAAAAAATTCTATTAGCAGCCAATCTTTATTTAAAACTTTAAACGCGTTTTTCTGTATGATGAGTTTTTTCACCATTTCACGTTTTTAAATTGTTAAATGTCAGCAATCGTCAAAGATAATTTATTCAAACTTGAAACATGAATTTTTTAATTATTTACTTTAAATTTAATTCAGCAAATTGGAAAAAAAATATTTACTTTTAAAGATATGATATATTTTTTAAAGTTACACAATTTTTTTTTTATATTTTTAATTTTTTTTTAATAATTTTTTTTATGCTGAATCATAGGTAAGGTTTATATATTTCTGTTTAATAAAATAAAAAAAAAATTGAAATTCGACAAATAATATTTTGAGTTATAACAATTTTAAATTACCCCACTTTTTTAAGAATTTTTAAATTTTAGCACTAGAACGCCCGGAAGGAGTCGATTCGACTCCGACCATATGATTAAATGTCAATTGGAACCCAAAATTCTTTCAGAAAATAAGTTAAATTTTAAAATTGCAGATTTACGTTAAATAAATCAGTCAAATAATTTTAAAAAAAAATTCTGGTGTAAAATATTTTTATAAAACTTGAGTAAAATTTCCGGGCGTTCTAGTGTTAAAAACTTTATATGAGATGTTTCGTGGTGTGATTTTGTTTACAAATTATATGTTTAATCATTGTAAAAAAAAATTCAAAATTCCAACTCAATAATTTTTTTAATGTGTCCCAGACTCCTTAATTATAAAAAAATATTTAACCCTTTAACTGTTTGCTATTGTCGATACTAAAACTTTTTTGATACCAATTAATTTAAACTGTAATATTTGATTTGTTAAATGGCATACTTTTTTCCGATTGTATAAAGCCAAATATTTTGGTAAAAAAAAAAATAAAAAGTGGTGCCCGGTCATTCTTTTTAATTTATTCTGTCAAAAAAAAAAAAAAAAAAAAAAAAGAAAGAAAAGGTTAACATAAAATTTTTGGGCTTTATCATAGATGCCAAAATCTCTTAACACTAGAACGCCCGGAAGGAGTCGATCCGACGCCAACCATATGATTAAATGTCAACTGGAACCAGAAATTCTTTCATAAAATAAGTTAAATTTAAAACACGCAGATTTACGTTAAATAAATCAGTCAAATTATTTTAAATAAAAATTCTTGTGTCAAATAATTTTATGAAACTTGAGTAAAATTTCTGGGCGTTCTAGTGTTAATTATACCGTAGTCTGACCCAAGGCATGCAGATTTTAAACCGGAAAATATATACAAGGAAATGGGTCTTTTTTCTATAAGGTAAATTTTTTATTTCGTTTTGATATATTTGATTAAATAAAAATTCCGGTTGAAGATATGTTCGTCTTAAATCAGAGTCTGGAATAATTAAAAGATGTTGGCATTTATGGCTTTATATCCATTTATTACTAAGTTATTTTAGGTGCACACGCGTAAGACGGTGCTGTCACCCGAACGCATGTATTTGGCGTGTTACGTTCTGACGAAAAATCACAATTTTTCTTTATTTTTCAGTTAAAAGATGCCTCTAAATGTATAGTTTTCTGCATATTAATATATGAAAGAACCCATGGAAGTTTCTAAATAGCATTAAATACTTATTAATTTCACATAAGATATATGCCTCTAATTTATTTCTGAATATCTCTATTTAATACAAATTTATTGAACTAATGCTTGAAATACTAATTATTTGAACATTTTCCTGTCTTTTGCAAGAATGAGACAGTAGGAATATTGCAGATTAATGTAAATTTCTTACTAATGTGGGAAATATTCATCGCACTTTGAATAATTTCTGAAATATTATCTAAAGTCTTTCGCCTTTATCTTTTTTTTTTTCTGAATCCGTTTTACTGCGAATTTTCTTGGATAACGTCTTATGAATGAATTTTTTTTTTTTCAATGATTCCTTTTCTTTTTACTTTGAGATATATAAGAAGATAACTACTTAATTTATTCCGTAATTACTCCGATCATATTCCCCAAAGTAGGACAAAAAATAACTGATATATCAATAAAGTTTCAAGCCCATATGGATATATAATGTCTAGTTAAAGGCTATTATGTAAATTTATTAATTCTCTAAAAATATTTCTATTAGATTCCAATTTAAGACCAATAAATGAAGATTACTGAGTTTACTTTTAACTCCTAAGATAACTTGCTCAAATATGTATAAACTTAGCTGCCAAGTTTTACGTTTTTTCTTACCACTAAAATATAAATGTAAAATTTTCCATATTTAATCAGAGAACTCTGCGATTCAAAAAGTCAAGAATTTCTTTAAAATTTTAGTGGTAATAAAAAAGGGTAAAAGATAGCAGCTATGGTAAAAACAACTTTTAATTTTAATAAATTATACCAGTGGCACGTTTAGATGCACCATATTCTTACTGAAAATTTCTCCTTACTTAATTGCAGAATTTCTGCAATTAAGTAAGGAAAATTTTCTTTTATAAATTAATGGTCTCATGTGTGTCACATTTGGACTACACTGGTTTTTATTAGCCCCTTGAAGGGCGGTGCCGCCGTCACGGCATCACATAGTTTTAATCCCTAAATGCCACATTGGCACCGGAATTTTATAATGAAAATTTCACCTTTATTAAGTATGCGAAAATATGCTTTTACATGTTTACAAATAAACTCTCTTGTAAATACTGCTGTCAATAAATTATTTCAACAATGAATACAAGTACCTTGCCCCTTAAAGGGTTAAAGTAAAAAAAAAAGACAATCATTAGTCCAATCCGCGTTTTGTCGGTGTTCATTTGTAATGAGTGGTTTCGTACGAAAATGCTGCCGTTGTAGATTACCCCTTAAGAGTCGCTTACACGTAAATTCAGTGGTGGAAAATTGGCGCAGAGGAGGAGCCTGTTGACACCACTAATATTTTATGGTATTCTTCATCTTAATAAAAACTGTCATCAGATAAGACGAAAAATTCTACTAAAATTTAGTGGTGTCAATAGGCTCCTCCTCTGCGCCAATTTTCCACCACTGGTAAATTGAAAATGTATTTTTCGCCTCACTTATACAGGTTGCATAAACTACTCTAAATTGTGAAGTAAAATCGCACCACAATTTCAGGTTAAATATCTTCGTCTTATTTAATCTCATAAATTGAAATATGTTTCTGCGATTAAATAAAGAGAAAAATTCTATTCGAAAATTAGGTAGAACTGTGTGAACCTATTGTTTTTAATAGTATTTAGAAGAATATTGAGTTATAGTTTTTATTGCTGTTTGACTTCTTGAATAGCGGTGACATATGTCGTAGGCTAATTGAGAAATCCGGCTCTTCCCAAACAGCCTAGGCTCTTTCCAAAGAGCCGGGCTAATTGGAGAATCCATCTCCCTTTTTCCAATTAGCCTGATATTTTTCAGGCTTATTGCAAAGAGCCTAGAAAGCGTTAGGCTAATTGAAAAATGACCAATTATTATCCGATCAGGGTGATATTTTTAGCCCACAGGCTATCAAAGCCTGAGAGCTTATGTGCCCGTCGATTCTGTATGTACGTGTGTACGTACGTACGTACGTAACGCGATAACTCTTGATAGAAAAATCCGATTTGCTTCAATTTTTTTTTCTAGGTTCATTCTGATAAGGTGCTTCCCTGATTATTTTTGGGGGTTCATTGGTTAAGGAAAAAGGGGGGCTAGTCCCCCCCCCCTTAATTTATATAAATGGGTTTTTCATGCAGAAATATTCGATTTGCTCCAAATTTGGTACACCGGTTTATTGTGTTAAGGAGCTTCCCTGATTAGATTTGGAAGCCCATTATTTAAATATAAAGGGGGGAAAGGGGGGCTACCCCCCTTAATTTAGATAATTCGGTTTTTCATGATGAATTATTCGATTTGCTCCAAATTTGGTATACCGATTTATTAAGTTAAGGAGCTGGCTTGATTAGATTTGGAGGTTCATTAGTTACATATAAAGGGAGGAAAGGGGGGGGGCTATCCTCCCCCCGTAATTAAGATAAATAGGTTTTTCATGCAGAAATATGCGATTTGCTATAAATTTGGTATACCGGTTAATTATGTTAAGCAGCTTCCCTGATTACATTTGGAAGATCATTATTATGTTTAAAGGGGGGAAAGGGGGGGCCATTGCCTCTCCCCTTAATTTAGATAAATGCGTTTTTCATGTAGAATTATTCGATTAGCTCAAATTTGGTATACTGGTTTATTAAGTTAAGGAGATGGCTTGATTAGATTTGAAGGTTCATTAGTTAAGTATAAAGGGAGGAAAGGGGGGCTACCCCCCCCCTTAATTTAGGTAAATGGGTTTTTAGTGCAAAATTATTCGATTTGCTCCAAATTTGGTAAACCGGTTTATTATGTTAAGGAGCTACCCGGATTATATTTGGAGGTTCATTAGTTAAGTATAAAGGGAGGAAAGGGGGGCTAGACCCCCCCCCCCTTAATTTAGATAAATGGGTTTTTCATGCAGAGTTATTCGATTTGCTCCAAATTTCGTATACCGGTTTATGATGTTAAGGAGCTGCCTTGATTAGATTTGGAGATTTATTGGTTAAGTATGAAGGAGGGACAGGAGCTAGTGTCTCCTTAATTTAGATAAATGGGTTTTTCATACAGAATTATTCGATTTGCTTCAAATTTGATATACCAGTTTATTACGATATGTCTTCCTTCATTTGATTTTGAGGTTCATTGGCTAAGTATAAAAGGGGGGAAAGGGGGCAATTGCCCCTCCCCTTAATTTAGATAAAGTGTTTTCACGCAGAATTATCTAATTTAGTTTAATTTCTTTTCTAAGTTCATTCTAATAAGGAGCTTTTCTGATTAGATTTGAAAGTTCATTGGTTCAGCATAAAGGGTGAAATGGGGGAGCTAATACCCCCCCCCTTAATTTAGTGAAATGGATTTTCATGCAGAATTATCTGATTTGCTTCAAATTTGGTATACCAGTTTATTATGTTAAGTAGCTTCACTGATTAGATTTGGAGGTTCTTTGGTTAAGTAGAAAGGGGGGCAACGGGACTAATACCTTCATTTATTTTTCGAGGGGTGTTATTCTTTAAAATAAGAGTATAATATACAATTAGTGTGAATAGCCTGTGAGCTCAATGCCATCAGTTTAACTGGGCAATTTTCTTTTTATTAGGTTTATTAACGCATAACCCTACCCATTCCCGAAAAATAAATTAAAACAGACCGTACCCTGATCCGAGCAAAACAAAATAATTTCAGTCTATATGCAAGCCGACCCGAACATGAGAGTTCCATTTGAAAAAACCCGAAATCCCGAACCAAATCTGATAACCGACAATAAATATTCCAAAGATCCATAACCGGATCCGAACAAGACAAATTAGTTTCCGTGGACACGCAACGCTACCAGAACCTAAAAATTCCATTCGAAGTCAACCAGAAACCCGTCCCGACCCAAATCTTAACCGACAAAAATATTCCAAAGAACTATAACCCGATGCAAGCCAGACAAAATAATCTCCGTCCACCGGCATCCTGATCCGAACCTGGAAGTTCTAATTGAAGTCAATCCGAAACCTGGTTGTGGTCGGTTTTCGGGTTGACTTAAAATGGAACCTTCAAGTTCGAATCCGGTTGAAAAAAAAATTAAACTAAATAAGATAATTCTGCATGAAAACCCATTTATCTAAATTAAGGGGAGGGGCAATTGCCCCCCTTTCCCCCCTTTTATACTTAACCAATGAAGCTCGAAATAAAATGAAGGAAGCCATATCGTAATAAAATGGTATATCAAATTTGAAGCAAATCCAATAATTCTGTATGAAAAACCCATTTATCTAAATTAAGGGGACACTAGCCCCTGTCCCTCCTTTATACTTAACCAATAAATCTCCAAATCTAATGAAGGCAGCTCCTTAACATAATAAATCGGTATAGGAAATCTGGAGCAAATCGAATAACTCTGCATGAAAAAGCCATTTATCTAAATTAAGGGGGTTCTAGCCCCCCTTTCCTCCCTTTATACTTAACTAATGAACCTCCAAATCTAATCAGGGAAGCTCCTTAACACAATAAAGTGGTACACCAAATTTGGAGCAAATCGAATAATTATACATTAAAAACACATTTACTTAAATTAAGGTGGGGGGGTAGTCCCCCCCTCCCCTCTCTTTATATTTAACTAATGAACCTCCAAATCTAATCAAGCCATCTCCTTAACATAATAAACCAGTATACCAAATTTGAGCTAATCGAATAATTCTACATGAAAAATGCATTTATCTAAATTAAGGGGGGGTAGCCCCCCTTTCCCCCCTTTATACTTAAATAATGAGCTTCCAAATCTAATCAGGGAAGCTACTTGACATAATTAACCGGTATACAAAATTTATTGCAAATCGCATATTTCTGCACGAAAAACCCATTTATCTAAATTACGTGGGGGGATAGCCCCCTTTTCCTCCCTTTATATGTAACTAATGAACCTCCAAACCTAATCAAGGCAGATCCTTAACTTAACAAACCGGTATACCAAATTTGGAGCAAATCGAATAATTCATCATGAAAAGCCGATTTATCTAAATTAAGGGGGTTAGACCCCCTTTCCCCCCTTTATACTTAAATAATGAGCTTCCAAATCTAATCAGGGAAGCTCCTTAACACAATAAACCGGTATACCAAATTTGGAGCAAATCGAATATTTCTGCATGAAAAACCCATTTATATACATTAACGGGGGGGGACTAGCCCCCCTTTTCCCCCCTTTATCCTTAACCAACGAACCCCAAAAACTAATCAGGGAAGCACCTTATCAGAATGAACGTAGAGAAAATTTTTGAAGCAAATCGGATATTTCTATCAAGAGTTATCGTGTTACGTACATACGTACGTACGTACGTACACACGTACATACAGAATCGGCGGGCACATAAGCTCTCAGGCTTTGATAGCCTGTGAGCTAAAAATATCACCCTGATCGGATAATAAGTGGTCATTTTTCAATTAGCCTAACGCTTTCTAGGCTCTTTGCAATAAGCCTGAAGAATATCAGGCTAATTGGAAAAAGGGAGATGGATTCTCCAATTAGCCCGGCTCTTTGCAAAGAGCCGTATTTCTCAATTAGACTACGACATATATACCGATTAATTTCAATCTCTAACTGCCACAATGGCGCTAGAAGTTTTGAATAAAATTTTGTTTTTACAATGTGCGTGAAGACAAACTTTTATTTATTTTCAAATAAATTTGTTCTTAAACCCTGGTGCATTGAAGCAATCGTTTAACCCTTTAAGCGTCGCGCCCGATAAGTGTAGGCCACTTTTTTAAATGTCAGATTGTTTGTTTGTCACCATTTTTTTAATGTAGAAATATTCACCTTATTTAATGGCAGATAAAATGATGCGAGAGTAAAACCAATTACACTATTTTAAAAAGCTCGTGGTAATCAAACAATCTGAATATAAAAAAGTAGCCTACACTGCCAGTGAAAATCAAGGGCGCGAGATTTAAGGGGTTAAACATTTCAGCAACAAAAGTACTTTCTCGTTGAAAGGTTTAAGTAAAATATGTGGGTATTGTCAAAAATGGAGTCATTATAATGTCAGTGATGGTTTGCTAAACTTTCCAATGTTTCAAAATACTCGAAAAAAATCTGTACCTATATCATTTCAGGTGTGTGTAATCATACTCAGATGCGCTGTTTCATTATTTCTAATAAACCTAATTTACCATAATAAAGATAGATGTTTGTGTGTTTGTGAGCAGTTTCCCGAAGAAACCGTTGCGGAGCTACAAGCTTTGGCAAACTTTGATATTTGAATGAGTAAGTAAATTTGATCAGAAAATTGCCCTTATTTAAATGCCTTATTCCTGTAGAATTTCTGTCTTAAATGAAGTAAAATTTTCTATTTGTTATTACTATCGGAAGTTTACCCCGTCGTTAATCCGGCCTTGATCCGATGTAAACAAACAACAGCCGCCATCTTGTGACTACCTCGTCAGCTACTGCACTCACAACCGGTAGACACTATATTCCTCCTTTTTATTCAGTGTTGCCAGTGGGCTTCTTTTTTTATTCACATTTCTTAGTTAGCACCACTTTTTTTGAAATGGTAAAATTCGCCTTATTAAATGACATATTAATTAAGGCGAAAACAAGGGGAATTTTACCATTTGAAAAAAGTGGCGCCAGTCAAGAAATCTGAATTTAAAAAAAAATAGCCCACTGGAAACGCTGTTTTTATTCGTAGCTCTATTCTCGCAATTCTATAACCCCTTGAGGGGCGGTGGGATATATTTTATCCCACCTACGATTAATGAAGATTTATTTACACCAGAAAAATTTTATGAAATTTTACTTTTTTAATTTTGGTGGAAAAAAGTCGTAAATTTGCTTTTCCTTAATTTGAAATAATTTTTTTCTTATTTTCCGGTGGGAATTCAGCATTACACAAACGTAATTGCTTGCCCCTCAAGGGGTTAACTCGTGAAAACAACAGAGATATACGGATTTTTAATACCACTATTTCCGAATTCGAATCTTCATCTTATTAAATCGCAAATGCTTATCGTTAAATTAGTCGAATATTATTATTTTGAAATAGTGGTATTCAAAAACCGCAATCTGTGGTGCCTACATATATAACACCTCATTGTATAGCTAAGCATATTATACATAAATGCATTTTTTTACACAAAATTAGAGAAAATAAGATAGAATAAAAACTCTTATTAATATGGACTTATTAGAATAATTTCAAATGATTAATTAATATTTTTTATTGTTGCGTTCATTTAAATTTTACATAAGTATGAATGTATTTCTACATAATTACAAATATGCTTTTGAAAAAATTTTAGGAAATAGTATTACAGAAAAAAATATCTTTTTTTACTTGCTTTACATGCGAAAAAAACTCATGAGAATCATTAAAAATTTTGTAATTATGAGTTTTTCCCCTTTATGACAGAGTAGCCTATGATGAAGCGATTTTATCAGAAGGAAATTGAATACGTAGTCTCGTGAAAGGAATTAAAATGAATAAACACTGGTTGATGAATGGTAGCATGTTTTTACGAATTTTTAAGCAGCTTGTATTATTTCCTTCAAAGGGATGCAGGAAACGTAACTTTAATTAGAATTTTATCTTAAAAAAATGAAAAGATTCTGAAAGTAACAGAAAATAAAGGTTTTTGTTGTTGTGTTCGTATTTAAAATAGAAATTATAATCCTAAAATCCTTTTAAAAAATTATTAATTAATATAAAATATATTCTGTTGTATAAGTATGTTTTTTTTTTTAACATAAGATATTTTTTTATTTACAAAAAAAGCGCATGTTGAAATAAAGTAGTCAATAAAATGATAAACTAAATATTCGAGGTTATAGCCAGAACCCGATTACAAACGGGACAAACTTCTAGCAGTGAATGTTAACCCTCTCGCTGCGTAATTGTTTTATCAAAATAGCTTCAAAAATTGCGTATTTAACTCCTTCGCGACGAGCGTCTTTTAAGAATTTTTATTCTTTTGCCACCTGTTTTTCAAAACAAAAACTGATTCAATCGGAAAAATTTCTTCGATTACATAAGGCAAAATTTAGAATAAAAAAATAACTTGTGGGAATGATCAAGGAGAGTTAATTAGACGGAAAAATGCATCCCCGATGAAATCTCGGGTTGCGCAAATTTCGCTATATTTTACGTTGCCAGAGAAACTCTCGGGCTGCGCAGCAAGAGGGTTAATAGAAATGCTTGCCTTAATTAACACTAGAACTACCGTGAGCCGTCATTTGACGGCTACCATATGAATATGTTTCTGTTCAAACCAGAAATTTGATTACGAAATAAGTTTAAAAGATACAAAGAAGAAAAACGTTAAATAATATAGTTAGACTGTTTTAAATCCAAATGCTGGTGTGAAATATTTTTATAAAACTTGACTCACAGTTCTGGTAGTTCTAGTGCTAACCCTTTCAGGTGCAAGTCACTTTTATTAGTAAAATACTGAAATGAATGATTGATACCGGAATTTACGAAGAAATCTATTTGAAAATAAGTAAAAGCTTTTCTTCACTTACTTAATAAAACCAAAATTTTCAAACCAAAATTCTGGTGTCAATGCCCAATTTAGGGATTCAAATTAGGTGGTCCAAAAATGAACCACCGCCCTTGAAGGGGTTAAATGGCCAATTCTTCCAATATTACTGCCATGAATAAGGTAAAAATTAATATTCTTTTTTACGAGTGGCACTGTGCCCTGCTGTTAATCAGGTCCTGGTTATTCTTTATCCCTGGGTTTGAATATTTGTCAGGTAAAAAATTACAGGGGTTACATTAGGCTAGTTCCATGGGTTTTTTTGTAGTGTATGTCACATAGCTGATAACTGCTATGCTTGTTGGCCACCATTATTTTCGAAAGGTTTTCTTCGCCTTATTCAATTAGTGAGATATCTCCGATAAAATAAGTCACATTTTTTCCGTTCTAAAATACTGGTAGCCAAAACTCGTAGGATGTGTCTTACACTACAAGTACTCATGGAACAAACCATTAGTAAAAATTTTAATACCACTAATTTCAAACAATAATCTCCGTGGTGATTTTCTATATCTTAATACTGTAAAAATCTACAACGACGAATTTTGTTTGCAGCTCAGTGGTTAGGGGGTTGAATTCGGAATTAATTAGGGGAAAGCTGGAAATTGTTTTAATTCCTTCAGTTTAAGCCCAGAATGAATATGCTATGTTTTCCCCCTCGTACTAGGTGAGCGTTAGGAAATATGTATAGATTTATAGTCAAAAAACACGTTTTTAAACATACCATAACAATATCTCAAAACAGCTAACTCTGTCAAAAACATTGTCAGCACAAATGTTGTAGAGCTTAAAATTCTGAGCAAAATGAGTACCTACACTTAATATTTTTGTTGAACATTAAGGTCACAATTCTACTTTAAAGTTTTAGGCCCGTGGTCAGTGGGTTGAACTCAGAATTAATTAGGGAAAAACTGGAAATTGTTTTAATCCCTTCAGTTTAGGTCTAAAATGAACGTACTATGTTTTCTTCCTCGTACTTGGGTGAATGTTAGAAAATATGTACATATTTATTTTCGAAACACGCGTTTTTTTAATTACCTTAACAATATCTCAAAATAACAATATCTAACTCTATAAAAAACATTGTCAATACAAATGTTGTAGAGCTTAAAATTCTGAATAAAGTGAGTACCATCATTAATATTTTTGTTCAACATTAAGGTCGCAATTCTATTTCAAAATGTTTCAAATCACGAGCTTGAAGCCAGGAGAAACCAAGTTAACTTAACAATATCTCAAAACAGCTAACTCTATCAAACACATTGTCAATATAAAAGGTGTAGAGCCTAAAATTCTGAATAAAATGATTACACAATATTTTTGTCCAATATTAAGGACGCAATTTTGAGATATTGTTAAGTTAACTTGGTCTCTCGTGGCTTCAAGCTCTTGATATGGAAAATTTTGAAATAGAATTGCGACCTTAGTGTTGAACAAAAATATTAATGATGATACTCATTTTATTCAGAAATTTACGCTCTACAAAATTTGTATTGACAATGTTTATTATAGAGTGAGCTGTTTTGAGATATTGTTAAGGTAATTAACCCCTTGAGGGGCGGTGGTGCTGTCACAGCATCACATAACTTTAATCCCTAATTGCCACATTGGCACCAGATTTTTTGAATGAAAACTTCACTTTTATTAAATAAGCGAAAATATATCTTTACTTCTTTACAAATAACTTTTTTTGTAAATACTGGTGTTATTCAATTATTAAAACAGTTTACAAATACAATTACCTTGCAACTGAAAGGGTAAAAAAAAAAAAAGTGTTTTTCGAAAATAAATATGTACATATTTTCTGAAATTCACACAAGTACGAGGAAGAAAACATAGTACGTTCATTTTAGACCTAAACTGAAGGGATTAAAACAATTTCCAGTTTTTCCCTAATTAATTATGAGTTCAACCACGGGTCTAAAACTTTAAAGTAGAATTATGACCTTAATGTTCAACAAAAATATTAAGTGTAGGTATTCATTTTTCTCAGAATTTTAAGCTCTACAACATTATATTGACAATGTTTTTGACAGAGTTAGCTGTTATGAGATATTGTTATGGTATTTAAAATAAACTTGTTTTTTTTTACTATAAATCTATACATATTTCCTAACGCTCACCTAGTACGAGGGGGAAACATAGCATATTCATTCTAGACCTAAACTGAAGGGATTAAAACTATTTTCAGCTTTCCCCTAATTAATTCCGATTTCAGTTTTTTTTCCCTCCCCTGCTACTGGGGATAATGATTACTAATGGTTTAAACGAATACCCTGTGGAACCACTGCCTTTTTTTACGCCGGTGAACATTTAACTCGACTTATTGCAAATTCGGTGTTGCCTGTGGGCTACTTTTTTTTAATTCATATTCCTTGATTGACACCACTTTTTCGAAATGATAAAATGTGCCTTGTTTAATGACATATTATTGGGCCACTCGGAAAGTCGCGTCGTGTTGGGAAAATCAATTTGTACCGGAAAATTTTGCCCGGTAATTATTAGACATGAAATATCGGAACCAACGTCTAACAATTAAATGATAGAATTTTATAGTACGTATTGATTTTCCCAACATGGACTTCACAACACGACTTTCCGAACGACCCAATAATTAACCCCTTATTTCTCGCTCTCGTGATATTCACGGGCTGTCCTTTTAAACAGATTGTTTGATTCCTGCCAATTTTATAAATTGCGTAATTGGCTTTATTATGGTACCATTTTACTTGTCATTAAATAAGGTGAATATTTCCTTTTCAAGAAAGTGGTGCCAATAAGCAATTTGAATTTTTAAACCGTAATTTAATGCAACTTTTAAGGGGTTAAGGTGAAAACAAGGGGAATTTTACTGCTTCAAAAAAGTGATGCTAATCATGAAATCTGAATAAAAAAAGTAGCCCACTGACAACTCTGTACACATTTGCAGAGTGCATAGCGGTTTTTATTTTTCAACGCCACTCTCTCTGAATATTAACTTTTGTCTTGGTCATTTGTAGAGTTCTGCAATTAAAAAAGTCAAAAGAAAAAGTGCTCCGCAAAAATAAAAACCGTTACACATAATGCTTCCCTTATTTTATTGTATTTTTATACCTTTTAAAATTGCTGTTTCATATTATTTATTAATCAATATTTGAGAGAACTAATGTTAAAGAAACCTTATTGTAAACGATTTTTGCAATTTATTAAATAATGCTCTCAAAATTTAAAATGCAGTTGTATATTTAACAATTAAATGTGTCACTGTTTTGAAAAACTGTTTTAAGTGAAGTATTTGAAAAGGTGAAATTAAACCAAAACTATATATTGAATTTTCATTTTTTTTCCTGCAGATGGATTAAAATTTGATAAATTTATGGATGAAGTATTTTTTTAACACATAAACCTACCTTATTTAATTACTTTACATAAAAAATTTTGATGATAGAATATCCATTTATTAAACCATTCGCATTCGAAGCATCGCAATTCAGAAATTAATTTTTTATTCAAAAATTCCGAATTCATAGGAGAAAGTCTGAATAGTAATTTTTGTTTTATTTAACGACCGATGTTTCGCGATTACATAAATTAAAAATTCTTCTTTTGGGATTTTCCTTATGTACTCTGAATTTTCGAATTAAAAAAAATAAAATCCTGAAACGGACTCATATATGCCTCATGGCATCCTATTAATTAAGGCAAAAATTTCTATTAAATTTATTTCCTTTTTACTGGTGGAAGTTTACTTTGGCGGTAGTCAGGACTTGAGTTTCCACCATATTATGACAAACTCCTGTCAGTGTCAGTGGAAAATATTAGAATACCTGGACAAACTGACACCTGTAGAAACAAATAGAAAATTTTAGCATATTTGTGAAACAAAATTCCATGAATAAGGCGCTTAAGTAAGAAGAATTTTTTATTCAAATTTACTGGTGGGATTTTGCACCGGCGGTAATCAGAAACTGCTGATCATATTTAAAGAAAAAAAAACAGCCGTCAACTTGTGTCAACCTCCTCAGCTACTTCACTCGTAACTGGTAGACAGTACACTATATGTTTCCTCCTCCTTATTCAGAATTCCATTATATGCCTAAATAATGCAAATTGGTCAATCAACTTTTTCTTGTTTTATTTTAGGGGTCTGAAACTATTTTCCCTGAATGCTGTTTGCGACCATAAATTCTGCAAGGTAACCGTCACCTTATTTAATAGGAATTAAATAAGACGACAGGTTTTCCTATTCTAAATTAGCGGTATTTTGGTGGCCTGCGGTCCACAAGTTGACAACCCCTACTTTTCCTAACTCCATAGAATTACTTTACGGTATTATTAATGGTATTATTTTACTCCTTTTTATACATTACATTAACTGAGAAATGTTTTCGCATAAACTACCAATTAGTAGAATAATACTACACAATAGTTTAACACTTTGAAGTCTGAGCTATTTCGACAGCATATCTCCCTCTATTTGGTACTTTACATGATTTTTTTTTTAATACTTGGAAGATATGTATTTTAATCTTTTTTTTTTTTTTTTTTTTTTTTTTTTTTTTTGTAAACTTCAAACTGTTCTTATTCGTAATCAAAGAACTATTTAAAAGTACTAAAAATTAATATTTAATGATAAATTATTGAAAAAAATCATGTTTTATATATTTTTTAAATGTTCCGCATAAGAAAACATCATTTTTAAACATAAAGTGTTACATAGACTTGAATAAAAAATTACCCAAATGTTGTAAAAATATCTGAAAATAGGTTTTATTTGTATATAAACATTATTCAGTAAAGTTTGCTTTTGTGTGGCACATTTCAAAGCACAAACAGCAATGCCACAAGGTTCACATGTGTTCACATTCACAGTTCGAATTGAGCTATGATTCGAGATATTTTCATATACTTCTGTTTAGTGCTGCCGCGTATTTTTTTTTTTTTTTCAAAATAAAAGGTTCGTAGACAGTGTATAAAAAAACCGCGAACGCATATAGTGGGTATTGTTATAGCTCAGAGAGTTAAAAGTTCATCCCAAGAGACTCTCTCGGGCTTAGTTCCCTTCACCGAAAAGAGCACCACGAGTGATACTCGGGCTTAGAACTCAAAGTGTTAATAGAAATTTTGCTGGATTAAATATTTCACAATTGTTTTTTAACACTTTCGAGGCGGAATCTCTTATACAAATTTCATTTCGTTGCACCACTTTTTTTTAAACAGTCCCCTTTACTTGTAAAATACCAAACAATACCATAGTTTAAAAAGATAAATATTACACTTATTCTTAATGGTGCCAAAAGAAAACTCCACATGCACCTTTTGACGATGCATATATGCATCCCCCGTCCCGAAAGGGTTAACACATTCACGACGGGAAACGAGAATTCTCGTTTTCATTCAAAAAAAACATTATTGACTAAGGGCGTGGCTTCTGCCTTACAGAAAATGCATTTATATCATGTTATCCATATCTTTTTAGATTGTAAGACATGTTATGTTAAATTCGTACATTTATCGATGCATAAACTTGGGAACCTATCCAGAACATAAATTTACAAAGGACTTTCAGAACAGGGAGGATCTTCGACTGTTTTAAAATTCAGATTTGATTAAAATTGCCAGTCGGCAATGTGTTAATTTTTTAATTTTTTCTCTCAAAAAGTGGTTAACTGCTATCAACCATTCGAAATATTGTGAATATTTGTTTAAATACCATATTCATTATGTTAGTTATTCATTAACCTACATGTTATCCATAACTACGAAATCCCCAAATTTATGCTTGACCCCTGAACGGTCGCATTAAATTACGATTTAAAAATTCAAAATGCTTATTGCAGGGATGGCCAACTGTGGCACGCTCAACAGCACTAAATTTTATAGTAATCATTGCCTTATCTAATCACCGAATCTCTGGGATTCAAGAAGCCGACTTTTTCTGTAAAATGTTAGCGGTATCCAGCGTGCCACAGTTGGCCACCACTGGATAAGCGGCACCACTTTTTAAAAAAAGAAATATTCACCTTATTTAATAACAGGTAAAATGATACCATAATAAAGCCAATTATACTATTTTATAAAACTGGCGGGAAAAAAACAATCCGAATATAAGACACAGCCCGTGAATATCACGGGAGCGAGAATTAAAGGGTTAAAACTATTTTTTTAAACCGAAATCGTTGTCTTAACCCCTTAACCATTTTAGGGGCATAGCACTTGTATTGCCCTTGAAAGCGTTAAGCGTCGCGCCCTATAAGTGCAGCATATTTTACTTTGAATTCAGATTGCTTGATTGCCACCACTTTTTTGAAGTAGAAATATTCACCTTATTTAATGGCAGTTAAAAACATAGGAAAATAAAGGCAATTACATTATTTTAAAAAACTGGTGGGAATCAAACAATTTGAATGAAAAAAGTAGCCTACACTACCCCCGAAGGTCACGGGCTTGAGAAACAAGGGAGGGTTGCTTGTTGGACCTCCTCTTTTAATCAAAAAATTCGGATACACACCAGAAAATAGAAAAAGTATTTTTATATTTATTTAATGACAGACTTTTCTTGATTACTTAAAGTAAAAATTTATCTTCAGGAAGTTCCGGTCTGAAGTCGGAATTCGGAATAAAAATGGAGACCAATCTGGCAACCCTGGGTTAAATCTTTCTGGCACAGTGTGCCCGGGTCGGGATACGTAATTTTAACCCCATTCTCGCTCCCGTGATATTCACGGGCTGTGACTTTTATTCAGAGTATTCAAATTTGTTTTATTCCCACCAGTTTTATAGAATAGTGTAATTGGCTTTATTATGGTATCATTTTACCTGTCATTAAATAAGGTGAACATTTCTTCTTAAAAAAAGTGATGCTAATAAGCAATTTAAATTTTTAACCCCTTAACAGTGACATTTGTTTTCTTACAAAAAAATTAAAAATGGGGCTGGACACCACTTTTTCCATACTAAAATATTTACCTTACTTAATCGAAAAATATCTGACAATCAATAAAGATAAATTTACAGTTACAAATTAGTGGTATCAAAATGCTTTTAATAACGAAGCAAGCAAAGTGTTCTTGCCCGAATCCAGTTCGGGCCACACTGTTAATGAAGCGTCTAGCGATCACACTTTTTCATTTTGATCCTGTGATCCTGCGGGATCAGCTTGCTCCGCGCATATCGTTCCACGCATGACGTAGCGATGTTTGTGTAAAATAATATTCTAAGCAGATTTCCTTGAGGAACTTTATGGTGTAGTGGTATGACTTTCACCCTCAGTTTAGATGGCATGGGTTCGATTCCTTACGGAGCCGAATGAAAAAAAAATGTCAAGATTGCTTTAAAAAACTAAATTTTTTTTAAGATAAAAATTGAAAATTTATATTTTTCAATATTTGTACCACTATTAACAATTTTTTTTATTCTGAATTTTCCAGATATTTGATATGGTGATCGTAGTTTTAACAGATTTAATGCCTATTGTATCGCCATCTAGTGGTGTAAAGATAAGCAAATCGTAAAGTATGTTTTAAATTTAATAATAATTAAATATTTTTTCATAATTTTAAGTTTAATAATTTTAATTTTTATCATCATTTTAAAAGAACTTTTAATTTTGAATAAATAATAATTGTTACTATTTTTTTCATAATTTTAAATTTTATAATGATTTAGTAATTTATTTATTTTTTTAATCATTTATAGGCTCTTTAAATTCTGAATATAATAAATTTTATAATGATTTAGTAATTTAATTTTTTTATCATTTAAAGGCACTTTAAATTCTGAATATAATAAATTTTTATATGTTTCTAGTAATTTTATGTTTAAAAATTTAAATTTAATATTTTTTTCACAATGTTTAAATTGTTTTTTTCAAAATTTTGAATTTAACAATTTCTGTTTTTAAATTATAATTTAATAATTTTTTCGTCCATTTAAAATAATTTTAGAGTTTAATTAATTTGAATCAAAATAAAATAAAGTTCCATAAAATTCCTAAAAGAATTTTGCTTAGAATGTTATTTTACACAAACATCGCTACGTCCTGCGCGGAACGATATGCGTGGAACACGCTGATCCCGCAGGATCACAGGATCAAAATGAAAAAGTGTGATCGCTAGACGCTTGTCACTGTTAAGGGGTTAAACCGTAATTTAATGCGACCGTTAAGGGGTTAATTGAAGAGCTAAGTGGAAGAGCATGTTTAGTAACAAAAATTACATTTGAAGAAATTTGAGGTGAAAGTTTTTTTGTCAATTTTAATGATTTATTTTCTGTTTGATACCATGTGTTTAAAATATTAACAGGTGTGGAACTAAATTCTATCAAAAAACTTATTCATATTTAATTTTTAAATATTAAAAATATTAATATTATTTGCATTATTAAATATTAAAATATTAATGATTAATGATTAATGTCTTAAATCTTCAAGGCTAAATAGAACTTTGGTATTTTAACTTTACAATGTGATAGAATAACTGATAACACCTTCATCCAAAAGATAAAATAATTTTTAAGAAAATGTAGCATAACATATTGTTCCACTCAGTTCTTCAATTCTAAACTTACAAAAGGCACCGAGAATATTTTAATAAAATTTTGCATTAACAATGAAAGTGTAAAGAAGCAAGTTCTTAATTTCTAAAAATGTCGTATGCAAATTCCGGTATCAGTCAAAGATTTCATCATTTTACAATAAAATTTGCCTGTGCCGGAAAGGGTTAAACACAGAATTTCTGCATCAAATGAAACGAATAACTTTACACAAAACTCAGGTAGGTTAGAAACTCTGGTTATATATTTATTTAACATAAAAAAGTATTTTTGTTTTAAGCGTATTTTCATGCTGAGAAATATTACTGAATTT
The DNA here is from genome assembly GCA_963932465.1 of Maratus speciosus. NCBI lineage: Eukaryota > Metazoa > Arthropoda > Arachnida > Araneae > Salticidae > Maratus > Maratus speciosus. Next base: position 442,810,045 of record OZ010796.1, on the reverse strand, counting down.
AAAACTCTAATTACTTTATATATTCGCGTATAAATCGGCATCTATATTTCCAGGGAAATGACATGTTTTTTACTAGTATTTCCGAATACTTTTTCTGGCTTATTTTATCACAGAGTAACAATGATCAGAGATTAAATAAAGTAAAAATTGCTATACAGCAATACTGAAATTCAACCGGAAGGACATATACCTTTCCAAATAGAGGAGTAGACTCATACGTGGGTATAAATGATATGTGTCTTTTTATTAGACATTGGTAAAACTGTTCTAATTTTTAATTGCTTTTGTCAATGAAAATATATATATATATATAAAGTCACTGATTCATCCTTTTATATTAACTATTGATAAATAAGAATCTTTAATTTTAGCTATGTATTAATTAACGAAAAGCTATATATATCTACAATATAAAACTGATTAACACTATCAGTGCCGGGAATTTTACTAAAGTTTTATAAAAATACTAGCTGACCCTCCCGGCGTTGCCCGGGCAGACTGTCATTGAAAAATATGTACTACTCGATTATCCCGTCGACCAATTTCTCCAAATTATATAAATCGCCAAACTACTCGCCAAATTATACAAATTGATATAATTTTTGCTTCAAATAACGAAAACAAATGAATTAGTATAACATTAATAAAAATACAAATTAAACGTCGAAATAAAAATCACTTGATGACGTAACAAACACGTGTTACGTGTTTAATGTCAAGTGAATGTGACATTTACAATCAGCCATTATTAGCATTTACTCTTATAATTTGACAATAGTATTTTGGCCGACGGAATAATCAAGTAGTACCGAAAAATATAACAGTGGAGTGGATTTCATTAAAAAAAGACTGAATAATATTTATTTAGGCACAGATGTCATATACGCACCACGTTCGCGCGATTTTTTTCTCACGCCAATTTGGCGAAAACCTCATTTTCGAATACCAGTTACATATATACTTTTAAAAAAAAGGGAATAACAATAAACAAATAATAATTTCATTAATAACTATAGAACAAAACAATTTATATAATTTTAAAAAAGAAAATGAAAGTAAATAAACAATTTACTAATAAATAAACAACAACGTCCGGGTTGCCATATCAACCAAAAAATACGACACTTTCACGCCAGTTAAGTACCCCGGTGCCTATACGTCATTGTCGTCAGAAAAAAAATCGCGCCTACGTGGTGCGTATATGGCATCTGTGCCTTTATTTATACTAAAAACTTGTAAAAATAAATAAATAAGAGCTAATATTTTAAAAGTTACGTTTAAAGAATAAAACGGCCACGGAAAATTATTGCACTTACTTTTCAAGAATGAAAAGATCAGGGAAGTTCTTACGGTTGAACCTAAATGACATATCGGTCTGATATATGGAAAATTAAAATTTGTGAAATGCTAATGTCATGCATTTTATAAAACGGTTATTAAGACTATTCTGGCGATCGCTTAAACTCTTTGTTTGACGGCGTTCTCGATCCAATCTGTTTCGATTTCCTCTTCTTAATTCGGCTTCTTCTTCACTTTCAAGCATTCGCCGAGATCTTTTACGGGCATTTCTAATGATATTTTGAAGCTTCATAATTGCAGCGAAAGGTAAACAAACCCGTTATACCTCGGCCTAAATCCTACCAAAGGGCTTTTACACAATAACCAATGAGATGCGTTTCATTCGAGCGTTGCCATTAAACAATTAACATATAATCATAATTTCTGTGCCACGTACGATAGCGTAATATATAGATAGATAGATAGATTTTACGCTATAATTTTTATTTGACCCTTTATATCCTGAATTTAGAATTAAAAAGTTTCTTCACCTGAATAATTATTTACGTTAATGTCTAAGGTATCCAGAACAACATATATAATAATAACTAGCAGGAATGACCGAGCTGAGCTCGGTCAAAATTAGCTTTGTGTTTATATCGATATATTATTCCCACTGAATCATTTTTGCTGTGTTAGATGCAATTAGCTTGACACGGAGACATAGTGACCGAAAATGACCCACTAATCGAAATTTTTTGAACATGCGACGTAAATGCTCTTTTCGAGCCTGAAAAAGATGGAATACAAAATTTAGTGAAAATCGTTAGTCGTTTTCTAAATAAAAAAAAAACTTCACCCACGTTGATTAAAAAACCCACTAACCGAAATTTATCGAACATGTGGGCTATTTCAATGGTCTTTTTATACTGTGAAATGATATACCAAAAAAAGTTGTCAAAATTGTTTGAACCTATTTTTCAAATGAAAATCAAATTTCAAATTATTTTTTGCTTAAAAGGCGCAAAGACCAACTTAGTGAAAAATATTCCATGCCGGGAATCGAACCCGGGTCATCAGTATAGCGCACTGACGTTCTACCGCTAAACCACATGGAACGATACCCAGCCTGGAACTTCTCACTATTACAAGTTGGCAAGGCTACAAACGCAGCACAAGATGGATCCATCTTGACTGATGACCCGGTTTCGATTCCCGGCATGGAATATTTTTCACTAAGTTGGTTTTTGCGCCTTTTAAGCAAAAAATAATTTGAAATTTGATTTTCATTTGAAATGTTGTATTCAAGGCGAATGTTTCTCTCTGGAAAAATTTCCAAATATTAATATTGTTTGAACCTTTTTGAGATTCCGTTAGCTTGATCCCGACCCATTATCACCAAAATGTCCCACTAATAGAATTTTTTGAGCATGCGACCGAGCCCAATTGTTTTATCTGGTACAGAAATGGTGTAGTACAATGTTTTGTCAAAATCTTTTGAGCCATTTTTTAGATACAGTTAGCTTGATCCTGATGCATTAGGACCCAAAATGACGCATTGATAGAATTTTCTTGAACATGCAACCCTGCCCAATGGTCTTATCATGCCCGGAAACGGTATTATATAAAATTTAGTCAAAATGTTTTGAAGTGCTTTTTAAATACAATTAGCTTGACCCTGACCCATTGTGACCCAAAATGACCCACTAATCGAATTTTTTCGAACATGCGATTTAGCCCAATGGTCATCTCATGACCAGAAACAGCCGTATATTTAAAAAAAAATTGTGAAAATGTCTTGAGCCGTTTTTTAGATATAATTAGCTTGACCCTGACCCATAATGACCCATAATGACCAACTAATCGAATTTTCTCGAACACGAGACCCATTCCAATGGTCTTTTCGTGCCCGAAAATGGTTAGATACAAAATTTAGTCAAAATCGATTGAGCCGTTCTTTAGATATAATTAGCTTGATCCTGACCCATTATGACAAAAAGTGACTCACTAATCGAATTTTCTCGAACACGAACACCATCCCAATGGTCTTTTCGTGCCCGAAAACAGTAGGATGCAAAATTTCGTCAAAATCGTTAGAGCCGTTATATAGGAAAAACGTATCTTGACTCACGGTGACCCAAAAATGAGCCACTAATCGAATTTTCTCGAACATATGATTTAGCCCAATGGTCTCCTCGTAATCCAAAACTGTAGAATATAGAGTTTAGTGAAAATCGCTAGAGCCGTTTTTTAGATAAAAATAGCTTGACCCGCAGTAACCCAAAAATGACGCACTAATCAAATTTTCTCGAGCACGAGACCCATCCCAATGGTCTTTTTGTGCTTGAAAATGGTTAGATACAAATTTAGTCAAAATAGATTGAGCCGTTCTCTAGATAAAATTAGCTTGACCCTGACCCATTATGACCCGAAATGACCCACTAATCGAATTTTCTCGAACACGAGAACCATCCCAATGGTCATTTCATGCCCGAAAACAGTAGGGTGCAAAATTTCGTCAAAATCGTTAGAGACGTTATCTAGATAAACTTAGCTTGACCCACGGTGACCCAAAAATGACCCACTAATCGAATTTTCTCGAACATGTGACCCATCCCAATGGTCTTTTCGTGCCCGAAAATGGTTAGATACAAAATTTAGTCAAAATCGATTGAGCCGTTCTTTAGATATAATTAGCTTGACCCTGACACATTATGACCCAAAATGGCCCACTAATCGAATTTTCTCGAGCACGAGACCCATCCCAATGGTCTTTTTGTGCTTGAAAATGGTTAGATACAAATTTAGTCAAAATAGATTGAGCCGTTCTCTAGATAAAATTAGCTTGACCCTGACCCATTATGACTCAAAATGACCCACTAATCGAATTTTCTCGAACACGAGACCCATCCCAATGGTCTTTTCTTGCCCGAAAACAGTAGGGTGCAAAATTTCGTCAAAATCGTTGGAGCGGTTATCTAGATAAACTTAGCTTGACCCAAGGTGACCCAAAAATGACCCACTAATCGAATTTTCTTGAATATGTTACTTAGCCCAATGGTCTTATCGTAATCCAAAACTGTAAAGTATAGAGTTTAGTGAAAATCGTTAGAGCCGTTTTTTAGATAAAAATAGCTTGGCCCACAGTGACCCAAAAATGACCCACTAATCGAATTTTCTCGAACACGTGACCCATCCCAATGGTCTTTTCTTGCCCGAAAATGGTTAGATACAAAATTTAGTCAAAATCGATTCAGCCGTTCTTTGGATATAATTAGCTTGACCCTGACCCATTATGACCCAAAATGACCCGCTAATCGAATTTTCTCGAACAGGAGACCCATCCCAATGGTTTTTTTTCGTGCCCGAAAACGGTAGGAAGCAAAATTTAATCAAAATCGATAGAGCCGTTTTCGAGATAAAATTTACATACACACACACACACAATTTTTGCTCGCATTATAGTATAAGATTTGATTTTTGGATAATTTTTTTTCATTAAAACTGATTTAAGAAATAGGTACTTAAAGCACTTTTTTCAAAATATTTACAAGAATAATTAGATTAATTAACAAAAAATACTATTATGAAAATCTCACAATTCTTAATAAGAACAGTGTAAATAAATATATTGTGATCCTATCTGCAACAGAGAAGTGTTTTGTAGTTGCAAATTTTTTGTGTAACATTTTTTAATAGGATAAAAGCTAAGCCTAGGTAAATGGTTGAGAAAATAACCATAGTAAAAAGTATTTAACGTCGACTGTTTCACTCTGCTTTCTAAATATGATTGAGCAAATTATTTTGTATGAAAATTGCAATCTACTTTTATTAGTAGACGACCCTTAATTCACGCTCCCGTGATATTCACGGTCTGTATCTCATATTCAGATTGTTTCATTCACACCAGTTTTATAAAATAGAGTAATTGGCTTTATTATGGTATCATTTTACCTGTAATTAAATAGGGCGAATATTTCGTTTTCAAAAAAGTGGTGCCAATAAGCAATTTGAATTTTTAAACCGCAATTTAATGCGACCGTTAAGGGGTTAAATAAATTTCAGATTGAATTTTCTTTAATGGTACTTATTGGGTCGATCGGAAAGTCATGTCGTGTTGGGAAAATCAATTCGTACCGGAAAATTCTGCCCGGTAATTATTAGAAATTAAATATCGGAATCAATGTCTAATAATTAAATGATAGAATTCTCCGGTACGAATTGATTTTCCCAACACGACACGACTTTCCGATCGACCCAATAAAAGTAACTTCAGGATATAAAGGGTTTAAACTATTTAACTTTTTTATTTAAATTACTTCTGGGTGTGGTTTATTTTAAACTTAAATCTCTCTAAAAATATATTCAAATTCAAAGCATATGAATAATTAAAATATCTTATCATTTAATTATGAAAAGTATAAATGATTATATATATATAATCATGTGTGTGAGTGCTTAATTTTTGTTAAAAAAATTTTCATCAAAAATTCCGTAATTACTCTATTTTAAAGATGAGCGGCACAAAAAATGTGTTTAAACAAACATTAAGGAAACAGTTTTTATTAAAAGGAAATTAAGCGCAGAAGTTGTTAAAAGGAATTAAATATTAAAAATATTTAACTTAGCAGAAGAATGAAATGTGTGTTTAAAAAAAGTTAAAATTTAAAGGTAGTTTTTACATGAAAAACATGTAAAAATGCTTCACTTTAATTAAAATCTTTTCGTTGTAAAAGGAAACGGTTTTCTAAGGAACAAGACTTACAATTACGTCGTCAGGTTTGCATGTTCTATCTAAAAATTATTTTCAGGAATGAGTATTTTATCATATATTTTATCATTTTGCTTTTACATAATAATTATCAGCAAATATAAAAGCAAATTGTGTAACTCAGGGCTGTCAAACTGGTGTTTGCTGAATGCATATAATTTCTTACCGGAATCTTTGCATTATTTAATTGCTGATATTCTGGGATTAAATAAAGCGAATATCTCTGTAAGAATTAACTGGTATGTCGCGGACGGCAGTTTGGACAGCCTGGGTACAGAGCCTAGAAGATACAGTGTGGAAAACGGCTACAAAATAGTGCTAAAAAATTGAATCCCATAAATGTACAACGATGCTGAATAACAAGATGTCGATCGTAGCGCCATCGTAGTGATTTAAAAACGATAGTCATTCTAAAAGAGACTCTTTAACCTATTTCACGTCATTCCTTAACTAAATTAGCTTATAACAGACCAAAAGATCTTATATTTATACTTTCCGATATTTAACATTCTATAATTTTTGAAAACACAGTGTTTATATTGAAAAGAGTTACGAGATGGCGCTCGTATCAGCATATTGCCGCTGAGCATTGTTGGAGATTTATGGGATACAAGTTTTTAGCACTTTTTAAAGCATTATAGGAATAGCCGTTTTCCACACTGTATCTTCTAGGCGCTGTAGCCTGGGTGCAAGTAACAATATTCAAGTTAAAGTAAAAAAAAAAAAGTAATTTTTTTAAATTTAATTTACTCAAATTCATTTCTGAAAGCCCAAATTAATTTCTGAATTTTTAACTTTCCAACATAGTTGAAACGTTGAAAGGTGTTTATGAATTCGGTTTGTCTGTCTGTCTGTCCATGTTCTAACTCGCATTAAATTTACCGTAATTTCGCGCGTATCATCCGCGACTTAGTTAACTCTTTTTCAAACCGGAAATTTTATTGAAAAAAAGAAGCCATATAAGTGCTATGAAGAAGCAAGTCACATTTTATTTAAAATAAATTCTGGTAGGAAATCGAATTATCTGAGGTACGGCGGATACGCGCGAAATTACGGTATTCCGATTGGCATGTAATTTTTATGTGGTAATTATTTTCAGTATAGAATGTTTGCTATTTAACAAATTGTAACCAGAAATTCTTTCACAAAATAAGATAATTTTTAAAAACGCAGATTTACATAAATTTAAATAGAATGCAGATTTAAATAAATCAGTCAAATAATTTTAAATAAAAATCCTGGTGTAAAATATTTTTGTGAAACTTGAGTAAACTTTCCGGGCGTTCTAGTGTTAAAATGAATTGTGCAGCATTTATTTTTCGTTTACAGGAACCCACAAAAGAATTGTGTTACACAATGATATATTGGCAAAAAATCGTTTGTGGTGCATTTAATTTAATTTTTTTTTTTTTTTTTTTTTGTTTAGATAACCCAATTCTTAGTACGAAAAATTAAATTTCTTAATAATATTCTGTTGCTCTGTTAGTGTTGCAAAGTGTTTCATAATGTACACCTGAAGCATGATCTTTCGATCCTGACTATTTTAAAAATAAAAATATTTCACCTACATGGGTCGGCGCGGTTATCATTTTAGTTATCTCTATTTCTAAACAAAAATCTTCCCGATAAATTACTATTGCATTTCTTGTTGAAAAAAAACGAAATTATCGTTTAGATACTGTTTAGAAACAAAAAAACAGTGACCATGCCCACCCCTGAAAATTTAAATAAATATTTTTTTTTTTCATTTTTTAAAATTATTCTCCCTGCTGTAACTGTCTTAAATAGATATATATTTTTTTCTTTCTCCGTAATTACGATGTGTGTTACCTATTTAAAACGGAATGAGTGTGTAGCGTTTATAGCTCGTTTACAGGAAGACACAAAAGAATTCTGTTACATCATGGTCTATAGTGAAAAGGTTATTTCTATGTATTACACTGCTTCAAAAACAGTTAAATTGCTATCCCTTGTTTAGGTGCATTCCATCTGTCCTTTCTGTAGAATATGGAAAACATAGCATGTATCATAGCTGACAACATTTACGCTTTCTTCTTACCACTAAAATTTCATAGTAAATATTGTCTTATTTAACCTCTTGAGGGGCGCTGGGATATATTTTACCCCACTTAATTTTAATCAAGATTTGCACCAGAAACTTTAAATAAAATTTACCTTTCTAACTTTGGTGGGGAAAAGGTTAAAAAAATGTTTTTCCTTATTTTGAAAGAAAATTTTTCGGATATTCCGGGGTGAGTTCAACATTACATAACCGCAAATGCTTGCCCCTGGAAGGCACCACCCCCTGAATACTAGGCCTGAGCGCTGACACAAAAATGGCGGCTGTCGAAGGTGGACTTTTTTCAGCGTATGTACGGTCACTTAAATATTCGTACCAATAATTTTTTAAAGTTTTTTTCGCTTTATTTTTCTGAGAGTAGAGAAGTCAGAGAAATCTTTTATAAAATACTGGTGTCTACATTTAAAGGACTGTACCTACATTTTAAAAAATCCGCCTTCGGCAGCCGCCATTTTTGTCTCAGCGCTCAGGCCTAATATTCAAGGGGCGGTGCTGGAAGGGTTAATCGACGAAATCGCACGATTAAACAAGGCGAACATATCTATTAAATTTTAATGGTAGCAAAAAAGCGTAAAAGTTGGCAACTATGACGTATCGTTCCCTTACAGGGATACACAAAATACTTCGGTTACAGTACTGTCTGTGTGCGATAATTGCTGAAATTGTGTTTCCCGTTTCGGTATGTGTTTTTAAAAGCTTAACTAAATTTTAGTATATCAGGTGGCCTGTATAAATTCCATTGATTATATACAGGGCTGCACAAAAGAGGTTGTAAACATTACCGTCTATGGTGCGAATTGCTTAAAGTGCATTTTTAATTGTGTTATGCATTTTCCATATAAATTATATTTTATAATACTAAAGAATGTTTATAGAATATAAATAAATTCATATAAGGGCTGCGCAAACCAACTGGATCTTGCTGTCTATGGATGATGGTTGTCGGCATTGTGCTTGTAGTTATGTAATGTTTTCTTTATAGCTGAATTAAATTTCAGCATACTAAGCAGTGTGTATAAAAATCTATTGATCATGAACAAGACTACACAAAAGAATTAATATACATTGTTGTCTACGGACGGATGATGCTGAAAATAAATTTTCAACTGCGATAAGCATTTTCAAAATGAATAATCCTGTGAGTGCTTATATTTTTGCACATATCTGAATACCTTGAGGGGCGGTGGTTTAATTCGGGTACACTTAATTGCATAAATGCTTTTACGCTTTTTTCTTACCACTAAAATTTTATAGTAAATATTGTCTTATTTAATTGTCGAAATCTCACGGCTAAACCAAGCGAAAATCTCTATTAAATTTTAGCGGTAGCAAAAAACCGTAAAATTTGGCAGCTATGTAATTGTAATCCTTATATGCAACATTGGTGCAGAATTTTCTACAGATTTGTTTTTATAAATAACGTGACGAAACGCTTTTATTTCTTTTAAATAAACTTGTTTGTAAAGTCTGGTGTCACTTACTATTTTCAGCATTTTACGACGGAAGTATTTTGCTCCTGAAACCTGAAAAGGTTTGCGTCGTCAAATACTAGTTATGGATTGTATGAAAATGTAGATTGGTATTTGAATACCTAACATTAGTCCAGGCAATAGGGAATTTTACCTTGCAAAATTTATGGTAGTACTGAAAATCGGATTTCTAGATGTTTTTTAGGTCGCTGAATCCGAATTTGTAACTTCCCACCAAAATTTCCCCCGGCAACCTCCACAAATTTTGGTAAAAAGCCCCCCCAAATAAGGTCTTTATTAAAAAAAATAATTTTTTTATTGTTTTAGAGAAAAAGTATCTAGAAATTCAGAAAGTAGACAAAATTTCCAACAAATTAGATATATGACATTATGACTTAGGATGAAGGGGAAGGGGGGATCTGCCTCGGAACAAGCGCGCGGTGCTGCGTAAACTAAGTTGCGCAATTCCACTTAACCACTCACACGTTTACATTCGCCCTCCCATCTCCCCTCCGAACTTTCCTTATAAGGTTTACTTTAAGTTTTTTGGGTCGTTGAATTCGAATTTTTAACATACCCCCAAAATTTTCTTCCCCCCCCCGAAATAGTTGTTATTAACTTAAATCTCTTATTGTTTTAGGGGAAAAGCATTACGAAATTCAGAAACTAGACAAAATTTGCAACAAATAGGATATATGACATTATGACGTAGGATAAACGGGGAGAGAGGGGGCTGCCTCGGAACATTCCCTGCTCGCTTTTCTCAAAAACCAAATTTTTTCAAAAAATCAATTTTTTGGGGGCGTTGCCGGGAGAAATTTTGGTGGGAAGTTACAAATTCGGATTCAGCGACCCAAAAAACATAAAGTGTGTCGAAATCCAGAAATAGTATTAATTTTTCCAGGTAAAATCTCCTTTTGCCTTGACTTCATTACTTAGTGCACATAGCGCCGCAGTGCATGTTCAGAGGCAGCCTTCCCCCTCCCCGTTCATCCTACGTCATAATGTCATATATCCTATTTGTTGCAAATTTTGTCTAGTTTCTGAATTTCGTAATGCTTTTCCCCTAAAACAATAAGAAATTTAAGTTAAAAACAACTATTGGGGGGGGGAGCTTCGGGGGGGGGGGGGGGAATTTTGGGGGTAAGTTTAAAATTCGGATTCAGCGACCCAAAAAACTTAAAGTAAACCTTATAGAGAAAGTTCGGAGAAGAGATGGGAGGGCGAATGTAAACGTGTGAGTGGTTAAGCGGAATTGCGCAACTTAGTTCACGCAGCACCGTGCGCATGTTCCGAGGCAGATCCCCCCTTCCCCTTCATCCTAAGTCATAATGGAATTTCACCATTATGATAATCACCGGAATTTTATAATGAAAATTTCACCTTTATTAAGTACGCGAAAATACACTTTTACTTTTTTTACAAATAAACTCTCTTTTAAATACTGGTGTCATTAAATTATTTCAACATTTTTTACGAATGCAAGTACCTTGCCCCTGAAAGCGAGATAGCCAAACCCAGTGTTGCCAGTGGGCTACTTTTTAAAAATTCCAAATTCTTGATTGGCACCACTTTTTTGAAACGGTGAAATTCCCTTTGTTTTTGCCTTAATTAATATGTCATTAAATAAAGCACATTTTACCATTTAAAAAAAGTGGTGCAAATCAAGAATCTGATTTTAAAAAAAGTAGCCCATCTGGCAACACTGGCCAAACCTTGAAATTGTACGATGCACAGGGGTCGCATTCTATAGGGAAACTTTTATTGTTCCTACCACTATTTTGAAAATAATATCTTCATCGCACCTTTCTTTAGAATATGTTAAATAAAATGATCATGAAGGTAACTGATTAAGGGTTCTGATAGGAACAATAATTTTTTTCCAATATAATACGACCCCTGGATACTGATAAAGTACTTAAGTACTTACGTAGCCGTTTGTTCATAGATTTACCTGCTATATTTTTCCTTAAAATACCCATGTGACTTTTATACTTATTACCTATACTAAAGTACATAAGTACTTACTTAATTTTTATGTTTTTGGAATAAATAAAATCTAATATTTTCACTTTTAGTGCTTTTTTCAGACACATTGACAGAAAAGGTTTCCCTTACAACGCTCTTTAGTTGATATATAATTTACATGATCTGCCTGGTTTAAATTTTTTTAGTTGTTTACACTTTTTCAAACAGGACCTGATATCTCATATGAAAAAATAAATAAACGCATGTGGAACATAGACCCTCCTGGTACCCCCCTAAGGACCTTACCCCATTTTTATGGGGCAACTGGACCCATGAGGAAAGAAAGATGATATATGCATATTTTTATATTTTTAAATATTAAAATGTAATTTTGAGCATTTCTGTCTGATAGAGGGAACCTAACTGAACACATTTACAGAACTTCAGACTTTAATTCAAATGAACATTAGCTTTATTAAGCTAAATTGTTAGAAGCTCCAGAGTCACATCGCAAAATCATGGATAGTTGCCCCCAACTAACCTTAACACTACTTGCAAAACTTTGAACTTGATTTCCCAACACCGCAATTTCGGGATTCGCCCTTTCTCTTCCAAGGTCCTGGATATTATTCAAGAAGTTTTTTAGTCAATAAAGTACCGTATTTCCCAGTGTATAATCCGCAGATCCAACACTTCTGTTTGGACCAAAATTTTTTATTTAATAATAGAATTCATATATTTACCGCGATTATTGCCGCGATAAGTTACATTTTATCGAATAACATTTTTGGGTCCAAATATGATTGTTTGATCAGCGGATTATACGCCAGAAATTACGGTAGTTCTAAGGTGAGTCTGTTAAGTTGTTAACCCATTCAGGGGCAAAGGACTTATGTTACTAAATTGTTAAACTAATTGAATGACACAAGGATTTACGAACAAATTTATTAGAAAATAATTAAAAGCTTTTTTTAGTGCAGATTTCAAAAGCAATTTTTTTTCGAAACTCTGTGCTATTGTGGCATTTGGGACTAAATATCAAATGGTATATCCTCCTCGGTTCTCACGTATCACATGTGATACTTCCAAACCGAGGAGGATATAAACTAAACTATTTGATTTTTTTTACATTTTTACTTTACTTCTATATAGCTTAGTGTTTTTGGCTTTGGATCAAAACCAATAAATGGCAGCACTAATGCTTTTCTCCTCATAAAATCAGTATTATTATTTTCTGAGTTTGCAAAATACATTCCAGTCAGTGTGTCCAAGAAAGTAAGAAATTTTCATAAATAATTAGCTAAAACGCTTTACAATAAAAAGTTTTGAGGATTTGTAGATCACGCAATTAATTAAAAGCCTACAATTTGTTACTGCGTATCTTAGGTTATCAATAAATAAATCGATATTTTAAGGGTGTTAGTGATTTTAAATTCGTATTTGTGAACCTAAATTACCAGCCCCCCCCCCCCCCCCCAAAGTATCAATTACAGAAAAAGCGCTACTTTTGTCATCTATTGTGTCTTTCTGTTTGTGCAAAATCGGTCAATGTGTATTCGCAGTGTTATTTTACCTCCGGGTCTGGAGAGGTTATATGTAATACAGTCGTCCCCGTGTAAACGAATATTGATGGTTCCGGAAATAATATTCGATTAAGGGCGTATTTGATTAAATGGGGAATCATAACGGTAATATTTAATGAGTAATAAAAAGTTAAAATAACCATCATCTACGGTACATTTAATTAGCAGCATAATAAATGGCTAATAGAATAACATAAACTAAAATAAACACAAATGCTAATATAAAGTAAATACGTATTAATTTAATGTCAGTACTTACATTTATATGGTTTACATCACACTTAATGCAGCTCATTTGAATTTGGTCAAAACTTTGCTACTTCTAATTTACTTTACTGATACTGCCTTTAAAAAAATCTTTAAAAGTGGTTTGTTTAAGTGAAATTTTAAAGGAGTAAATATTGAGTTATGTTTCGAACGAGTGCAAAATATCACAACTACCATCACGAGCCTCGAAGTGACGGCGCATTGCCATTAAATTCTGGTTAACAGCAAGAAGTGATGGTGGGGAAATAATTTGACCTGTCCATTATACATCTGCCAGCCGAAATCATTGCAGGAAGAACTGGAAAAAAAAAATTTCAGCGTAAAGGAACCGAAAATGACAGAAGGTGGAAGGAAATTCCTGCTAAAACGTGCTTTCCGCGCCTATTTTCAAACATCGGTCACACAGTTGTTATTTGATTAAGCTAGAACATTCGTAAAAGGTATTTGGTTTAAGCGGGGAAAAATAACATGGAACCAATAGGAATAAATTCGGTTCCGTAAGATTCTATTCGAATAAGTGGGGTATTCGATTATCCGTGACCCGATTAAGTGGGGAGGACTGTATACCAACTCTTCCCCTGGGATTGCACTTATACTCTAAAGCGAAACCTGAGTTCCCGGAGCGTCGATTCCTGTCACCCCTTGTAATATACCATCGCCCTTCAAGGGGTTACAGAGTTTTTACAGATCAGGAGATTTCTTTGGCTTTTTAGGTCAGAAAAATACTAGTGACGGGCAGAATGAATGATTTTTCAATTCGAATGAATCATTCGGACAAGCGCAAAATTGTAGTTTCCAACCTTTGTATATATTATTAAGCAATTACCGTCAGAAATTTTGTAAAACGAAAAAAACCAAATGTATAGTTACCAGCCGTTGCAATTCCTTTAATCAACTATCTTCAAGAATTTTAAAGAGGAGAAGAAATTTTATATTTTTATGTGGTTCTTAAATCAATTCTAATTAAAATAAGAAACTTCTTTTTTCTTACAAAATTTTTGGTAGAAATTTAATTTTTTTTAAATAAAAGGTTGGCAACTATGCCCGTTTGCGCATGCCCGAATGATTCATTCGAATAATAAAATCATTCAGAAGCTCATCACTAAAAAATACCAGTATTTAAATTAAAATAACTCATCTATGCAATTGTGCGATTCCATAAGTCGATTTTTTGTATAAGAAAATACTGATATTTTCCCTGAAACTGTATGAAACCTGGGTTAACACACTTGCATCATTAGCGTGCATTAGCTCAGTAATTTATTTTTAATTCAGAAATTCCGAATTCATACTAGAAAATCTGAATAGTAAATTTTTTGTTATTTAATGGTAGACGTTTTGTGATTACATAAAGTAAAAAATATTTCAGAATTTCAGAATAAAACAGAAATTCCTGAAGTAGATACATATGTGTGCTGATACAAATGGTTTTAAACCAATCACACTTTTCAAAATAAATAAATTATAAAAAAAATACATTTTCCTTTTGTATAAAATGATGGATTAAAACTCAACTAATTTTCGCATGAACTGTTTTCTAACACATAAAGCAAAGTTATTCGGTTGTTTTGAAAAAAAATATTCAGAATCTTGGTAATAAAATTTTCCCGTGCACTAATTAATCACCTTAGTCATGATTAACACCTTAGTCACCTAATGTCATTCTCTCATGCTATTTTTTAAATTGTTTAAATAGAAAAAAGTTTTAGAAACTTTTCAGTTAAAGATTACAATCTTCTCGATAGTTTATAAAGTTTTTTGGAGGATCAAAGCTTCAAAATTCTTTCTAACTAGAAACTGTCAATTTTTTGTTTTGTTTTATTTGGCGCTGTTTTTAATTAAATTATTTTTCCTTTGTTAAATTTCCTTTACACTAAATTTAACATTACAGAAATTTTTCACTTAAGGTATTTATGTATGTGTTTCTGAATCAAAATTAGTTTTTTAATTTTTCAAAAGTGTGTTTTATCAATATTATTACATAGTTACATAAGAATATACTGTATTTACTCGCGTACAAGTTGATAAAATCGATAGTAATAGTAGGTTAAATACCTGAACTTCCGAAAAGTTATCTTTGCCTAATTTAGTAGCAGAAAAAAAATGCGAAGAAACGAGGCAAAGATAACTATTTTAACTCCTTTAAGGGAACCGGTATATGTTATATACCCCTTAATTTTAGTTCCCAAATGCCACATTCACCACAGACTTTAAGAATTAAATTTTGTTTCATATCGTGAACGCGAAGAAAATCTTTTACTAAGTTTCATATAAAGTTGTTCATACATACCGATGTCAAATATCATTTTAACATTTTAGCAACAGAAGTGCGTTGCCACTGAAAGGGTTAAATTACAGTTTTTAAAACTGTTATATACCTCAAGCAGGGTTCCCAGTAGGTTCGTTTTTTTTATTTTTTTAACACCACTTTTTTTGAAGAAAAATTTTCTTTATAATATTCGTTTTTGTTGCAATTGTTGCAAAAACGTACCAGAACTTTTTTTAAAAAAAATACTGGTTTTCAAAAAATGGACCAGTTTGAGACCTGCTCAAGAATCGACTTATATGCGATTATATACAGTAATTATTCTCAAACGCTCTTTAAATATTGCTACACTGTTTATTATTCCTGTGTGTACCGTCGTGGAAAAAAAAGTAAACACCCCCTACTAACTCCTCAACAAATTATCGCAGACGAAAGTTATTGGTACCGAACGATTGGAAATAAAGTCTACTTTTAAATAATGTATATAAAATTTGCTTAAGGGGCCATCTACATATTAAAACGAATCCAAACTTCATTTTTTTTCAATAGCAATACCCAATTTTAACGAGATATTTCAAAACTTTGGTTCAAACTATGCCTAGATACCAAATTTCAAGTCATTTGAATGATAAGTTTTTGAATTATAAACATTCAAAATTTAGTGCTTCTAATGTTAAATTAGATTTTCATATTTTTATTTATAGCTTCTCAAATTATGATCCTAATTTTCTAAATTTTTGTGTAGCAATAATACTAATATACCCAAACATAAATACGTTGAATTTGCAATTTTTGTAATTTTCTGATATGAATTATGAATTATGAAATTAATATTCAAAAAAATTATGAATTGCAACCTACAATTTTTTTTTTTTGATGGATTCAGATTTATTAACTCCTTCTTTATGGAAATCCAAAATTTCACATTTTTTTTTCAAGTAGTTTTCAAATTATGCTTAAAAAACGACAAAATGGTGGTTTAATGGTGTCTATGATAGAACTGACTAAATATTTTGAAATTTCCTATGCTGTCCTGTAATCTAACAGGCTTAACCCTTAAATGCATAGGGTAGAATGCGTTCCCGAAATTGCATAATTCAGAGAATCGGAATTCATACCAGAAAATATAAATGGTAAATTTCGGTTTATTTAATAACGAAATGGCTGTTATTAAATGGAGTGAAATTTTCTTTTTTATTTTTCTGGTGGAAATACGGAATACGTGAATAAAAAATCCAATAAATAGGGAACAATTATTGTATCAATAACGATACCATATGCATTTAAGGGTTAAGGTGCCTTGATCAAGAAGGGAGCTCTCTTCGTTAACGATCGAGTACCGAACTTCAATTTGGATACAGCTCTTAAAGTACGCCCGTTTTAAAATAATTAATTTTTCGGAAACTTATCGTACGAATTGCATAAAAATTTGTTTTTAGACTAATTGAAGGGTGTAGGGTTCATTTATGCTGTCAGAATTGTGTACTGCTATTGAAAAAAACGAAGTTATGGTTCGTTTTAATATGTAAATGGCTCCCTAAGCAAATTTTATATACATCATTTAAAAGTAGACTTTATTTCCAATCGTTCGGTATTAGTAACTTTCTTCTACAATGATTTGTTGAGGAGTTAGTAGGTGGTGTTTACTTTTTTTCCACGACTGTACAAAAAAGATCATTTTTAATGTAAGAATGGCTTATTTCCTGAAATGGTAGAATATTTTCGTTATGTGTTACTTTTAACCCTTTGCACTAGTCTTTTGCAAAAAATGGATTTTTTTTTTTTTTTTTTTTTTTTTTTTTTTTTTGAAGCTTTAACACTTAGCACTCGAGAGGTGACTCTCAATCACCACTAGTGTTGCCCATGGAAATACGAATAAAGAGGAAGTGACATATCCTTAAAATAGTGAAGCTTCATCTGTAACCGCTTTCGCATGGGTTGATTACCAACGGGATAAAACTGTCACCGGTAAATGTAAATAGAAATTTTCTCCTTGTTTAAACGTCTTATTAATGCAGCATTTCACTCGTAAATTGTGGCAAAAACAGAAATCCATTTTTACTGGTACCACTTTTCTTAGGCGGTAGTCAGGCCTTGCGTTTCCACCATATTGCATAGCTGCCAACTTGTACGGATTTTTGCTACCACTAAAATTTAATAGAAAAATTTGCCTATTTCAATCGCCAAATTGCAGTGAATTTTGATAATTAAATAAGGCAGAAATTTCTGTTAAATTATAGTGGTAGCAAAAATCCGTACAAGTTGGCAGCTATGATATTGTGACAACGTAGGTAATCTCCTGTCAGTGTCAGTGAAAAAAATTATAATAACTGAGCAAAATGCCACCAGTAAAAAAAAAAAAAAAAAAAAAAAAAAAAAAAAAAAAAAAAAAAAAAAAATTGAAAATTTTACCGCATTTTTTAGAGCAATTTTACATCAATAAGGCGGTTAAACAAGAAGAAATTTTCTATTTAAATTTACTGGGGGAAATTCGTTCTGGGGGTAATCAGAAACTATTTTTTTCGATTTAAAAAAAAAGCCGTCATCTTGTGACAACCTCCTCAGTTACTTCACTCGCAACTGGTAGGCAATACACTACATGTCTCCTCCTCTTTATTCCAAATTCCATTATGTTGCCAGGTGGCCCGCGAAAATCGGAATTCCAAGTGATCTGGACACCAGTATTTTAAAGTAATTTTCTTCGCCTTACCTAATGGCAACATTATCTGCGATTAAAAATGGCGAACATAAACTGTAATAAATTAGTGGTGTCCAGAGCCTTTGAAGCCCTGATTTACTTAGCAACACTAGTGGTGAGTAAGAGTCACCTCTCCAGCACAAATTGTTAAAAAAGAATCGCAGAAGTACAAAGAAAACCTAATTTTTGACAAATATTCTTTATTCTTAAAAAATAGGGAAGAAAGCAAAAATATACATTCTTCATTCTATAGGTAATTAAATTATACTATGAAAATATTATTAAATACAACTTTTGTCTTTAATTTAGATAAGCCTAGTGAGGTGGTGGTGAGAGCCTCTGGATACCACGCAGCAGGTCTAGAGTTCGACTCCGGGTTGGGCAATGTTCACTGAGCTTTTCATTCATTCGTAGTTGATTAAATGTTTTTTTTCAAATTTTCTTGGGAACTAAACACTCCTCGCGTTGGGCTGACCACCTGACCGGGACATGCTGTATAGAACCTCATGGTCACGGTCAAGAAAACAGGGTTGGACACTGTAGAGCCTGATCTTTAACACTAGAACCGCCGGTTACTCTACTCAAGTCTTATAAAAAGTGTTTCACACCAGAATTTTTTATTTTAAACAATTTAACTTTTTTAATTAGCCTATTTTTATGCTGCTAACATTTAACTTATCTTATAAAGAAATTTTCGGTTCGAATCGACGATTTTCAATTTGGCAGGGGTCAAAATGACCCCTAATGACGGTTCTAGTATTAATGGATCGTAACACCACAGGTTTAGTTTGATTTAATTTAGATATATTTCATTTTCTGAAAATAAATAATTTGAAAACATCGAAAGTGAAGAGAATTTTCAGATTAACTATTTGAGACAATTACGTCCCAGTGGATTATTTTTTGTTCTAGTGTTACCACTTTTTGGAAAGTAGTCTCTACCATACACTTATACTAGAATATTCTCAAGATAAATCTACTATAAATTTAAAAAAAATGTAAATTTTGGTACGAGTAAATATAAAAGTATTCGCCAGTTCTGATCAAATGTTAACACTCTAAAGGCCGGAAATTTTACTCAAGTTTTATAAAAATATTTCATACCAGAGTTTTTATTTAAAACTGTTTAACTGATTTATTTAACATTTGTCTTCTTTGTATCTTTTAATTTTATTTTATTAAAAAAATTTTTCTTCGAACTGTAATATATTCATATGATAACGGTCAAAAAGACCGCTCACGGCCTTTCTAGTGTTAAACCTGATTTATAGGTGATAAGGGTTACCGATTTTGAATGTCTCTATTTTTGAAAAAAATTCTTCGTTTTATATAATTGCAGATTTTATGCTAAATTTATGATTAAGTAAGGAGGGGGGAATTTTTTAAATATAGTGTATTAGAATCTGTAAACCTTGGCTCCTATGCATATCACTGAAAATACATTTTTCTTTTGAAATACGGCAAGGTACTTCTATTCGCAAAATGAGGAAATGGGTGAGTGATACAAGAATTGACAAACAAATAATTTTCAAAATAAGCAAAAGCTTTTGTTCAAGTACTTGGGACACCCAACCAGGACGCCAACCGCGAGGTTAATGGAATTAATGTCCTGGCGGGAAAAAAGAACGCACCACTATCCAGCTCTACCACAGCCCGAACGGACCCGAACAACGGCAACATTAGGACTTACTAAAGTGAAGCAATGGCATATTCAAATATGCTAATAAATAAAAACTCGCTATGTTACAAAAAAAAAAAATACAAAATACAAAATACGCATGTTTAAGGTAGCCATGCAACAAAATAACAAAAATGATGGTTTACAGGAATGGTTACAGATGGTTTACAGGTTACGATCATCAACTAAAATATAGACCAAATAACATTAAAACAGGATTGCCAACACGGCCTGAAATGCTTATAGGTAACCTACAACTTATGAAGAACTTCATAAAAAGAACACTGAAGTACACTGAAATGACAACATACTGTAAGGCAAGCATCAATGTTCAAGGTCCATATCACGTCCATATCACTTGTTCAAGTACTTAATAAAAGGAATTTTTTCATTCCAATAATCTGGTGCCAATGTGGCATTTAGGAATTAAAATTAAGTGGTCTAAAAATGAACTACCGCTCTTGAAGGGGTTAAAATTAGATAATTTTTTACTTGAGCGGTTTTTCAATAATTAAAAATTTATATTCAGTTATTTTAGTGGAAATAAATATTTTTTAACCGTTTGATTACGGATTGGCACATATATGTCCCAGCGGACTATTTGTCCCACTTTTAGGAAAATATTCGCTACCGTATACCGTGTTTACTCGCGTAGTAGTCGCACTTGTTTTGCTAATTTTTCATTGTGAAAGTATAGGTGCGGGCTATTATGCGGGGAAATCTACTACACAATATTGTACACTCTAATGCTAAAACATTACTGGTATAAAAAAACACTTTATAATAAAATTAGTAACATACTAAATGTTTCCAGCTTATGTTCTGTTTATTAAATACCATTTTTCTTTATATGGTAATATTTTTTTAGACATGAAAGTTACAAATAATCATTGGGAAAATTTTGACAAAAATTCTTATAACAAATCACTTTCAATGAAAGTATCAGTATCACTATTGTAATGTGAATCGATGTCTGAAGAATCCCCGTCATTCGATTTGTCATCTTCGCTTCTATCCAACGCGTTGGAGATACCTGTCTTCTTAAATCTTTTTGAAATTATATCACTTGTTATTAAAGTACAGCTTTGTAATATTCAATTAGCAATTACACATTAGTTTCATGGATGGGCGCCTTACTTTTCCACTGGGAGTTTTTTCTTTGTTCCCACTGATCATCCTATCTCCATAAACTCGTCTTATATTGTCTTTAAACGGTTTGTTAACCAATACGTCCAACGGTTTCAGAATCGGTGCGAGTCCTCCTTGAATTATCCCAAGATCTGTTTTGCCTTCTGAAAGTACCATCTTTACACCATCAACAAGATGTTCTCGGAAGCTATTGAGTACCTGCATGGCTGGTGTTTTGAGAAATTCTCCACACCTTTTCTTCCAAACATTGCGAACCCAATCTTTCATCATTTTTTCATCCATTCATCTCTTTTCTTGAAATCGCACATGGATTCCAGCCGGAAATTTAACCCCTTTAGGAAGAGTTTTCCTTTAGAAAATAACAAATGGAGGTAGCTTACGTCCATCCAGTGTTGCCAGATTGGGGACTTTTTTGTCCCCAGATTGTTGATTGCCACCACTATTTTATAATAGAAATGTTCGCCATATTTAAAAATAGATTAAAAATTCTGAAAAATAAGGCGAATTATACTATTTTAAAAAGTGGTGACAGTCAAATAATCTGAATTTAAAAAGTCCCCAATCTGGCAACACTGCTTCCATCTGCTGTAATACCGAGCATTACAGTGCAGCGCATTTTTTCATTTCTACTTTTGCGCACTGAAACACTTGAAGCACCTTTTTCTGAAACAGTTGTGTCGCATGCCATGTCAAAATAGACTGGCGTCTGATCAGCCTTTTCAATTCCGGATGGGAGACAATTCATTCTTTGGCGAAGTTTGGTAACGTACTCGTGAAAAAGTAGAATTTTGTCCGTAAAATCCGATGACAGTTTCTGGCAAACACTTGTTCTTCTTCTGATTGTTAAGTCCTTACGCAGCATAATCTGCTTAACCACCACGACTAACTTTGAACTTTTCTTTTGGAACATTTTGCTTTATTGCAGTTTCAGATGCTTTTCTTTGCAGAATTTTACACGAAACCGCACATCCATCATTTCGTAATGTTCGAACATAAGAAAGAAATTAATTTTCTATCTTTGGAAAAATTCCATTCTTTGGTCCTCTGAATGCTCGCCTATTTACATTTGTTTCTTGTAGCGATTGTTTGGATTTTCTCCAGTCCCTTATTAATTTTTCACTTAGATTCCATTCTCTTTCAGCAGCTCTGTTTCCATTCTTTTCAGCATATTCAATAATCTTCAATTTAAATCCCGCCATATAACTATTATTCTTTCTAAATTTTCCCATACTAAAGCAAAAAAAAAGACCTCGAAATTCACCGCAAAACAAAATATCAGCAAAGATTCTTTTTCAGTAATTTTAGATACTTGCAGCACAGTAAGTTTAGAGCACGTACATACATTCTTTAACGAATAACAAGTTGAAAGCTTTAAAATGAGGTGAGAGGGATAAGAAATCCTGCCCCAGGGAGCCCTCCCATCTTCCCGAATGAAGCAGTCAATTCTTTATCTCGCTATGGAGTGACCTATTGAGTTCGCTATTGAGTACGTCAATGGGAGAGACAGAACAATTGAATCCATTATGAGTACTGGCTCAGGAAAGAGTACAGCTGATGATTTTTTATTGAGTTGATTTAGTTGAGTGTTCGTTTGTTTTCTGTTATCCAGGTGTTAAATTTCTTGATGATCTTATTGGCTAATTTAATTAGTTTGGTTTTACTTTTTGCTTTTAGTATTATTATGAAATTGCCCGCAAATGCCTGTATTCTTACATTTTTCCCCATTCTTTTTTCAACGCTGTGTCTGCTGTTATGAGCCATAGAAGGGGCCCGAGGCAGCTGCCTGGCGAGCAACCGCCGAACGTCTGTTTAGTTGAGCTGATTCCGTTTTCTTCTATCGTGATATACCTATCATTAAGAAAGCTTTGTATCCAGTTCATTAAATATGTGGGATTGGGTGACCGCTTTAAGTTTTCTGCGATGATTGGCTATCTGATGTTGTCGAATGCGCCCTTAATGTCCATACCTAGTAGTAAAGTTTGGTATCCTTCTATTTTATCCTGTTTTATTGTTTTTATGAGATTATTTAGCGCATGTTCGAATGAGAATCCTTTATTGAAACCACATTGTTTTTCGCTCCAGTATTTATTGACAGTTAAATGGTGGCGTATTCTTCCGCGAATTACTCTTTCTAAGATTTTACTAAACGCTGGAAGTAAGCTAATTGGTCTATAATCTTTAGGGTCTTTACCTTTCTTGTGAAACAGAACCACTGTACCGATTTTGGAAAGTAATATTAATTTAGGCAGGTGTTGTGTAATGTTAATAGAAGTTGTAGCGTTGCGTTGTGGATTCTTTTTATTAAGTTGTAATCAATTAAGTCAAATCCGGGGGCTTTGTTTTGCTTTTGTTTTTAATTATTCTGTTTAGTTCTTGTTTCGCTATTGGGGGTGGGGATACTTCCTTCTCTTTTAACTTTTCCGGTATTAGTTTGTGTTCTATTTTCGGGTCTGTTAGGTACATGTTGTCAATAAAATGATTTAATGTGTTATTGCTTGTGACTTCTTTGTTATCTGGCATGATATTGACTAGCCTTGAAGGGTTTGTTTTTTTACCTGAAGAGATCTTGTATTGTGAGTCGTAAGTGTCATTGATTTCACTGCAAAAAATTTTCCAGGAGTCTCGGTTAGCTTTTTGTACTATTTTTTTTTTTAAGATTTGCCCTTTCTTTTTTATATTCTATGTGTAATTTCTGTTTTGCTTTCCCGTCTGCTTGTTTTTGAATCTTCTCCTAAACACTCTGACCCTGTTCCTTGCTATTTTAAACTCCTGCGTCCACCATTGTGGTGCAGTTTATAACCGGTGTTTTCCTTTGTTTGTAACATTTAAAAGCCATTGTTTTACTTTCGTTTTGGAGTCTTAAGGTTATGCTATCTATCTGATATGTGTTAATTATTCTTTTAAGTTCTTTGATGTATTTGTTTCTTATTTGTTTAATTGCTTTCTCAAAATTTTCCCTTGTTTAGTTTTTACTCTGTGTCTTTGGTAGTTGGTGTTGTCGTATTTGATTTTAAATTTAATGAATTTATGGTCGTTGCCCGTGTGACAGATTTTCTGTCGCATATTTCTCTTTTATTCAAAATTAATTTAAAACATAACTTTATTTCTTTTAAAACATGTTATCCTCCCTCCCCCCTTTTTTTTCATACTGAAATATGCAATTAAATTCATTTCTCACATACGGATTTTTATTAAAGTGTTTTTCTCCTTTCGGTAACATCTTTAATTCAGTGCGCTTAAATATTCAGTTACTTTTTTCTCTTTCTCATGGAATCATTTATCTGTCCGTTACTACTTCTAGTGCAAAAAGTAAATAAAAAAATTATAAAGACAGCTGCTGGAAACAGTATGTCTTCATTTAATTACATCGTCTTTCGCCCACGTCGCAGATAAGCAATTCTTAATCTCTTCTAATCTTGACCGTTGAAAATGTATTAACAACAAAAGTAAAAGAAAGTGTTTTATGGGAATAATGTACGTTATCGTGAATAATGGTCGCGCTATAAACCAGATGCCCTTTCCTCTCGGCATTTTAGGTAGCTTTCATTACAAAATGCTACCTATTGCAGCCGTTCGGAAGAAAGCGATTTAAAAAAATTTTGGTATATTTTCATCGATCATGACCCCCAGACTCCGAAACCACCCTCCGTTCAAAATTGATATATATATATATATATGATCTTTGTCACACTGTAACGCTCGTATTTATGAACCGATTTGGATTAACTTCGTGTATACATAGCGCATACCAATGCCTCGACCGAGTTCGTTGGCCAGCTTCATCCGCCATCTTGTTTCAAAATCGCGGCCATTTAAAATTTTTAAAAAAAATAAAATTTGAAATCTGGTACCAAAAAATTTAAAATTGAAAAATATTTTTTTCTTGTGTGCTTGACCTTGATACCGAGATTCCGGAGCATTTTTTGTTTCGTCTATATCTTAAAAAATGGCTGAGTTATAGCACTTTGAATTTCTAGCTTGGCTCACATTTTGAAACGACCTGATTTTTGTCAGGCGATAACAGGCCTATTTATGAATCGATTTGGATGTAATGTCTCGACCGAGGTCGTTCGCCAGCTTCATCCGACATCTTGTTTCAAAATGGCGGCCATTTAATTTTTTTGAAAAAATTTAAAATTTGAAATGTGGTACCAAAAAATTGAAAATTGAAAAATATTCTTTTCATGTGTTTGACCTTGATACAAAGATTCCAGAGCTGTTTTTGTTTCGTCTATATCTTAAAAAATGGCTGAGTTATAGCACTTTGAATTTCTAGCGTGGCTGACATTTTGAAACGACCTGATTTTTGTCACGCGATAACAGGCGTATTTATGAACCGATTTGGATGTACCTTGGTGTATACATAATACGTACCAATGTCTCGACCTAGTTCGTTCGCCAGATTCATCCGCCATCTTGTTTAAATGGTGGCCATTTAAAAAAAAATTAATTTAAAATTTAAAATGTGGTACCAAAAAATTGTAAAATGAAAAAGATTTTTTTGTATGTATTTGAGCTTAATACAAAGATTCCGGAACAGTTTTTGTTTCGTCTATATCTAAAAAAATGGCTGAGTTATAACATTTTGAATTTCTATTGTGGCTGACATTTTGAAACGACCTGATTTTTGTCACGCGATAACAGGCGTATTTATGAACCGATTTGGATGTAACTTGGTGTGTACATAGTACATACGAATGTCTCGACCGAGTTCGTTGGACAGCTTCATTCGCCATCTTGTTTCAAAAGGGCTGCCATTTAAAAAAAATTAAATTTTAAATTTAAAATGAGTTATCAAAAAATTGAAAAATGAAAAAGATTTTTTTTATGTGTTTGACCTTGATACAAAGATTCCGGAGCAGTTTTTGTTTCGTATATATCTTTAAAAATGGTTGAATTATAGCACTTTGAATTTCTAGCATGGCTGACATTTTTAAAAGATCTGATATTTGTCACGTGATAACACGCATATTTATTAACCTATTTCTATGTAAGAAGGCATGTGGATAGTATATCGTAATGTCTCGACCAAGTTCGCTGGCCAGCTTCATCAGCCATCTTGTTTCAAAATTGAAGCCATTAAATTAAATAAAAAATTATATTTAAAGTGAGGTGCAAAAAAATTATAAATTGAAAAAGATTTCTTTCTTAAGTATTTGACCATGATATAAGGATTCTGGAGCATTTTTTGTTTTGTCTTTATCTTAAAAAATGGCTCAGATACAGCAGTTTCCATTTCTAATGTTGGTGACATTTTGAAATATCTGATTTTTTGCCTGCGACAGCACTTGTATATATCAACCGATTCCGATGCGAGTGAGCATGTGCACAGGAATTACTAAGGTCTCGACCAAGTTCACTCGTTAGCCTCATCCACCATGTTGTCTTAAAATGGCAGGAACTTCAAGATATCGCCGAATTTTGCACCCAAATATAAGTTACTTTAAATAAAAGCAGCTTGGCTAAAGCTGACTAATTTCGCGAAATTCTCATTCATAATGATTTAGTATTGATAAAAATTAGTATTGAATATCCTATAATCGGTTTCCACTAAATTGAGCTTTGTTTGTTTGAATAATATAAGCTTGCTTTTTAAAAATAAGGAATATGAAAGCTACCTCTTCCACCCGGCACTGGCCGGAAGGACTTTTTCCCATGCAGCAGTCTGCATTGCGCAATTTTAAGTAACAGTCATTTAAGCGAATGCCTCTCTGTAATATAAACAATTCCAGATTTTCTGTAGCCTCTCTCATCGTAAATAGAAGCAGTTATTGCAACCTAAGCGTCACCCATCTGGTAGGAACACCAGATAATTTGCTGTAATGTATTTCGCCAAAAAACCTTTGTCTACCTAAGTGCAGTCACAAAAGTTTGTGAATTGGCGATACTGTGCAACGCCAAGATTTCTAGACTTCTAGTGAAAACTTTCTCTTCTCCTCTGGTCTTCGACATGTAAAGACTGTAAAGGAAAGGCGCTTGGGCTATGTCTGTCATTGGGCTCTCTCTCCCATACTTTACGAACAGCCGCTCTCTAAAATGTTTTTAAATAAAGTTATAAAGTTCATCTAATTAATAGTTGGAGTTTTTTTTTATGATTTCTCTGTGCATGCAAGAACCCGGTCTTCAATCAACATTATAAATATTTGGCACATCGCCTATATTTTTTCTCCAACTTGTATTTAAAAAAAAAATGTACAAAGGGAAAGAGAGACCCCCCTCTTAATATCATATTATACATGGATTTTAAAATTCCTGGACTGTCCTTATCTAAGTGATGTGTTTCTTCTGATTCTGTGACGGGTGATTATGGACGCTGCGATGTGCCTGGATGCCCCCCTTCCCTCTCTGATATCGGTCCGGTTGTTCCTTCGTTCCTCCTGGGTCTATCATCATCACCTCCCCCAAGTGATTCTGCACTGTTCGGCGCCTCTCTGATGTGATCTTGTATCACCTATATTCGTAAAAACGTGAGTGCGGCGGTAACTTCATCGGCGACTTCAACGGCTCATATTGTGTGTGTGTCAACTTTTTTTTTTCCTTTCACCAGTGTTTTGTGACCTAGTGTGTTATCATTCGTGCGCGAGTGCTTTCAACAGTGCCTGGATTTTATTTTGTGGAATGTGAAAAGAAAAAAAGGGATTTGCGTACATAGTGCGGTAAATGTGTACGTAAAATCTTAAGTTGTTCTGTGAAAGTGCCTTCAAAAAGTTTTTTTCCAAGTGTTTCTTCGGTGATTAGTATGAGTTACTGCAGTTATTTGTTCTCTTCGTCCGTATTATGTGATAAAAAAAATTTACTTTGACAAATGTCAGGGAAATTTTCTAAACATCTGATAATTTTTTTTTTTTTTTTTTTTTTTTTTTTTTGCCATAAAAAAATGAATGACAACAGAATCTGTGCTTCCGAAAATATTTGAAATTTATGTGAACAATACATTCTTCTAATCTGTGCTTCAGCTAATAACAGAAGGCATAGCTATTCGCTTCTTGTGCATAATCGAGATTAAAAAAAAGGGCAGTATCAAATTTTCATTGGATTGATTTTTTTTGTTGTTGTTTGTTTGTTTTGTTGCTGTGCTTGTGCCATCTTAGCTTGTGAAAAAAGTCAGTGCCAATGTGTTTCGAATGGTAAAAGTCGTGCACCTGATAAGATAAACGTAAAATTTATAAAAAAAAAAAAAAAAATATATATATATAGGAAAACGTACAGAAACTAAAACTAATAGTCTAAACTATTAGTAACTAAATAACTATATAACTAAAAGTCTAAAACTTACAGGTTTCAGCCACCCTGTGGTTATCATCAGGGTCTTACTTCAGTTAAAAAGAGAAAAAAATACTTATTAGTTTGTAAAATTCAAAAGTTTACTTTTGAAACTTGTGAAACTTGTTTTATTTGTGAAACTTGTAGGTTTTAGACTTTTAGAATTGTATTTAATGTTTTGAAAGTGTTAACTTTTAAATGTATTATACGTCTTTTAGTAAATCTTTTTAATTATATTTGTGCTGTTAATTTCAAAACATAATAATCCTTCAATTTATTTAATTACACATATAATTAATCAATAATTATGTATGTATTAATTACTTTAAAAAAATAGGACATTTTCGTTTTCGGCCGAAAATAGTAAGATTACCTAAGTTCGGTTTCAGTTTCTGTTTCGGTCTTAAAAACTCGTTTCGGTCTATCCTTAATTTCAACTAATATGTATAAAATTGAAACTGGATACTTGCTGAGACAGTCATAAATACGTTTTTATTATAAACAGCACAAAACTGGCAAGCGTGTTTTTATAAAAATAAAATTACGAAATCTAATAGCGTTTTTCCTTTTTTTATAAAGGCAAACAAAGTGGCAGAAAAGGGTGTCAAAGTTGGCGATTTGAACGGAATTTACCAGCAAAAGTTGTTATAAGAGACTAAACACCGGTAACTCGATTAAGTATATTTTTTGAAAAATGAGAAATAAAATTCGATTCCAAATCACTTACATTCCAGCCCAGTTTCACGTTTTTACGTTAAAAGAAAGTCTGAGAATGTGCCGGAAAACCATTAGTTTAAAAACATCTTGATTCTTAAAAGTAAAAGCAAAATGTAGATATTGCTTGCCTGAGCATTTTAAAACGTCCTTTATAAACCGACTAGAGGTCTGCCTGGGCTTGGCCCGAGGCCCGTACCCGGCATGGTGGAATGAAGACGAATTTTCAAACGGGCCGGGCATGGCCGGCAAAAAAATTGAACGGGCCTGCAGGGTCGGGCCGGGTCGATAAAAAAATTAATCTGGCCCAGCCCGATATAAAAATGCAAGTGAAGCAGATAAAATACGAGCCATTTTCAACGAATATGATTTTCTCGAGAAGTATAAATGAGCATCACGAGCCGATGCGAGTTTAACAACATCGATACAGAAATGTAACATGTCCATCGTAGAGATCGGCATCGTACAGTTACTAGATGTCTGAGTCTGAGTTTAATTTTTCTCAGCAGACTCGTGCCGGGACGAAACTGGTTTTAATCAATCTCAGGATGTGTAGGATAGGCATTATGTTTTGTAATATTATTAATAATGATAATGAACTTCTGTTAAGGGTGTTCTTAAATCCAAAAGGGCAACTCTCTGACATAAGTTTTAATTTATTTTTGCTCGAAAATGCATGAAACAAGCTGGTGTTGTTTTTCAGAAACTATGTCATTGAGCTGTTTTTCCATTTTTTTTTGCAAAGCAATAGATCTTTTAGAAAAGAGTGTGAAAGTGGGCGTTTTGAACCGAATTTCCGCGCGAAAGGAGAACGAGCATTCAAGAGCGGGCGAAAAACGTGTTTGTCACGTGATAGAATTCGCTTATAACTCAATAGGTAATTGATTGATCAAAAAATGGAAAAAACAGTTCAATTCCAAATCGCTTCCATGGCCAATCTTTCCAATTTTATATCTTTCCGTTAAAAAATGAAATTGTAAATATGTCAAAACGTTTTGCGCTTGTTGAGCAGAGCAGTTAAGAACAGCCTTAACAGTATCTTTGGAAATATACCTGAAGGTGGTTCTCATATTCACTGCTCAACAATGCGAAACTTTTAGACACATTTTCTGACTCATTTGTAACTATAAAGGCATAAAATTTACAAGCCTGACTATTGAAGGCATTTGGAAACGAATAGCTTTCTCCATACTTGATAAATTACTTATAGAGATAACAGAGATTCTTGTCACGTGACTGTCACGTTTTTCTCTTTTCCTGTGATATCGCTTGTGGAAATTCGATTCAAAACGCTAACTTTGGCAGTATTTTCAGAAAGATATATTGCTTTTATTTATGAAAAAAAACGACATTTACATAGTTTCTGAATAAGAATACCTGCCAATCTTACGCGTATAACGCGTTTCCAAAAAGAAATGAATTCATAAATGTGTCGAAATGTAGCTCCTTTGGATTTGAGAAAAGCCTTAAAAATGAGAGAAATATTTTCACAAATCTACTTTTTATTATACAGATTCAAAAAATATCATGTTTTTAATCCTTTATTCTGAACTACATTAATCTTTTAATGAATCCTTATTTGAATTTTGAAATGTCAGTAGAGACGATGACTAAAACACTGCAAGTAATCGTTAATGTTTACTGTTATGTGTTTTCTGTTTTGGGAACACATAGTAATCTAAAATATACTGTAAAATGTTCCCATAAATATGTATGTAGTATTCATTAAAAGAACCTTAATTATATGTCGAGAAAAAACGGACTTTTTTGTAGAAACTGAGTCGGACCAAACTTCCAATTTTTATACCGGACCCGGCCAGGCCAAGATAGCTTTCGTTCGGGCCGGGCCTGGAAAATCCGGTACGTGTGGCCCTAGTTGGCTCTCTGTGCCTCTGACCAAATCTTTTTATTTTCATAATAAAATAAAATATAATTAAATCAGTGTCTACTTATATGAATTTCATCCAATTAAAAAATGTTTTAGATATACATACCTCGATTTGCCTTTTATAAAGATTTTTGTAAATGATAATCTGTTATACTGTAATACATTGTAATATTATTCCGTTATACTATAATCTGTTGGCAAAAAGCCACCTCTACTCTGCACAGCAGGTTACGCGCACTAGTACTTAGATAAATAGATATCATTCTGGCCATTAAAACACAATTAATATAATAATATAGGTAATTGCTTAACACCTTTTGTTTCAACACTTTAGCTTCGTAATAAATGGATTATCCACCGGAGTTAAAAATGTGCACCAAGCCGAAAAATGAGGAATATTGCTGCTGAAGAAAGATAAAGGTAAGTAAGTAAGCACCCGGTGGGTGCTTACTTACTTACCTTTATCTTTCTTCAGCAGCAATATTCCTCATTTTTCGGCTTGGTGCACATTTTTAACTCCGGTGGATAATCCATTTATTACGAAGCTAAAGTGTTGAAACAAAAGGTGTTGGTTAAATGTATTATATTATTTATATTTAATCCACACTTGAGACTTGATCACTTTCGTTATAGAGAATTATATTAAAATTTTGACTTTACATTTTAAATTAATGCGTTACATACAGCTGCCTTTTGCAGCAACAAATTAAATATTACATCTCTCTCTGTTGAGATAAATTGGGCAACTAACTTAATAATAAAAAGAGTTTTTTTTTTAGTCAGAGTTCTTTTGATGACGTCAGACAGCTGTAGCATTCGTGGGTTGATATTAAAACAAATTTCGCGAACATATTTCACATATTAATATCATTGTTTATCTTGAGTAGGATGATTTAGCATTAATCGGAAAGTTTGTTTATTGTTGAATGATTTATTATTACTTAATGTATTTATTTATGTGTTCAAATGTTTGTATTCTTGAATTGCTTCCTGTTTTGAAATCAGTTAATGATATCTAAGATGATTATGAATTGATTTAATGCTACTAAATTAGTTCAAGTATTTTAAAGTGTTATGTCCTTGAAAGTTATTGCTTGTATAATGTTTCTAAAGTAGTTTACTGTTCATATCTGAGAGGGTTATAAATCCATCATAATCAACGGGTATTCGAAACACTTCTGTGGTTTCAAATCTATCACTGTTAAGTCTGCAATTTTTAATGAGCTTATGAAAAGCGTCTTCAAAGTTTAGTCATGCATGTATTACTTGTTTTATAATTTATTTCACATGTTGAGTCAGTCATGACTGATAATTATAAACAGTGAAATACACAGCAATAAATAAAGAGTGTCTCATTTGAGCCGATACAGCTCAAATCAATGAGTTATATTGAAAATTTCTAAAGGAAGAAACGAGAGTTTTGGAATAAAAATAATTTCGGACGAGTTTCCGTTAGGCCGAATTTTTGGCAACATTTTCGCAGAAAACGAAACTCCGATTTTGAGTCAAAAACGAGAACGAAGCTGAATTTTCGGTCGATCTCTTGTTGAAATGTTTGATTTACACACTGAATTGTTGATTTGATCTATGCGTTTTTTCTTTTCAAAATTTTAAGTTCCAAATTGAGTTTGAAAAAAATTCTTCATTTTCACTTTTATCAGTTTTCGCGTGTACTCTTAATTATTTTCATAATATGTAATTATTTAGCATATACACTGTATTATTATGAAAATAATAAAACTTTAGCATTATAGTTTATGTTATATGATACAGAATATTTCAGCATTACAGTTTATGATATATTTATATGATACAGAATATTCAATTAAACTATATTCGACTAAAACGTGCTTAATCAATATATATATTTTATTATCACATGTTTAACAGAAGATTGCATCTGCAATGCAACAAAAAACTTCGCATATTTTTAGTTTTTTAAAGACGTACTTACGGGGAATAAAAAATACGTGACAAATGTATGTTGTTAATGTAGAAGAATACATGATTTGTACAGATGTATACGTGCGTAAATTTATGTACAGATAACTGAATCAATTTTTTTTTCATTTAAAAATATTTCATGTATATGGAGAGAAAATTCACTTCGTTTCACACTTCATTATTATATTTGGCAATTCATGCCACATCACTGTTTTGAAGAACATTTTAAAGAAATGTATTGCTTTTAGGTAGATTTCGTATGAAATACTACCTATTGGGATCGTTCCTATGTTGGAATTTCTGAAAAATTTTTGCAGATCTACACCGATCATGACCCCTAGAACCCAAAACCACCCTCAGTAAAAAACTTTATATATATATATATCTATCTGTCTATCTATCTATCTATCTATCTATCTATCTATCTATCTATATATATCACTTTCTTCTGGACACGATAACTTTCGTAATTCTGCACCAATCTCTTCCAAACTGATACATAAAATCAATGGGCATAAAATCTCGGTCAAGTTCGTTAATGGGCAAAATCGGACCAAGGGGAGGGAAATAGGGAGGGGTTTTGTGAAAACAGAAAACCCCCCATAACTTCTTAATTTTTGTACATATCAAATCAGTTTAAAGTTTTTATTACTTCTAAAAATAGGGCCAAAAATTTATGTATCACAGATTTTTGATAAAGTTAAAAATGGGCTCAAGGGGCGCAAAAAATAGGGTTTTTGGAAGAAAAAAATTCATAACTTCGTCAATTCTCAAGATATGAAATTCAATTAATTTTATTATAAATCTCCATAACATTATCTAAAACTTTTACATTCACAAGTTTTTGATAGGAGCAATTCGTACCGCAAAAAAAATTAAAAACGAAAACAAAAAGGGCGTTTGAAGAAGAAAAAAATCCATAATTTCGTCAATTCTCAAGATATCAAATCCAATTAATTTTATCATGAATCTCCTTAACATTATCTACAACTTTTATATTCACAAGTTTTTGATAGGACCAATTCGTACCGCAAAAAATATTAAAAACGAAAACAAAAAGGTGGTTTGAAGAAGAAAAAAATCCATAACTCCGTCAATTCAAAAGATATAAAATCCCCATGAATTTATCATATATCTTCTTAATATTGTCTACAACATCTATATAGACACGTTTTGGATAGGACCAATTCTTAGAGCAAAAACAAATTAAAAATACATAACGGTTGAAGTAAAAAATGATCTTAGTAAGGGTGTTTTCAAATCCAAACTGCTTATTTTCTGACTCATTTTACAATTCATTTTTGCTCTCAAAGGCTTCCAATTGGTACGTTTTCTTACTCAGAAACTATATAATGTACCGTAATGGTCGATTTTCTGATAGGGGCAGAATATATTTTTTTAAATGCTGTTAAAAAGGGCATTTTGAACCGAATTTACCGAAGCGGATTGTGTTGGAAAAATCATTGTATTAAGGATGCGCTTAAATCCAAACCGCTTATTTTCTGACTGGTTTTTAAATTCATTTTTGCTCTCAAACGCATTTAATTGGTAGATTCGCTTATTCAGAAACTATATAATGTACCGTAATAATCGATTTTTAGATAGAGGCAGAATATATTTCAAAAAATTATGTCAAAGTGGGCATTTTGAACGGAATTTCCCGAAGCGATTGTGTTAGAAACGAAAAATATTGTCCTTCTGAGAAAATAAATGTTTATATATCAAGTTTTAATTAATTGAACAAAAAATAAAAACACAGGTCGCTTATAAATCTCTTCAAAAATCACGTCAGCAAGTTTCATATTTTTTTTTAAATTAAAAATGAATCTGGAATTATGCCAGAAAATTTCGAGTTGTTGAGCATGGAAAAGTATTTTTTTTTAATACCGCCCTAACATGATTCTGATAAAACCAGCTATTATATGAAAATGAAATAAAAACTCGTCAAGAGCGGCCAGATAAAATTGTTAAAGTGGATTTATCTATAATCATGATTTAGTTTTTGTTTGTGAAATTAGTATATTTGACTTCGAAATCTACCTCTGCCTGTAGGCCGGGCCGGCAGGGATTTTTTTAATTAGTCTTTTTTTTTTCTTGAGGGATTTGGGTTGTAGATTTAAGAATTTTCAGCCGGAAGTGAAATTTTTTGCTATATTCTCCAGGAAAAGCATTTGAAACCCTTTGTGAGCATATAAGTCGCTATTTATTAATCGCGTGTCAGTAAACTATTGACAACAATATCTGACACATTGAGAGGTTGTCTGAACAATCCGATGAATGACAGGAAGTTGACATCCTCTAAAACGTTCTTCCAGATTATTCCACTTTCAACTGAAATGCATTTTGGAAAAGAGCAAACAGCCTTTATGCTATTAAAAGCTTAAATAGTAACAAATAATGACTATTGTATGATTAAAGATCTGACACCAATGAAGTCGGTGTTGTTTAAAGAACTTGAACTAAAAATCGGTGTCGTTTAAACTCTTCCAATCCTTTGCTGTGGATTAATGTATTTTTCTGCCGATTCAAAAAAAAAAAAAAAAAAAAAAGTAAAATTTTACTTCAAAATAGGGAGAAGTTATTTTACAACTTTTTTGCACCAAAGTTATAAAAGTAAAATTTAGTTAAATATTTTTGGTGCAAATCTTGATTAAAATTAGGTGAGGTATAATAATGTCCCACCGCCCCTCAAGGGGTTAAACTCACTTTCTTTCTCAACAGTTGAAGATTAATCTCAAAACTAAGGAGGCTATTATGAAAAGAAATATGTTATATTATGATTTGAATTAAAATATACTTTAAAAATTTACATTTCTTCTTTTTTAAACCAATTGCATATAAATAAATAACCATTAATTTTATGAAAAGGAAATTATATTAATATACTTATCTGTTATAGTTTTCATTTTGTATTTGTTAATTTATTACTTTTATAACTATCAAAATTCCACAAGTTAAATTTCCAAGATTCAATTCTGATTTTGTATATGATTATCTAGGCTTAGGAATGTTAGAATTTATAAAATTAAGCTTATTTTAAATACATAGTAATCTGCTGCTACTAAATAAGTTGTTAAAGTGTTTATTTTAAGTATCATTAAAAAGAAATATGGTATTATAACATAAAATTTACTGATCATAATTCACCTAACACAATCGTTCTTCCACAAATCAAAATGACATCATATTTAGAGAAATTTTGTAACGTGTAAAATTGGCAGATGCTGATACTATGTGATCGAAAGATGTTTTCTATTTTTTGATAAAGGTAAAGATGTTTCAGAAAATAGTATCAAAGTTGGCGTTTTGAACAAAATATCGGATAACACGGTAAGGATGAATACCTGTCGTCAGATGAAAACAATCGCCTAAAAGTATATAAATAATTCATTTATATATATAAAAAAATGGTAAACCTCAGTCGATTCAAAATGGTTTCAATAGTCGGGTTTGCAGGTGTAATGCTTTTTCATTTAAAAATGAGTACGCAGATGTGTTTGAAACTTCCGTGTTGTTCATAGGATAATATATATATATGCATATACAGTCGAACCTCGTTAACATGAACCTCAAGGGGAATCAAAATTTTGTTCATGTTAACAGTAATTCATGTTATCAGTATCACATCTTTGTATTAGTTTTTATAGGGGACTGTGAAAACAATTCATGTTAAAAGTAATTCACGTTAAGCGTGTTCATGTTAACGAGGTTTGACTGTATATATATATGTGTGTGTGTGTGTGTGTGTATATATATATATATACACATACACACATATATAGAGTGTGATTCATAATGTTTGAAACAATAGCTTATTTCCTTAAATATTGCTCCAAATGCAAAGTTTCATAAAAAAGTTGTAAAATTTAATTACATGAGTTGCAACTCTATGAGGGATCTACTTCAGAAGGTATAAAAATTAAATTTTCATACGGCGGCCGTAGAGTAAAATTTCCAATTAGGAAATTTTCCCTTATTAGTTCATAAATTAAACACAAACAAATTCATTTCGATATCTTCAAAACTCGCAGAGGTATTAAAATTCAAAATTCGTGACTTACACTATTTACCCATGTCTCTGAGCGACGAGTTATTGACTCATTTTGAATGCAAGATAGGGATTATCTACAAACTGTACGCTATTAAAAATCGATTTTAGACAGTGGATCTCTTTTGGACTTAAAATAGCAGTGTATAGATTTTATATTAAACTTGCTTTCAAAATATTCTGGAGGTCTGTATGACCAAAAAATACAGGTCCGGGTCCGGACCGATCCATAGAAAAAAAATTCGACCCGGCCTGGAAAATGTTAAAATCTTATCATCATATTTCACTTTTTTGTAGATTTTACCTATAAGAATATCAAGTGGGAAGTCATTCGGTTTAGTAGTTTAGAAAATATGAAGGTTTTCATGTTTTCAATTCATTCATTTGTAATCATTACAAGAGAGATTGCATTGCTGGTAATTTGTTTTACGCATAACTCAAGAACTACTTGGTGCAATGATCTGTAATTATTATATAAGCATAACTCTTGTGCTTTATATTAGCAAGCTTATAGAAAGCTATTTCCATTAAAAAAATCCCTAGATTGCAATTCATATATAACCCTATAATTCATATTCATAACCCTTTGTTCCACAAATTTCCATTTTTCATATGTTTACTGTGATTAGAAATCCATGCTGCACTTGTTATGGGGATCTGTTTCACAGACATACTCGTATATGACGGTTTATACATCATTTTTAATTTGAATAAATTATTTTATTATTTATACATTCACAATTGAAGAGCTGAGTGGAAGAACATGTTATACTACATTTTCTTAAAAATTATTTTATCTTTTGGACGAAGGTGTTATCAGGTATTCTATAACATGGTAAAGCTAAAATACCAAAGTTCTATTCAGCCTTGAAGATTTAAGACATTATTCATTAATATTTAATAATGCAAATAATATTAATATGTTTTAATATTTAAAAATTAAATATTAATAAGTTTTTTTGATAGAGTTTAGTACCACACCTGTTAATATTTTAAACACATGGTATCAAACAGAAAATAAATCATTAAAATTGACAAAAAAAGCTTTCACATCAAATTTCTTCAAATGTAATTTTTGTTACTTAAGGCTGTTCTCAACTGCTCTGCTCAACAAGGATAAAATGTTTCGACACATTTACAAAGTCATTTTTTAACGGAAAGATATAAAATTGGAAAGCATGACCATGGAAGCGATTTGGAATAGAACTGTTTTTTCCATTTTTTGATCAATCAATTACCTATTGAGTTATAAGCGATTTTGATTATGTGACACGGTATTTTTCTCCCCTTACTGACTGGGATTTTCTTCTTTCGTTCGGTTCAAAATGACAACTTTGACAGTATTTTCAGAAAGATCTATTGCGTTTACGAGAAAACGTCAAAAACAGTTCGATGACATAGTTTCTGAATAACACCACTTTCTAGTTTCATGCGTTTCTGAACAAAAATGAATTAAAACTTATGTCAGAAAGTTGACCCTTTGGATTTGAGAACAGCCTTAACATGTTCTTCCACTTAGCTCTTCAATTTTTGTTGATAATTTGTAATGGTTTAGATTTTTTTTTTTTATGTATAATGGTTTAATTTTAGAAAAAATTTAGAGGAAAAAATTAGAAGGAATTTTCAAAATCCCTTAAATTCAAATTTAATGAATCCTTCTAAATCCTTCAATCTTTCTAAAATCCTTCTAAAATGTATATATATATATATGAGTGTTTGTATATTTATTTATTTTTGAAAATTAATTACAAATATTTTTTTTTCGGCAGAAATTAGGAGTTATAATCTAAGTTCTTTTATATATATATAAAAAAATCGATTTATAAATGCTTGAAGTATGATAATTATAAAATCACAGCCTATTCTGAAAAATAGTTCTGGATTTATGCTTAAAGAACTAACCGCATTACAATCTGCTTTGTAACGGAGAGTTCAAAATTTTTAAATCTCTATAAATTATACACTACTGTCATGAATGACTTCCAAGTTTGCTACTCTAAGATGAAATTTAACGAGAAAACTATTTTTTTAAGACAACATACATTGAAGAAAGACATAATTTCTGGAAATAATTGTCTATTTCAAAAAAGACATAACTGTCTATTTCTTTTCCTTTTTTTTTTCTTTTTTTTTTTTTTTTTTTTTTTTTTTTTGAATTGTACAATGGGGTGATTAAAATGTATCTCTTTCCTTTTTTCTTTCTTTTGTTCGACTGCACCTTAATATATTCAGATTTACTCGATAGTGTATCATTTATTTCTGAAATTTGTCACCATATGAAAATAGATCACAGTTAGTTAACCCTTTATCTACTGACAGTACTTATAAGTACCATTAAAATAACTTGCTATAAAATTCATTTGATACATCGATTACTTGCAATACAGTTTAGAATGAGTTATAGATACGTTACTTTATCTTTTTCCAAAAGCATTATGTATTACACAAAACAAAAATATTTAAAAGGATGATTTCTTTTGACTTTGTATCTTTTCAGCTTTTTTGGTGTTTGGGGGGGGGGGGGGGTTCAATTCGGAAATACTTCTATTGTAAGAACATTATATTTGTATATTTCCTAATTTTGCAAAATGCTAGAAAAATATTTAAAATAAAAGATTTGAGAGACGTTATCAATTTTGTACAAAATCCCTTAAATTCAAATTTAATGAATCCTTCTAAATCCTTCAATCTTTCTAAAATCCTTCTAAAATGTATTAAATGATTATGTAAATTTTCTAATGTAGTTTAAACAATTCACGAAAAATGCTTTAGAAGATAAAATTTTCATGAATTCATAATTCAGTACATAAAGGGTTAGTGTATATATAGTTATTTACAAAGAAAAAGTGTACAAGAAAAAACAAATTCTCAGAAAGATTACAGAATAAGTTCCTTTTATTGGATAAGAATACATAGTACTAACAATTGAATTGGCGCATATTTATTATACATTTGCGCATAATTGTACTTGATACATAAATTAAAGCACCCACTTCCCCTCCGTCCAGGCAACAAAATGGATGCTTATACGGATCATCGCTAAGGAAATCCACCATTTCAAAGAAAGGATTAGTTTTTCTCTCCATGCGAGGTCGGGGAGAATGATGAATGGCTTTCTTATTGTGTGATTTGACCCAGTGCTACGTGGGCTTGAACCTCCCAGAAAAAAAAAAAAAAAAAAAAAAAAAAAGTAAGCTTTGTAAGTGTCAAGGGAGAATAATGGGTGTTAATATAAATTGGCGCCGCTGGTCGTGCCGGTAAAATAGCTTTGAGTTATTTAAAAATATTACAGTTCACATGTAAACAAATTACGTGCATAACCTTAATTTATTTATTTTTCAATCCCCTTAGAAAAGTTAGATCTTTTTTAATTCTATGCTCTCATTTTTTTGCGTCTTAGAAGTTATAAATCAGAAAATTTCTCTTAATAATCTTATTTTATACAGAACGAATGTATATATATTAAAATTATTACAGGGCACTATTTTATAAGATGCCATTTATTCTAATAAATAAAAAAATAAAAAAGTACCTGTTCATTTAAATAGAAGAAATTATATCCTTTAGTCTGAAGAAAAAAAGATTCATTACAACGAAACACATAGCTTCTTCATCCCTCAAACGATGCAAAAAATGAATTTATCGTTTATATAAAGAATATTCTTATTTTAAAACATTTCCGGTGGTATCATATATGAGTTTACAATAATGATTTTTTCGAAGAAATTATGTCTACTGCTTCACAATATAAAATTTAAAACTTTTCTGTTTACTTAAAAAGTGACAGATAATAATAACACAAATGCTGCAAGTTTAAAATATACATTTTATTTAAATTACCTAGTACGTTCGGTCTGCAATTCCGCAGCCATCCTCTGGGAATAATTTCATTAATTGCCGTTTCCTGTCAATGGCTGAGTATCTTGCAGGCTGAAAGTACTAGAAAATTTAAATAAAATGTATATTTTAAACTCGTGACATTTGTGTTATTATTATCTGTCACATTTTAAGTAAACAGAAAACGTGTTAAAGTTCATATTGTGTAGTTTGTCATAGAATCAAGGTGGAATATTGCATTTTGTCTAGTGATTTTATTCATGCTGTAGTACGAAGGGGGTAGGGGGGGGGGGGTAGGACGGACTAAATTTTTATATGGGGCTTATTTTTTTATGCAGAGAGTCGGTTTCGGAGTGCGAAAAGGACAGTTCGATTGTGGAGGTGGCGGAGGGAATGGAATCATACTATAGTATGATGAAGCTTGAGAGAGATTTTTTTGTTATTTTCGATTGGAAAGAATGTTTTTTTATCTGATTAGCCTATAGTCTGAGGGGAGGGGGGGGGGGGGTAGGAGGGGCTAAATTTTTAGAGGGGGCTTAATTTTTTTAATCGTCTTTTAGTTCAAATGAATGGCCAATTAATGTGGTGTCATACTATAACACAAGAGGTTAGGTCTTTTCGAGAGGAAGTGTGAAGGGCTACATTTTTAGAGAGTTTTTTCCCGAATCGACTTAGAGTAGGAATAAATGGCCATTTAAGGTTGTGTCATACTAGAACACAAGTGTCTTCAAAAGGGAGTTTGAGGGGCCTTAATTTTTTAGGGGGCCTCATTTTTAAGGAGGCTTAATTTTTTTTCGAACCGATTTAGAATAGGAATGGAAATTAGATGATAAACTCCTACTATAGACCGAATTCTCAGGTAAACATAAACAAAACCCGATCAACCGCAATTGTCGCACGGCCCTTCCGGTTCAGTGCAAAATATTGGCAAACTTCCCAATTTTTGTTTTCTACTAATAAATTTTGAATCGTTTTGCAACATTATTATTTTTTAAATGTTTTTCTCAAAACTATAAAATCTCGAAAAGGTGAGCCAAGTATATGGTTTTTTACGTAATGTCGTTTAAATAAATATTTATTTTAGACGTTTTGACAGCATGGGTGCTATAAAGAAGGTTTATTTCTTTTTTTCTGGCGACCGTCAAAGGGCTAAATTCTTTCTACGATATAGCGATATCTTTTTGTTTATTTTCTAATGAATGAGAAGGATTCGTGTTGTATGTTTGATGAATCTAAATTATTTAAAAAACGCTAGTAAAAATGAAAAGAGTAAAGGTTACTTATCTGTTCATAAAAGTCA
Source organism: Maratus speciosus (assembly GCA_963932465.1). NCBI lineage: Eukaryota > Metazoa > Arthropoda > Arachnida > Araneae > Salticidae > Maratus > Maratus speciosus. Next base: position 442,767,844 of record OZ010796.1, on the reverse strand, counting down.
ATTTGTAAATGTGCATGGCAGTTATTCATTTTTTTATTTTAAATATTACATATTTCTTTCGTTTTGTTTTTACACTTAAAAGTTGCATGAGATTTTAACAACAATGGATGGAGTTGTTTTCAGTGGTCATTGCACATATGTATTAAATAAAGTTTTTTTTATTACACTAGGGGGCTCTGCCCCCTACGAGCTACGCTCGCCAACCCCCGTTCAGGCACACCAAAATCCAAAAAGCACGCTAATTGCACGCATTTGATCGGCTTTAAAAATATTGAATTAAAATTAAAAAAAAAAAAAAAAAAAAAAAACAGTAGCGATCTCTCTGTAAACGGGTTTCCATTCGTTTTTCTTGGATTGGGGATTTTTAAGACCAAATCTGTTGCTGTTAAGAGATACAATGGCTGTTTTCGTATTTAATTAAACACATTAGTTATTTGAAAATAAGCTAATGTAAAATGAATTAAGTAAACAGTGTCATTGTCTCCCGGTATTTTTTAGCAGCGCTAAAAGATAGTTCTTTTAAATAATTCATTTTAAATGTATCGTTTCAAATCTGACGTAATTTACACCAAACTTTTATTTCTCTTATTAATATTCACGTAAAAATACTTTTGTTGTTAGAAGGAAATATTATTTGCGCTGTCTTCGAATTCACGATAATAGTTGAAAAGATTATCTCAAAATATCTCGCGCAAATATATTTTTCAATTTAAATTGTTTTACCATATTTTTTGGGCATTTTAAATATGACGTAAAATTCAAGTGTAAATATGGTTCTTATGACGTAATTTTCCTGCTTTTAACATGTAATCATTTAATTCTAATTTTAAAGTTTTTTTTCTGTTTGTAATAGTCACGTGTAAATAAATTTTTAATTTGAAGAAATATTTGATATGATAATTTCTTTCGCTGTTTATACAATTGGCAACAGTTTAAATTAATGACATTTTCTAAAATTTGTAAAAAACATCTCTCGAAATGCTGAAAATTTGAATTAAAAATAGAAATAAAACCTCAAAAAATGAGTCAAATAAGAAAAATAAATGCAATCTGCGCATTGGGAACTTATAACGTATAAAATGATCTAAAAATGATTAAATTCTCATGCATAGTTTTTGCTCAAATAAAACTTTTTTAATGGAACGACTTTGTCCAACTTTAGCATTAAATATCTCTTAAAATAATTCTTCGATTTGAAAACTGTCTGCATCAGCGTGGTTATCAAACATTTTTCTATAATACCACCGATTTTCATATTTTTGTATGCAACAGTTTTCTTAATATTAACGATGAAAGGCCATGATTAAGCATTCAAATTGGATGCGGATCAACCCGGAATATCTACGCAGATGTTCATTGGTCCATTTCCAAATCAAAACTTTTTTTTATATATAGAAGGATTTGTAAATTCTATTAATTACAGTAAAAAAATCAACAATTATTTATAAGTTTCAAAATACAATATTATTTTTAAATCATTGTTTAATGTCTGATATACGATTTAATATATATATATATATATATATATATATATATATATATATATTACGATTCATCAGGCATTACAAGTAAAAATTACATAAATACATTTAATACAATTAAAAATGCAAACGTTTCGAACTAAATTTTAGCCTCTCATCAGTGCAATAAATAACGTTCAAATGACCAGAAAACTATATATCATGTTTACAGTTAATAATTATTAGCAGTTAAAATTAAAGAAAGTATAAAAATATCAATGCAATGCTGTGTATTCAGGTGAAAGTGCACAGGATTCATTAATCGGCGAAGTTTGCTTACGAGTGAATACTCTACTAATACCGGAAAAACTCTACTTTTATTGCAACCGAATTTTATAATTGTCATATTTGCGATATCTGGGATATGGTCGGAATCTAGAGAATGTTGTACAATTTTAGAATGTAGGCTTCCAGATTTGTAGGTACGTTTATGCTCGGCAAGGCGAATAGCGCAGGTACGACCAGTTTCGCCAATATATACCGATCTTTGCATGGGATACTGTAAATTGAACCGATTCTTAGTAAGGGGGGATTTTAGGTTTAGATTTACAAAGTAGGTTTTTCAAAACATTTTGTGGCTTCAATGATGTACTGATATTATGAGACTTTAAAAGACTAGAATTTTTTTCAGAAAGATATTTGTTGTATGGTAGATACGTAAATAGTAATGCAGTTCATTGAGTATAAAATAATGTGCCTTTTAGGCTCTAAGGTCAAAATGCATATGCTAATACACCATTTATTTCAATTCTGACCATGCAAAGGATTTTTATTGCAATCCGCACCTAACATTTTCATTTGCTATTTATTGAACGTTATTTATTTTATTATTATTTATTTGTAAACTCACAAAACATCATAATTTGCTGTTTTTCGAATAAAAAATATTTATTAATAAGTTATAACTTTTATTTATTACTGACTGTGAGATGGTTTTAATGGATGTCATCCTGTCTTATTGAGTTAATGAAATGTTTATTGATAGCTATAGAAGAGCCTGCAGTTTAAATTTGTTTATTTTATTAAATATGTTTTTTTCTGTTTTAAGTATATACTTGTACTTATTTAATAAAACAGTTCGTAAAAGCCTGTAATTTTCAGATTTTATATTTTTTAAATACTCACTAGTAGAAGGAAAAAGCCGGTTCTGCCCCAGCAGGAGCCAAGAGCAGGGAGCAAGGATGAGTGACAGGTGGGTGGAGTCGAGTGATTGACAGGTAGGGGGAGATAAGAAAGTGATAGATAGGTGGGTGGAGTCGAGACAGACTGGCGTCCATGCGGCATGCTATAGTAGAGGGGTTAAACAAAGACAGGTAAGGGGAGATAAGAAAGTGATGGACAGGTGGGTGGAGTCGAGACAGACTGGCGTCCACGTGACATGCTATAGTAGAGGGGTTAAAACAAAGAAGCGTTAATGAAAAGTCTACTGTAGTAGAGAGGGATTAGAACAAAGTATAATGTTAATGAATGAAAGTCTACTGTTAGAGAGGGAGTAGAACAAAGGAAAGATAATGATGAGGTGATTAGAAAAGATCGCATGCAAACCATTAAAAAAACTTACCACGGAGCAGCGCGGAGACACGTCCGACCAGTATGAAATCCACAGGGCTAATGAACGAATGCAGGGGGGTACCATTCGTGCGATGCGCCAACTATAAATATTTCTTAACTGCTCGCGCATTACGTCACGTGGCGGACAGATTCGCCTTGTTTCGCTTGTTTCAATAGTATTCTGTATGCCGTTCTGCTATGGAATTTTTTTTCTGTGAATGATTTTAATTATTCTATTATTTTAACAGACTTTTTGAAAAAAGCCTAATGAATGCACTATATCAACATGCTCTATTAACTCTCGGAGAACACGTATACAAATTTAAAAATACAGTACAAAGTCTCAAATACGGAATTCTTCAAAAGCCGGGCATTTTGTTAACTGGGGATTATTATTCTAGAGAATCGCAACGAAAAACACAAATAGCAGAGACCAAATTTACTGTATTAGGCTGCAATTTTAAAGCCTATTTCCTCTTACGAACGTCAAAAAAATTCTGCAGAACGCGAATATCTCTAAAAATTGCATAAAAAAATTCGCGAGAAATTCCGAATAAACTTAATGAAAAGTAAAAAAAAAAAAAAAAAAAGGACAGCATTTACTACATTGAACTAAAAGATTAAAACCGGACTTCTTTCACAAATGCAGACAAATCGCCAGTCTAATGAAAAAAGAAATAAAAAAACAGTTCAAAACTCGCAGAGGAGAAAATTTATTATATTTGGCTAAATGTTGGTAACAGAGTTCTTTTTACAAATCTCAAAACTCTAAAATTCGTATAAAAAAACTCGCGAAAAATGCAAACTCCGAATAAACTTTATTGAAAAAATGACAAGATCTACTATGATGGGCTAAAAAATAAAGCCAAATTCCTTTTATTCATATGGAAAAATCGCCGCAAAATTTAAAAAAAACCGTCAAAAATTGCATAAAAAATTAAAAAAATTCTTTCGTTATTATAATTTTTTTAACTGAAAAAAAAATCCTCTATTAAAATATTTGTTTTAGCATTTTTTTTTTTACCTTCTTTTAACTATAATAGAAGAAAGTATTGTAATCGAAATCTTGTTCGACTTCCGGTTTTCGACGGATTTACACGTTTTAAGGGTAGGGGATACCAAAAAACATGTTTTTACATAATATGTGTCTGTCCGTATATAAGTGTGTCTCATTATATCATCGGAAAGTATACGACGTTATGCATAGAATTGATCCAAATTTCATATAAATGTTTTGATGTGATGGTGCTGTAGTAGCGATTATTGTGCCATTTGCAATATTCTATCATCGAAAAGTGTATGAAGTTAGGCATAGAACTGAACAAAATTTCATATGTATGTTTTTGACTATGGCCAGCAGGTCCGGGTTGGATTTGGGGATATACCGCCGGGAGGGGATGCTGTAATAGCGATTTTTGTGCCATTTTTATTATTGTTTCATTGAAAAGCATGGATCTGAACCAAACTTCATACATATATATTTGACTATTGACGCCAAGTCCCAGTTGAAAATGGATATGCACCTTGGAAGGGGGCGCTGTGATAACGATTTTATCGATTTTTCATAGTTCTGTTGTACATTTGCTACTGAAGCAGTGACATGCATTTCGTTTGTAGCTGACCCGGCGATTCGCAAAAAGAATAACGATAATATTTACTATATTAAATATTATGTTCGAGTTACTCTGATTAATAAAATGAAGAAGGAAATTAAGATGAAAATTAATGTAGGGTTGACGCTGAGTTTATAACGTATAAGCAATGATTAATTTGCGCCGGAACTCAGCTTCGCTACTTCTTTATTTTTAGAAGAAATTTAAATATTAGTCTGAATTCATTTGCGCTGATTCTGGATTTCAGCGAAAATAGAGTTTCTAAAAAATCAATGCCTAAATTTTATTTTTCTTTCCCTCCCATCTCCAATCTTTTGCGTTCTTTCCTACCAAAGCACTTACAAATATGTCGTTCATAGTATGTCATGTGCAGCATTTTTTTTAATGATTTCAGAACGGCGACGAGGAATGTCAGAATTAGTCGCAATGGTTTCTGCTGTTTTTACTCGCTGCTTTTTGTTTGTGTTTTTAAAATATTCTCACTGATAAACTTTCTAGCTCCACGTGGTTCTTAATTTGCTCCGACAGAGAAGTGCTGCTCCAGTACTTCTTTATTTTTAGTGAATATTTAAGTATTAGTCAGAACAGACCGCAGTTTATAAATACTGCGCATCAATGTCAAGTCCGCGACGAGTAGGATTTTCTGAAAATTCCCCACACCATTTAATGTTTTTGCTCTGGTCATTTATTAGAATTTATTATACATTTGCCTATATTATAAATTTGCCTCATTAATAAGCAAAATTCAATTTTTAAATTCATTAGTTTCAAATGCACATCAATACGATTCAAATATTTGTAACAAAATATATACACAGGGCTTAGTTTAAAAAAAAAAAAAAAAAAAAAAAAAAAAAACTACCAGAGTCTTAATATTTTGCAGTAATAACAACTAAGTGTATAACAACCCCTTCCTTTTTTTCCTTTCTATCATTTGCCTAAAGATATGTCAAAATATATATTATATATATATATATATATATACATTTAATTTCTTTTTGAGGAAGACGAAATTGCTTTAAAATTAGTAAATAATGTATGAAATATAAATATGCATGTATGTGTGAAGGGAAGGGGTTGTTATACACTTAGTTGTTATTACTGCAAAATATTAGAACTCTGGTAGTTTTTTTTTCTTTTTTTTTAACTAAGCCCTGTGTATATATTTTGTTACAAATATTTGAATCATATTGATGTGTATTTGAAACTAATGAATTTAAAAATTGAATTTTGCTTATTAATGAGGATCAATGATTTTGCTACCTGAAATCGTGTGTAAAAAGTATTAGTCACGTATTGATTTATTGAAAGTATGATAATGGTTCTTACATATTTTCCTTTCTATTTTTTGAAAATGTTAATTCATTGTTAAATCTGTATATCTCCATAAATTTTCTCTCTATTGTTTCTTATTTGTATGGAGAAATGTTATATTCGATGTGTTTTATAAGATAACATGGAAATTTTAGAACTGAAGTTGTTTTAAATTTTTCAGTTTTTGCTGAAATTTTGTATATATGAAATAACGATATTGCTATTTGTATATCATAATATAAAAATATGTATAGTACATATTTTTTTTCATAATAGAATTAGTTTAATTATAGATTAATATTTTTTTATTATTTTGATCCTGAATAAGCATAGTGATATCCGAAATTTTTTGAAAACTTATATCTAGTAATCGGACAATGCATTATTGTTAAAAGTTTTAATGCGTGACTTTTGTTTAATTTATTCTGTTTGATAATTCTAGTGATTTTATTACTACTATTGTGTCATTATATTCATACAATTCATTTTATTTTGCAATAGTTTAAAAGTTTTCATTTGTACTTTTACGCATTAAAAATTTAATTTTTCTCGCGAATTTACTCAAGTATTTGAACGTAAACAAACGTATCGCGATATTATTTAACAATTATCTATTTTATGTTTAATTAACTCCAATAAATGTTTGAACAAGAGTATCGCGATATTATTTAACAGTTATATATTTTATATTTAATTAACTCCAATCAGTGTTTGAACAAATTATTTTAAGGAAAATGATCTCGTTCAATTTACTTTCGAAGATCTGTTTTTTAAAAATTTATTTACTTCAAATTCCATTCTTTTACGCATCCATTTACTTCCTCACGGCTAGTTGATCTCCGATCTTGTCCGCCACATGACGTAACAGTCCTGCTCCGCTCTGATTGGCTATCCTTCAAATGGAACAACCTTATGTAGAAGAACCTTGGAACGAATGCTTCCTCGGAAACCGGTTTCATCTAGACAAGAGCTGGCTTCTGATTGGTCGAGAGTCGAACCTAGGTGGCAGCACAATCGCTTTCACCCGAGGGCATGAACACGAGCGCCCTCTGTTGATAGCATTTTCAACTCACCTGTGATGACATCATCCTATTTTGAACTGACATAAAGAGGTTAATACATTTTTAAGTTTTAACGAAATGAGTTATAATTTTTAGTCATTTGTTATTTTTCAAAACATTTTTTTCATTTAGTCATTGCAAATAAAGTTTTAAATAAATTAGTTAATTTTCATTTAGTTATTTGTTAATTTCCGAACAAGTTTTTTTTTTTCAGTAAGTTATTTGGTAATAAAACTTTTTAATAAATTAGTTAATTTTTTTCTTTTAGTCATTTGTTAATTTCCGAAACAAGTTTTTTTTCTGCAAGTCATGTGCTAGTAAAACTTTTTAATGTATTAGTTATATGTTACTATATTAATTTCGATACATTAATTTCTGAAACAAGTTTTTAGCTATATAAAGCTTTTTTTAATAAACAATTTTACATTTATTTTCATTTAATTATTATTTAAAAGAATATAAATTATTTTTACTAATCAAAAGAACGCGAATTAGTTTTTAACAATGTTTTTGTTTAATTATTGTCAGAGATGAATGTTAACTGAAATACAAGCTGAATGCGAAAAACAGTTTTTTGTTTTCAAACTACGAAAAGACCTTTTTTTCAAAAAATTAATGAACAACTCTGTTTTTGGAAAAACTATGGAAAACTTAAGATAGAGACGGAATATTGTACTATACAACACTGAAAAAGAGCAAAGAAATTAGTAGCTATGTCTACTTTTAAGACATTTTAAACATACGATGACGATCTAACTGCTGTAGAAAGGATGAAGACTAACATCCTCATGAATCAGTCGATTCACAATCTTAGAACTATCCAAGTTACTAATATATCAATTTCATTACGGTTTCGAACCCATAACATATAACCAGACTTTACATTTTTAACTCATCACGCTCACCACTGGGTCACCGAGGCCCCGTTGTTTTATCTTACTTTTAACTACTTATTTTGATATATATATTTTTTTATCTAAAAGAATGTAAGTTAGTTTCAGTATTTTAACTAATACATTTCAGTGACTTATGAAGTAAAATTTTATTTTCTTAAAAAAGTGGTGTGAATTGATTATATTTTTAACGTGTTAGTTCTTTTAAATTTTATATTGAATTAGAAAACACTTACTTTTGTAAAATAGTATAGTTAAAGATTCGATTTCTTTTTCTAAGATCAACAGAATTCATTGATTTTCAAAACAAGATCTATTGAATAAGTATAGTTAATATTGTCGTTTTTTTTTTATCTTAGTTTTAACTAATTATTTTCAAACAGATTTATTCTTTTTTAAATGTAAAACACTTTCTGTAAAAGCATATCTTTAACTGTAATAATTTTTAAACCATCTTTAATTAGACATATATTTTTTATCACAAAATGAAAATACAAAAAGATTCAACAATTATACTCTTATCTGACTAAAATTAAACTTCTTCATTGCGAATAACAAACTCTCACACACAACATCTGTTTTTTATCGACATATAAACAAGACAATTTTGGAAATGAAGGTTAAATTCCATATATTCATATTTCCTTTCTATTAAGTTTACATTATTTGAAAAGATGCTTATTGGATATCGAGGACTGCACATCTCCGTGATTTCATTCGCTACTTATGACATCAGATCCCTTCGTTTTTATTGGTAGATGGTTAGGTCACTTTAGTTTATTTTTCTTTTTTACATGTAAGTGTTGCTATATTGCTTTTAAACAGTGAAACATCTACCGTCTGATATGCATCTACCGTTCATTTAAGTGGTTGGGATGTCATACAATAAGCAAGCCTTTCCTTATCGAAGGCAATATCTGTACAAGATCTCCCCTGCATGCATGTTTCTTAGCAAGGCAATCTTTTCAATCTATAAGGATATCTTTATCTTACGGTTGCAGACACCCTCCTCTGTAGACAGATAACAAAGCATGCAATGTCCATTCCATGTCTAAAGGCTAACGAAATCTTAGTGCAATTTTTTAAAGAATGATATTTCCTATTATTGACGGAAAGCGACAGGTTTTTTGTTTTAAGAAAGATTGTTAATTCACTGTTTTCAAAAACTAAGATCAGAAAAAGAATTCCCCACTTTTTCTATTAAGTTTTAAAGATATGTGTTTTTTTCTTTTGAATTAGTATTTAAAGATTTTTTTGTTGAATCTGAAATCGACTTTTAACTAAAATATTTTAATGATTGACTAAGTAAAGTTTTATTTTTTAGAAAAGTGGTATAAACTTAATATATTTTTAAATTACTAACGAAGGAATATATTTTGTCAAGTTAATATAAAATTTAGTTTAAAGCTGTGAATTTTCTTAAGAAGATTAAACTTATCTACTCGTTTTGGAGAAACGATTTGTAATGCGCGAGCTACTGTATTCTTTTCAATTAGAATGAACAAGATCTTACGATAGTTTGAATCTTAAACCAAAAAAGATTAACAGTAATTTAGTTTAACAAATACCAATGAAGACAACTATATGAAACATAAACTCAGTTTACAAATAAGTTTTAATATCAGAACTAATTGGACGCTTTGTTTTCCTAATCATAGATGTTTAAAAAACTTTCTTAGGAAAGTTTTTTACTTTGATTCGAACTGAAAAAAAAATACATTACTAATTTAGGATATTTTTTCCATATCTCGTTTCAAAATTGTATTTAACTAAAAAAAAAAAAATGTTGCATTGTTTTTAACAATTTTTCTAATCAAAAGAACGTGTATTAGTTTCAACTGATAATAAAGGGTTTATTACCTATTAGCAAAAGAAAAATTAGTAGCCACACTTACATTGAAGTTATTGAAAACATATGATGAACATCTCTGCTGTTGAAAGGATGAAAACTAACATACATACATAGGAATCGACTGATTTATATTGCACTGGTTGTGATGTATATAATAGATGGGATTATATATTGAAAATGATATATACGATAGTTGTGATGCATATAATAGATGGGATTATATATTGAAAATGATATATACGATGGTTGTGATGTATATAATAGATGGGATTATATATTGAAAATGATATATACGATGGTTGTGATGTATATAATAGATGGGATTATATATTGAAAATGATATATACGATGGTTGTGATGTATCCAAAGTAGATGTCTTTAAACTAAATTATAAAACATATGAGTGAGAGAAAACCGATTGCTACGTGACAAAAATCGCCTTTAACAGTGAATTTTGAGTCAGTTTTAATTTAGAAAAAAGTAAATGGATAACTTTAATGACATATTTTTAGTTTTTTTGTTAGAAATAATATGTTAAACAAATCACACTCTTTCAAAATATATTTTTTCGAGTTTATTTTTCAACAATTGTTTTTTAAATGAAATCACAGATAAAACTAATGAAAGAGAAACTTGTGAAACACAAGTTGAATATCGAGAACGACAGAACATGTTTTGAATTAAGTAATGTAGAATGTGCAAACTTTTGAATTCATTCATTCACAGTAACAGAAATTGTGAAATTTTAAGTTCAGTTTAATAAAGCAAACAAATAAATTGAAAGACACATTTTGAAAGGATTGTTATAAGTTTGTTAAAACTTTTGTTGGTGTAATAAACACTATATTAGACAAGAAAAAAAATTACATACCTTTTGATAAGGTTTTTTTCCCAAGCTTTGGTTGATTGAAGCAAGCAGACTCGTTGAAAAGTAGCATGAAACTGAAAAGTCGACGGTAACTTTAGTTAACCACACGCCGTAAAAGGATCGATAAGGTACCGCAGAGCATTAAGCTAAATGTCCGGTAAACGGGAGCTAAGGAGCATACGACCTACCTCCACCAGATCCAAACCTCGACTGATGTGCGCGGGGTCTAACACCTGCAGATGAAGGTCACTGATTAGAGATCAAGTTCACTGATAACAGATCACGTGACCGCTAACAACCAATCAGAAGCGAGCTTTCAGGTGTGACGACATCCTGTTGCAATACCTGTAGGTAACCTGGCGCCAGTTGATTGACAGGGGCGTGGTGGAATGTTAGGAATGCAGACAGAGTGGCGACTACCTTCTGCATCATAGTATTTTAGGAAATAGATATATTACGTTGATGTAAAAAACATTATTTTTTAAACTAACTGTTAATATTTTTGAAATAACATACTTTTCTCATACAAGCGAAAAAAGAATATTTCAGAACATGTCTCTGATCATGATTAAACATAACTTTAAGCATAGTTAACCATCTCAGAGTATGATTAAACAAATTCGAACATAACTTTGGGCATGTTTAAACAATCCGAACTATATTTGAACAAATCCGAACATGTTCATTCATAACTTTGACAGTTTTTAATCTTTCAGAATTAAAAAAAACATATTTAAAACTATTTTATTTTAAAGTTTTTGTAAAAATTTTAATTTATAATTTCTTTTTAAGGTTTTAACTTTTTTTTGTTAAATCTTTTTTAACGTTTTAACTTTTTTTGTTAAAAATTTTTAAACTTTTTTTGCTAAAACTTTTTTAAACTTTTTAACTTTTTTGTTAAAACTTTTTAACTTTTTGTTGTTAAACATTTTATTTTTAAATTTTGTTAAAACATTTTTTACAAACTTTTTTAAAAATTTTGTTAAAACTTTTTTTACTTTTGTTAAAACTTTTTTTTTGTTATAACATTTTTTTGTTTAAATTTTTTTTGTTAAAACTTTTTTTATAAAACTTTTTTTATAGAACTTTTTTTATAAAACTTCTTTTTTATAAAACTTTTTTTCTTAAAACTTTTTTTACTTTTGTTAAAATTTCTTTTGTTAAAACTTTTTTGTAAAAGTTTTGTACTTTGTTAAAGCATTTTGTTTTACTTTTGTTTAAAAAAAATTCTGTTAAAACTTTTTTTTACACTTTTTTAAAATTTTGAAAAACTTTTTTTTTACTTTTGTTAAAACTTTGTAAAACATTTTATCATCTTTGTAAACTTTCTATAATTTTTTAAACTAATAAATATACCTACATCTGTATATATATACATATACACACACATATATATATATATATATATATATATATATATATATACATACATATGCATATATATATATATATATATATATATATATATATATATATATATATATATATATATATATATATATATATACATACATACATACATATATATATACATATATATACATACATCATATATATATATATATATATCTACATATATTTTTATTTATTTTACACAAGAACCCATACATAAACATTTAACTTTCATATATTTAGAGACACGTAGACGTGGATGCATGCTTTTACTTAAACATTTATATAGATAGATACTACCCTTAAATTTACGTTCATGCAAAAAACATTATTTTCCTTAAACTGTTAATATTTTTGAAATAACATACTTTTCTCATGCAAGTGAAAAAGAATGTTTCAGAACATGTCTCTGACCATGGTTAAACATAACTTTATGCATAGTTAACCATCTCAGAATATGATTAATCATGTTCGAACAAACTTTGGACAAGGTTAAATATATATCCTGACAATATTTGAACCTATCCAAACATGGTTAAACATGTTTGAACAAACTTTGAGCATATCCGAACATTGTTAAATATATCCCAACTAACTTTGAGCATGATTAAATATACTCGAACTATCTTTGAGCATATCCGAACATGGTTAAACATGTTTGAACATAACTTTGGTCACGGTTAAACATATCCTGAAGAAAGTGCGAGCTACCAAACAAAATTCATTAAGAAAGACAAACTCATGAATTTGATAATCACAAGCCAGTTCCAACTTTCAAAAAGCAACGTATTAACTTAATTTGGAAGAATTGTTATAAGTTTTTTTAAAAAAAAACACTTTGTTAGAAGCTGACGAATGAGTTTAACAAATTTTTGGAAATAATAGAGTATGAAAATACTCTTAGAGTATAATAATACATTTGATGTCAGAACATGTTTTAAATGAAATCGTGAATTCATAATATGCAGAAACCGCGAACTTTGAAATTTATAGTTAGGTTAAATGAAGAAAAATGAAGCAAATTACTAAATTGAAAGACACATTTTGAAAGGATCGTTATAAGTTTGTTAAAACTGTTGTTGTATTAAACACTATATTAGACAAAAAAATTTACATACCTTTTGGAAAGAAGTTTCCCTAAGCTTTTGATGATTCGAACAAGAAGACTCATTGAAAAGTAGCAAGAAGCTTAAAATTCGACGGCTGTTTTACTCAATCTTATGCCGTAAAAGGTTCGATAAGGTACCGCATAGCACTAAGCCAAATGTACGGTAAACGGGAGCTGTGAAACATGTGACCTACCTCCACCAGATCCAAGCCTCGACTGACGTGCGCGGTGTCTAACACCTGCAGATGAAGGTCACTGATTAGACATCAAGGTCACTGACATCAGATCACGTGACCGCTAACAACCAATCAGAAGCGAGCTTTCAGGTATGACGACATCCTATGGCAATACCAGTAGACGAAGTGACGCCCTCCGTCTGCAAGAAACGATCATGTCGAAGCATGTACCATCTTGCTGGCGCATTGGATTGGATTTTAAAATCTAAGTAAAAATTTTTCTCCGATAAATATTTTACTTAAATAGATTTTAAATCTAATATTATTTTTAAACAGAAAAAGATGATCGAAGCATGACTAATCATTCTTAGATCATGCTAAAACATGACTAAATTCGTCGGAACAATAAACTTGTTCAACAACTTGTTAACTGGATATTTCTAATTGTGATAATTTAAGTAGTGTGTTATTCGATAAAGTTAAACTTTATATTCGAAAAAGTGATGAAAGACACTTGTTATTTTAAACAAAATGTATTTTTTGTTATTTTTTTACATAAAAAATATTACTAACAAAAAACTTAAAATTTAAATGGTGTTACTTACTGTGAAGCATCTGCCCAGGACATCAACTGAAGGGGAAATGGTTGATGACAAAGCACAAAACCAGTGATGACGTCGTACTTGAAGACAACACGAGCGCCCTCTACTATCTAATACTTGTATGTGATTGGATGCGAAGATCACCTAACATGTGAAAGGAGTAGGCGGTGGAGGAGGGCGTCATTGTGTCTGCATTCCTTGCATTCCCCCGCCCACCTGTCAATCAACTGGCGCCAGCAAGACGGTACATGCTTCGACATGATCGTTTCTTGCAGGCGGAGGGCGTCACTTCGTCTACTGGTATTGCCAAAGGATGTCGTCACACCTGAAAGCTCGCTTCTGATTGGTTGTTAGCGGTCACGTGATCTGATGTCAGTGACCTTGATCCCTAATCAGTGACATTCATCTGCAGGTGTTAGACCCCGCGCACGTCAGTCGAGGCTTGGATCTGGTGGAGGTAGGTCACATGTTTCACAGCTCCCGTTTACCGTACATTTGGCTTAGTGCTATGCGGTACCTTATCGAAACTTTTACGGCATAAGATTGAGTAAAACTGCAGTCGAATTTTAAGCTTCTTGCTACTTTTCAATGAGTCTTCTTGTTCGAATCATCAAAAGCTTAGGGAAACTTCTTTCCAAAAGGTATGTAAATTTTTTTGACTAATATAGTGTTTAATACAACAACAGTTTTAACAAACTTATAACGATCCTTTCAAAATGTGTCTTTCAATTTAGTAATTTGCTTTATTTTTCTTCATTTAACCTAACTATAAATTTCAAAGTTCGCGGTTTCTGCAAATTATGAATTCACGATTTCATTTAAAATATCTTCTGACATCAAATGTATTATTATACTCTAAGAGTATTATCATAGTCTATTATTTCCAAAAATTTGTTAAACTCATTCGTCAGTTTCTAACAAAGTGTTTAAAAAAAACTTATAACAATTCTTCCAAATTAAGTTAATCAGTTGCTTTTTAAAAGTTGGAACTGGCTTGTGATTATCAAATTCATGAGTTTGTCTTTCTTAATTAATTTTATTCGGTAGCTCGCACTTTCTTCAGGATATGTTTAACCGTGACCAAAGTTATGTTCGAACATGTTTAACCATGTTCGGATATGCTCAAAGATAGTTCGAGTATATTTAATCATGCTCAAAGTTAGTTGGGATATATTTAACAATGTTCGGATATGCTCAAAGTTTGTTCAAACATGTTTAACCATGTTTGAATAGGTTCAAATATTGTCAGGATATATGTTTAACCGTGTCCAAAGTTATGTTCGAACATGTTTAATCATATTCTGAGATGTTTAACTATGCTTAAAGTTATGTTTAATCATGGTCAGATACATGTTCTGAAAGATTCTTTTTCACTTGCATGAGAAAAGTATGTTATTTCAAAAATATTAACAGTTTAAGAAAAATAATGTTTTTTGCATGAAAGTAAATTTAAGGGTAGTATCTGTCTATATAAATGTTTAAGTAAAAGCATGCATCCACGTCTACGTGTCTCTAAATATATGAAAATTATATGTTTATGTATGGGTTCTTGTGTAAAATAAATAAATATATATGTATATATATATATATATATGATGTATGTATATATATGTATATATGTATATATATATATATATATATATATATATATATATATACATATATACACACATATGTATGTATATATATATATATATATATATATATAATATACATATATATGTATATATATATATATATATATATATATATATGTGTGTGTGTATATGTATATATATACATATGTAGGTATAATATTTATTAGTTTTAAAAATTATAGAAAGTTTACAAAGATGATAAAAAGTTTTACAAAGTTTTAACAAAAGTAAAAAAAGTTAAAAAAAATATAAAAAAGTTTTAACAAAAGTAAAAAAAAAGTTTGTAAAAAAGTTTTACAAAAATATAAAAAAGTTTTAACAAAAGTAAAAAAAAAAGTTTAACAAAATTTTAAAAAATTGTAAAAAAAAAGTTTTAACAGAATTTTTTTAACAAAAGTAAAACAAAATGCTTTAACAAAGTAAAAAACTTTTACAAAAAAAGTTTTAACAAAAGTAAAAAAAGTTTTAACAAAAGAAATTTTAACAAAAGTAAAAAAAGTTTTAAGAAAAAAAGTTTTATAAAAAAGAAGTTTTATAAAAAAAGTTTTATAAAAAAAGTTTTAACAAAAAATGTTTTCACAAAAAATGTTATAACAAAAAAAGTTTTAACAAAATTTTAAAAAAAATTTGTAAAAAAATTTTTAACAAAAGTAAAAAAAAGTTTTAACAAAATTTAAAAATAAACTGTTTAACAACAAAAAGTTAAAAAGTTAAAAAAAGTTTTAACAAAAAAAGTTAAAAAGTTAAAAAGTTTTAACAAAAAAGTTTAAAAATTTTTAACAAAAAAAGTTAAAACGTTAAAAAAGATTTAACAAAAGAAAGTTAAAACCTTAAAAAGAAATTATAAATTAAAATTTTTACAAAAATTTTAAAATAAAATAGTTTTAAATATTTTTTTTTAATTCTGAAAGATTAAAAACTGTCAAAGTTATGAATGAACATGTTCGGATATGTTCAAATATAGTTCGGATTGTTTAAACATGCCCAAAGTTATGTTCGAATTTGTTTAATCATACTCTGAGATGGTTAACTACGCTTAAAGTTATGTTTAATCATGATCAGAGACATGTTCTGAAACATTCTTTTTTCGTTTGTATGAGAAAAGTATGTTATTTCAAAAAAATATTAACAGTTAGTTTAAAAAATAATGTCTTTTACATCAACGTAATATATCTATTTCCTAAAATACTATGATGCAGAAGGTAGTCGCCACTCTGTCTGCATTCCTAACATTCCACCACGCCCCCTGTCAATCAACTGGCGCCAGGTTGTCTACAGGTATTGCAACAGGATGTCGTCACACCTGAAAGCTCGCTTCTGATTGGTTGTTAGCGGTCACGTGATCTGTTATCAGTGACCTTGATCTCTAATCAGTGACCTTCATCTGCAGGTGTTAGACCACGCGCACATCAGTCGAGGCTTGGATCTGGTGGAGGTATGTCGTATGTTCCTTAGCTCCCGTTTACCGGACATTTAGCTTAATGCTCTGCGGTACCTTATGGATCCTCTTACGGCGTGTGGTTAACTAAAGTTACCGTCGACTTTTCAGTTTCATGCTGCTTTTCAACGAGCCTGCTTGCTTCAATCAACCAAAGCTTGAGAAAAAAACCTTATCAAAAGGTATATTAGTTTTTTTCCTTGTCTAATATAGTGTTTATTACAACAACAAAAGTTTTAACAAACTTATAACAATCCTTTCAAAATGTGTCTTTCAATTTATTTGTTTGCTTTATCAAACTGAACTTAAAATTTCACACTTTCTGTTACTGTGAATGAATGAATTCAAAAGTTTTCACATTCTGCATTACTTAATTCAAAACATGTTCTGTCATTCTCGATATTCAACTTGTGTTTCACAAGTTTCGCTTTCATTAGTTTTATCTGTTATTTCATTTAAAAAACAATTGTTGAAAAATAAACTCGAAAAAATATATTTTCAAACAGTGTGATTTGTTTAACATATTATTTCTAACAACAAAACAAAAAATATGTCATTAAAGTTAGCCATTTACTTTTTTCTTAATTAAAACTGACTCAAAATACAGTGTTAAAGGCGATTTTTGTCACGTAGCAATCGGTTTTCTCTCACTCATATGTTTCATAATTTAGTTTAAAGACATCTACTTTGGATACATCACAACCATCGTATATATCATTTTCAATATATAATCCCATCTATTATATTCATCACAACCATCGTATATATCATTTTCAATATATAACCCCATCTATTATATACATCACAACCAGTGCAACATAAATCAGTCGATTCCTATGTATGTATGTTAGTTTTCATCCTTTCAACAGCAGAGATATTCATCATATGTTTTCAATAACTTAAATGTAAGTGTGGCTACTAATTTTTCTTTTGCTAATAGGTAATAAACCCTTTATTATCAGATGAAAATAATACACGTTCTTTTGATTAGAAATATTGTTAAAAACAATGCAACATAAATTATTTTTTTAGTTAAATATAATTTTGAAACGAGATATGTAAAAAATATCCTAAATTAGTAAAGTATTTTATCTTCAGTTCGAATCAAAGTAAAAAACTTTCCTAAGAAAGTTTTTTTAACATCTATGATTAGGAAAACAAAGCGTCCAATTAGTTCTGACATTAAAACTTATTTGTAAACTGAGTTTATGTTTCATATAGTTGTCTTCATTGGTATTTGTTAAACTAAATTACTATTAATATTTTTTGGTTTAAGATTCAAACTATCGTAAGATCTTGTTCATTCTAATTGAAAAGAATACAGAAGCTCGAGCATTACAAATACTTTCTCCAAAACGAGTAGATAAGTTTAATCTTAAGAAAATTCGCAGCTTTAACCTAAAATTTATATTAACTTGACAAAATATATTCCTTCGTTAGTAATTTAAAAAAAAATATTAAGTTTATACCACTTTTCTAGAAAATAAAACTTTACTTCGTCAATCATTAAAATATTTTAGTTAAAAGTCGATTTCAGATTCAACAAAAAAAAAACCTTTAAATACTAATTCAAAAGAAAAAAACACATATCTTTAAAACTTAAAAGAAAAAATGGGGAATTCTTTTTCTGATCTTAATTTTTGAAAACAGTGAATTAACAATCTTTCTTAAAACAAAAAACCTGTCGCTTTCGGTCAATAATAGGAAATATCATTCTTTAAAAAATTGCACTAAGATTTCGTTAGCTCTTAGACATGGAATGGACATTGCATGCTTTTGTTATCTGTCTACAGAGGAGTGTGTCTGCAACCGTAAGATAAAGATCTCCTTATAGATTGGAAAGATTGCCTTGCTAAGAAACATGCATGCAGGGGAGATCTTGTACAGATATTTCCTTCGATAAGGAAATGCTTGCTTATTGTATGACATCCCAACCACTTAAGTGAACGGTAGATGTATATCAGACAGTAGATGTTTCACTGTTTAAAAGCAATATAGCAACACTTACATGTAAAAAAGAAAAATAAACTAAAGTGACCTAATCATCTACCAATAAAAACGAAGGGATCTGATGTCATAAGTAACGAATGAAATCACGGAGATGTGCAGTCCGCGATATCCAATAAGCATCTTTTCAAATAATGTAAACTTAATAGAAAGGAAATATAAATATATGGAATTTAACCTTCATTTCCAAAATTGTCTTGTTTATATTTCGATAAAAAACTGATGTTGTGTGTGAGAGTTTGTTATTCGCAATGAAGAAGTTTAATTTTAGTCAGGTAAGAGTATAATTGTTGAACCTTTTTGTATTTTCATTTTGTGATAAAAAATATATGTCTAATTAAAGATGGTTTAAAAATTATTACAGTTAAAGATATGCTTTTACACAAAGTGTTTTACATTTAAAAGTGAATAAATCTGTTTGAAAATACGTAGTTAAAACTAAGATAAAAAAAACGACAATATTAACTATACTTATTCAATAGATCTTGTTTTGAAAATCAATGAATTCTGTTGATCTTAGAAAAGGAAATCGAATCTTTAACTATACTATTTTACAAAAGTAAGTGTTTTCTAATTCAAAATAAAATTTAAAAGAACTAACACGTTAAAAATATAATCAATTCACACCACTTTTTTAAGAAAATAAAACTTTACTTCACAAGTCAATGAAATGTATTAGTTAAAATACTGAAACTAACTTGCATTCTTTTAGATAAAAAAAATATATATATCAAAATAAGCAGTTAAAGTAAGATAAAACAACGGGGCCTCGGTGACCCAGTGGTGAGCGTGATGAGTTAAAAATGTAAAGTCTGGTTATATGTTATGGGTTCGAAACCGTAATGGAATTGATATATTAGTAACTTGGATAGTTCTAAGATTGTGAATCGACTGATTCATAAGGATGTTAGTCTTCATCCTTTCTACAGCAGTTAGATCGTCATCGTATGTTTAAAATGTTTTAAAAGTAGACATAGCTACTAATTTCTTTGCTCTTTTTCAGTGTTGTATAGTACAATATTCCGTCTCTTTCTTAAGTTTTCCATAGTTTTTCCAAAAACAGAGTTGTTCATTAATTTTAAAAAAAGTTCTTTTCTTAGTTTAAAAACAAAAAACTGTTTTTCGCATTCAGCTTGTATTTCAGTTAACATTCATCTTTGACAATAATTAAACAAAAACATTATTGTTAAAAACTAATTCGCGTTCTTTTGATTAGTAAAAATAATTTATATTCTTTTAAATAATAATTAAATGAAAATAAATGTAAAATTGTTTATTAACACTAGAACGGCGGCGAGGGGTCATTTTGACCCTTTCTGAATGAATATATGTCGATTCGAACCAGAAATTTCTTTGTAATATAAGATTAATATAAGCTGCACAAAAATAACTTAAATAAATAAGTTAAACAGTTTTAAGTAAAAATTCTGATGTGAAATATTTTTTTAAAACTTGAGTAAAAATTCCCGCCGTTCTAGTGTTAAAAAAAGCTTTATTTAGGAAAAACTTGTTTCGGAAATTAATGTATCGAAATTAATATAGTAACAAATAACTAATACATTAAAAAGTTTTATTAGCACATGACTTGCAGAAAAAAAAACTTGTTTCGGAAATTAACAAATGACTAAAAGAAAAAAATTAACTAATTTATTAAAAAGTTTTATTACCAAATAACTTATTGAAAAAAAAACTTGTTCGGAAATTAACAAATAACTAAATGAAAATTAACTAATTTATTTAAAACTTTATTTGCAATGACTAAATGAAAAACATGTTTTGAAAATTAACAGGACTAAAAATTATAACTCATTTCGTTAAAATTTAAAAATGTATTAACCTCTTTATGTCAGTTGAAAATAGGATGATGTCATCACAGGTGAGTTGAAAATGCTATCAACAGAGGGCGCTCGTGTTCATGCCCTCGGGTGAAAGCGATTGTGCTGCCACCTAGGTTCGACTCTCGACCAATCAGAAGCCAGCTCTTATCTAGATGAAACCGGTTTCCGAGGAAGCATTCGTTCATTAGCCCTGTTGATTTCATACTGGTCGGACGTGTCTCCGCGCTGCTCCGTGGTAATTTTTTTTAATGGTTTGCATGCGATCTTTTCTAATCACCTCATCATTATCTTTCCTTTGTTCTACTCCCTCTCTAACAGTAGACTTTCATTCATTAACATTATACTTTGTTCTAATCCCTCTCTACTACAGTAGACTTTTCATTAACGCTTCTTTGTTTTAACCCCTCTACTATAGCATGTCGCGTGGACGCCAGTCTGTCTCGACTCCACCCACCTGTCCATCACTTTCTTATCTCCCCTTACCTGTCTTTGTTTAACCCCTCTACTATAGCATGCCGCATGGACGCCAGTCTGTCTCGGCTCCACCCACCTATCTATCACTTTCTTATCTCCCCCTACCTGTCAGTCACTCGACTCCACCCACCTTGTCACTCATCCTTGCTCCCTGCTCTTGGCTCCTGCTGGGGCAGAACCGGCTTTTTCCTTCTACTCTCACTTTCATAGCAAAAAATTTTTTTCAATGTTTTTTTTTTCATGTAAATTTCTTTTAGTGCCAACTATTATGCTTGGCAACAATGTTGTTGGTACAACAAAATAGTACCAACGTCTGATTACAACACTGGGTGTGCAGATAGATATTTAACTAAGTTTGTTACCAGACAGTAAAATTTAACTTAAATAAGGACAGAAGTTTGAAGAAATAGTCAGAAAATGAGCAAATACAAATAACAGTTATAAATATACTGATTCCTCTAAACTCCCTAGAAAAATTAACCTTGTTAAAATTACTTTTTTTTTACATTGCTAGCTCTTAGACTATATGTTTTTGCCGAATTTCCAACACTTCACGACTTTTTTTCACTAAAAACGGTGATTTTTCCATCGCTTTTTGTGCAAATAACACAAAATTTTTTTTTACTTTACATGATAAATATATATAAGTAACGCGTACTATATAAAAATAAAAGTATTTTAAAATACAAACAAAATAGCACTTTTAAAGCTGCACATGTTTCACTACGAATAAAATTTTTTTAACTACTCCAAAATTCTTCGAAAAACTGCACGCTTGCTATGAGACACGTAGTCTTGAGGGAGCCTATCGCAGTTAGATTTGTTGTGATTGCGTACGCATCCAGTTGAAATTCATCTTAAGATAGCTTTTGAGAGGCACTGCAACGCGGTTTACGCTTTTTTTGTATCATAAGTCAATAAATGAATCTTCAGCGAGGCACCGCAAGCCTAGCTTTACTGACACTCGCGCTTAACATTCCCTATCATCTGGCAAGTAGAAAGTTTCACCAAAATCGTCTGTCCTTTTCAAAATATTTTTTCTAGGTATAAATATTATTCTGTCTCAATCTCAGCGGGCCTCAAATACTTTTTTTCGATAGTCATAAAATTCCACTTGAAACCGCCTGGCACAGTTTTATGTCAGACTAAATAGTCTGGCTTTTATATTTGTTATTTCATTAAATACTAAATTTGAAGGCATTAAAATTTCAAAATGCCTCAAGGATTTTTTTTTTTTTTTTTTTTTTTTTTTTTTTTTTTTTGCCACGAAAATTTTGGAAATTTAAAAATTCACGGGTTGGCTAAGTGCCACGATCCTTCAGCTAGACCTTCTATTTTGTATTCAGACATTACAAAAGTAGTGTTACACAAATTTTCAGGATGCCTCAAATACTTACCATAAAATGTTTAACAGCTCTTGGACTATTAGTTGAAATTTTAAATATCATAAAAATCTACTCGGAAAAACATTGAAGTCAAAAGGCTATTAAAATAGTGAAAAAAAACAACAATTTAAAAATTGCATGGCGCGTAGTCCCAATGTTTTACGTTTCTTGTGTGCCTGTAAATGGATTGTAAAGGTAATGCATGCCATTTTGAGTAGTGCTCTGTTATAATGTATAGTGTTTGTGTGTATATATGTATATATACAGTGTGTATCATAAAAGACGGGCAAAATTTTAAGAGGTGATAGTACACATCCAAACAAACAACTTTCATCAAAGAATGCATTGTCTGAAATGAAACGCAAACGTGTTGGCGCATTTCGAAACTTGGTCCAATCAGTGGTTAAAATTCAATTCCTGTTGCGAGTTATCGGACACTAATAGCATGCAAATATGATATGGGGAAGAAGAAGAACGCTTATGCAATATTTCGCTTCGATTAATACACAAAAACCGCTGATCTGAGAGTGCAACTGTCAATCGCGGTAGAAATGTATCGCGTGATGTTACCCTTCACTAATAAGGAAAAGGTTGATATAAATTTTATCTACGACCCTCCAAATGGAAAGGGCTCAGAAGCTCAGCGATTGTATGAAGAGCGGTTTCCCAACAGGCCACTTAATCGTTCTTTTTTTTTTTTTTTTTTTTTTTTTTTTTTTTTACCTCGTATAACAACGTGACCTTCAGCGATCTCTAACACCTTTGCGTTTCATTTCCAACTATGCATTCTTTGATGAAAGTTGTTTGTTTGGATGTGTACTATCACCTCTGAAAGTTTTGCCAATCTTTTGTGAAACACCCGTATATACATAAGAACTTTCATTTCATTCTAAATAAACGGTCAAGCGCGAGTATTACTCGCACTCAGAGGCTTCTGTACAATAAATATATGAATTATTAACTGCATTATTAAAAAAAAAAGTTGGTAAACAAATAATAATACTTTTTAAAAAACTATACAACGTAGGCTTGGGTATAGCTGTATATATTAGAAAGTATGAGTGGGTATACCATGAAAGTTCAAAGAGATATGAAGCTTAAATAATATCAAATGCTTCTATTCTGTATAAATCTTATTTAAATCTTATCCTAATCTGTTCATGATGAATTTAATTCGGTACTGACAATAAAACTAGTGCATATTTAAACTTCATTTGGCATTTCCTAAAACTAAATTCAGCGTCGTAATAATCTTTTCTTTTTACAGTGTAGCTAAAACAAAACCCTTGTTCAAAGTTTAAACTTGACATTGTTCTAAGCGCGCTGCGAAAGGAGGTCACAAATATGCAACTCCGCCTTGGTCCGTGATGCGTTTTTCCATATAGTTTTTTAATTAACTTTTAAAGACACGGGATGCGTATTGAGAAATCCTCTCAATGTAAACTAGTCATGATTTATTGCTTTGATGGTACATGGAGTACGCCGTCCCTGTCATTATGTTTGTCCAAACCGTCCATGTCTTTAAGGGTTAATTTCTTGGCTAATTACTGACGATTTTTTTCGAAAATTATTATCAACAATGCTTTCATACTTCTGCTACGATAGGTATTTCCAGCACTCCTCAACACCTTAGCTGAATGCGTGCAAATCGAAATATGTGTGTAACGGAAAAATGCACTCTTCTATAAAACAATGTGACCTAGGGTAATCGCCCTGATTTTCCTGCAAGTTATAAATTAACATCTACTACTTCTAATTTTTCCATAATTTTAGATTCAGTAGATTCGGAAATAGAGGGAGGGGGGGGGGACATATTTTTGCACTACATTTTCGACGATATCTCTGCACATATTATGCCTAAAATTAAAATAAATGTATTTTTGAATTCAGCGTTACGAAAGCTTCAACCCGGTACCCCCACGATATACAAAGAAAAGATTTTGTTTTCAAGTCACTTAATTATCCACTCTACATTTTTCCTAAATATATTTGTGAGTGTTTAATATTCTGTAAATATGTGGCGTCAAATTCTTTATTACTTCCCCCCAATTTGAACTTTCCACGTTCCATAGTTTACGAGTAAAATGGCTGTGACAGACGGACAGACAGACACATGAGTGATCTTATAATTGTTCCGTTTTTACTTTTTAACTGCGGAACCCTAAAAATGGAGGGGAAAAAGTGCGATTCAAACAATTACCATACGTAAGTCGAAATGTATGCGAATTCTTTCGTGTGTCTGAGTAAAAATTATACAAATACTACTCGCACTATTTTCAATAGAAAACATATTGTCGTAAATTTTTTAAATATATAAATATCATTGTAATCGAAGGATACTTATGATTCTGTGAAAGTAAAAGCGCAGGAAAGCTTGGCAGATGGACAGATAGATAAATTATATAATAGCTTTTGGAAAATTGTAAAGTTAATTATTTTTCGTAAAATTTATTATCTTAATTAAAATGTTACAAGAAATTTAATGTTACAAGAAAATTTAAAATTATTAAGAAAAATATAAATTATTTTCTGTAGATATTTAAAAAGGAAATTTATTTTTTCATAATAACTTTAGAAAATTAAGATATAAGAAATTTACAATTACAATTAGTGTAAAATACAAATAAAATGTAATAAAATTGTTTTTATGTGCATATATGCAATATAAAATTATTTAACGTACTTTAAAATACCTCAAAAATGCATTAAAAATCAAATTAGAATTCCAAAACGTTTTCGGCCAAATTCGCCAATTTCACGCGTTTAAAAAAAAAAAAATCAGAAATGTGTCAGAAAGTACCTCTTTTTTATGAAAGAATAGTCTTACACTGCAGCATGTTCCTCCAAAAAAAAAAAAAAAAAGAAAAAAAAAAGAAAAAAAGAAAAGAAAAAAGCTATATCTAAAAATTATAGTTGTTATAGGGGGCACAAAAAAGAATTCGGATACATTAGGGTATACTACAGAAATTTATTTGAATTCCATTTTGATGATGTCTACTCGAACAAATTCAACGACATTTATTTTATATTAAAATTTGCATGAAAGTACAGATTATTTCGAAAAACTAAAGGCAGGTAAAAGCAGTTGGGAAGTGTTTCATAATCTATAAAACCAGCATCATTTTTCTTCATTGTTTTGTTCGTATATCAGCAGGAATGAACCTCAGATGGAAAACCAGCAATAATATTTCTTTTTCATTTGGAAATAATTTCTAATCATCTGTCTATAACATTTTAAAACGGAAACAAAATGATTAATTTTTTTAACGTTATAAATTTTCAGTATATATTTTGTATGTATATATGAGGACGTGAGTTTCAAACCTCGCCTTATCCAGAAAACCAAAATAAAACCCATTCTATTTCACTGTAAACCAAGATTTTATACTGTGAGAAATACACGATAATTTTTTTTTTCTTCAGATTATAGTGTTTTTTGGATGCAGGTTTATCTCCTATAGAATAGATTCATAGAGGAAACTCAATTTTTTAATGTTTGGATAAGGTGAGTTTTGAAACTCACGTCCTCATATATATCTATATAATTCGTGAGTTACATTCTAAATGTCGTCTATAGATTTCTAGATAAATAAGGCCGTATGATAGTTCGCGGCCACAATGTAAAACTATACGTAGAAAGGAACATATATCCAGAATATCCAACTCTCGACGAGCGTAAAAATGTTCTAGTAATGTATATGTGTCCCCTCTACTGTGACATCAAAATGACGTATGGGGGCATATATACAGAGGTCGGATATCCAACCTTTTCGCCAAAAGTAAAAGTCCTAGCATTGGATATCTGCCCCCTTGATATGTGTCCCTTTCTGCTGTGACGTTAAAATGACGTATGGGGGCATATATACAGGGGTCGGATGTCCAACTCTCTCGCCAAAAGTAAAAGTCCTAGCATTGGATATCTGCCCCTTGATATGTGTCCCCTTTTGCTATGACGTCAAAATGACGTATGGGGGCATATATACACGGGTCGGATATACACCCTACGATGAAAGGAAAATTCTGTAGGACTGGATATGTGTCCCCTTCAGCTGTGACGTCAAAATGACGTATGGGGGCATATATACAGGGGGTGGATATACAGCTCTTGAGAAAAATAAAATGCTCTGTATTGGATATGTGCCCCTTCTGATATGGGGGCATATACACAGGGGTCGGATATCCAATTCTCGAATAAAGTGAAATGGTGTAGCACTGGATATGTGTCCCCTTCTACTGTGACGTCAAAAGGACGTATGGGGGCAGATATACAGGGGGTAGATATCAGGCACTTCGTTTTGTCAGACTTCTGCTCAGAGGCTGAAAGAATGGACGATATTTACATGAAAATAGAACCTTTGAGATACATTCTGCCACTTGCGAACCATGTCAGTCGTCTGGCGCTAACTTCTCCAGTCACAGGTGCCTCGAATGACAGAGCATTGTAAATTAAAAATTGTGAAAAAAATATCTAAGAACAATAATGACCTATCCACGTTTAAATACACTCTTGATGCTTACATTTGTGCAGGATATTTTGAAATAGGGGAGGTGGGGGATGAATGGGACATTTTCACAAGAATATTATTTTATATTTTTTTATTTAAGTTACTATCAATATTATATATCACATTTCATACATTAGGTATCTGCCAACATATATGAACAATATTTATTCTAGATTATGATTTATTCATAAAAATATTATGAAATCAAAAAAACGTTCCTCCCTGTCCCAATCATCCCCACAGCAGGAATGAATGGGACACTAATAGGGATGGATGGGACACAAAGATTTTCCTCCCTGTATTCAATTTTACCAAATTAAAATTTATAATTATAACCTTTTATGAAAATTATATTTGTAATATATGATTTTACAGCACGAATCGATATGTTTTTTTTTTTTTTTTTCAATAACTTCTTTTATTGCAGTTTTAACTTTTAATGCGGAATTCGACTATCATCCTGTTCTTTTTTTCCACTTATGAGGCATTTTAGATTTGAAATGAAAGTGCAAAATGTCTTTTAAATATAGCATAGCTAATAATTTTCAATCATAACTTATTAATTAATATTAATTAAATGTATCGTAGAAACATGCAGAACGGAAATTATTGTGTCGATCGGAAAGTTATGTCGTGTTGGGAAAATCAATTCGTACCGGAAAATTCTGCCCGATAATTATTAGACATTAGATATCGGAATCAATGCCTAATAATTAAATGATTGAATTTTCCGGTACGAATTGATTTTCCCAACACGACCCGACTTTCCGATTGACCCAATATATTAGGGGTGGGGATTTATTTGTGCAACATTTCAAAATTCAATATAATTTCCCCCATTTGATCAATACACATATACTACTTTTATCAATTTTATCTATTTTGATTAAGTTTTAGTACCAAATTTTTGATAATCCATTAATAATTATTACACAATAAGTAACACTCAGAAATTTTAAACAATAACAACTCATATAATACTATTTAATACTATTAATTGACGTAAATTATTGATTTATCATCCTATATAATACTATTTAATTAATAAATAAAATTTTCAACATTTCTAGGGAGGAGTGAGAATGTCCCATTCATCCCCATTTGAAATGTCCCAATCATCCCCATGATGCATAATATCCCTTCTCAACCATTTTACCTAAAAAATTATTTTGTCATAATGGTTACTATTCATTCATTTTAATTATTGATATTGAACCTTAAAATAAATAACTACAACATAGCTTAATTTTTTTATATTGTATAAGATATTTCACATCTTCAAATGTAAAAAAAAAACTTACTTTTAAGCAGAGATTTCAGAAAATGCAACTTTGAAGGAAAATGAAAACAGCAATGTGGTCCTACTTTTAGTTCTGAAGCACACTGTGGTAGAGGTATATGGGGTTAGGAAGCAATTTAAAATAAATGTTTATTGCCTGAAATATTGAGAATGTCCCATCCATCCCTTGTCCGATACATCCCCTAGCTCCCCTACCTAGATATGGGCGCTGTCGAGAATAGATGGGCTCGTCTAAAAAAAATGGTGGTTTAAAATGCATGTTATGCAATGAATGAACAAAGATGTAATTAAAATAAATTTTGATTTAATCCTTTTTTATGTAAATATAAATAAGCTGATTCTGTATAAGTTCCAAGTAGCATCTTACTAAAACTTCAACTCGTTTAACTAATCCGAATTGCAAATTTCCATCTGCACATTCAGCAAACAATATCAGAATACTTTACTGTAACCTTTACAACAATGTAACGTAAGTGAAGGGGTAGTGTATCCATCTTTAAATCTACCTTATATTCTCCTCAATAGTCTGAAGTGTAAAGTATTCGACGTTCTAAAATGAAAAACTTGATGTCGATGGGTTAATAATGTTGAATTTTATATAGAACATACCAGGTGTCTTAAAATGGATTCACTGACTTTAAAATTCAAAAACTTGCAAATGGTGGCAACTATTTAAAAAAAATTTTGCAGGAGGGTTATGTAAGATGTCAGAAGTTTTTTTACAGCTATTATCGATTTTAGTTTAAAATAGCAGCAATACATGGCACTGCTAGTAATAAGTGCTAAATCGGGGCCTGATTTTTTGTTCTCTATCAGTATTGATGCGAAAGAAGGAGATTAAACATATGGAATGGTTCTCAGTCGCCAGTGAAATTTTGTTCTTAGGGCCCACTGCATATATTTAATCTCCTTCTTTCGCACCAATATTGAGAAAAGAGAGGGTCTAAAAATCGGACCCCGATTTAGCGCCTATAGCAAGCAGCGCCATCTACCACACTACTCTAAACTAAAATCGAGAATAGGAGTAAAAAATTCCTGACATCTTACATAAGACTCCTACAAGAATTTAATTTTATAGCTGTCACCATTTGCAAGTTATTGAATTTTAAAATCAGTCAGTCCATTTTAGGACTCCGGGTAGATGCATATATGGGGCATTCTCAAATCTTTTGACTTTCGGGAATGAAAATCTGGTGAAATTAAACTTGCTAAAGTAACATTTTAATCTGATAGACGATTGCCTTAATGTTTCAAAATAAAGAAAAAATGGTCAACAGCGAAAACATTTTTATTTAACTGAGGTTTAAGTTAAACTTGCGAGTTTAATTTTCCTTACCATTTTACCACTAAAACTATCTATTTTCTTCCAAATTTTTACTTATAATGAATTTGCATAGTACCCACAGGACATTCAAATAAGATATAATAACAATGTAGTATTTTTAGTACAAAATTTTGGTATAACATTGTCTTAAATGGGTGTTAAACAGGGGATGGTCTAGGAAAAAAGGGACGAAATGGGGAAAAAAGGGACGGTAAGGAAAATAACCACCTATTTTAGGCAAATCATGTTAAGACTAAGTGATAGGCACAATGTTCATTGATTTTTAGAAACAGCTATTTACATTGGATTAAAATTAAAAAAAAAATAATTTACCTCGAAAAGTGCAGGAATAAACCTTGGGGACGGTAAGACTTACCAATAAAGCCACGATGCTTGAAATTGATATTTAAATGCTGATTTAAATTCTGCAGTAAATTTCCTGTAAAAGAATTTTAGGCATTCTTTCTCTAGCATACTTTGGCTTGAGAAAAAACTTGAAAAAAATTCTGTGGCTGCGTCTGAAGTGATTTTCTGTATAATTTTAGAAGAGGGACGGTAAGGAATCTAAAACACAGGGACAGAGTTTAAAAAATAATAACAACCCTAAAAATGTGTGCAGGTTAACTTTTTGCTACAAATTTATATAAAACAATAGTACCAGTTTCGAAAAAAATTACATTGAATTATTTTTATTGAAACAATTTTATACAGACAGCTCCAAACTTAAAAATCAGCATCAGGGACACGGGACGGTATAGGAGTTTTCCTGGTATTTGGACCTCCAAAATCGTCCAAAACTTATTTATCTCGTTAATATTGTTATGCAATCATGCAATAGGATGTTCCCCAGCATATGAAATTTAAAAAAAACACACACAAGAACATGTACTAAAATAAAAATTATTATTTAGGGACATAAAAGTCAAAAGACTGTGAGAATGCCCCATATACAGACACAGAAACGTACTTTTAAAGATATATATATATTTAAGTTAGTCGGCAAAATCGTCCTATACGCCCCCCTAATGAATGCTGATTAAATACGCCCCTGTTTCAACTAAGTAAATAGGGGCAAATGCATAGCTGCCAACATCTTACGCTTTTTTAGACCACAAAAATTTTACAGTAAATTTTACCTTTTTAAATCGCCGTAATCTGCCGATTAAATAAGGCAAACATTTCTATTAAATTTTTCTGGTCTAGAAAAGCGGAAGAGTTGGCAGCTATGGGCAAATGTACAGTTATGTGAGGGAACGATGACAAGGGACATCACTAAAAAGTGCCCTAATTCTTTCCTTATATAAAATATAAATATAATTAAATGGCTAAATATTTACTTAAGTATGTTTAATGAATTGGTGAAAAAATAATTATAAACATATGTGCTGCAATGGCAGAGAAAGCATTTTCTTTCCTAGATATGTGAATGGGGACATAGTACGGGAATGATATTTGGATTAAAAAATACATTTAATTTATTAAATTTCAATTTTAATAAGTAAATAATTACAGTTTATATGTATAACTGATTAATATTGATATTTTAAATCACTTTTTCTTTTTGTAATTTTAAAAATATGTCTTCAAGACCCCTGGGACATAAAATTGCCACTTTTCAGAGAATGACTCACATATGGATCGAGAAATTAAATTTTAAGACTATTTACAAGCAGCAAAAATGTCCAGAAAATACGTTATAAAATATGAATGTGTGACAAAAAAAAAAAAAAAAAAGGAGTTAATCATATGGAGAAAAATTATTGGTCCTCTACCATCTGTTAAATTACTATTTGAAAAAAAAAAAACTAATGCTCACAGAGATTTTAATTGATAAAGGAGGCATTTCCCAAATAGGCAAATAGATATTTGGAACTTTACAGATCATATCCGCAAAATGATGATTGTGGCACTTACCACCTTTACCATCTGAGCTCTTCATTTATTAGCAAGGAAAAGATTAAATTATTTTATAAAAAAATATATCAAGCGCGATTTAATCAATCATACAAAGAAAAGACCTGTAACTTTGAAGAAAGAACTATTATTTTAAAAAATGACCCAATTTCATCTATATATTTCGCAAATTTTTGTATGCCAAAAATTAATTTCACAATTTACAACTTTTTTCATTTTTGAGCTCTTGGCTATTTTATGCCAATTTCCTTTTTGATATTTGCTGATAAAGCTGAAATCCTTAGGGTGGGTTATCCACGTATAATGATGAAAATATTACTATTTTCATCATTCTTTAAATCATCAGGCTTCAAAACTGGAAATATATTTCAATATTTCCAGTTTTGAAGTCGTAATGCTAAAAATTTTACTAAGTATTTTCCGTTAGATTCTGAAACAGAAAGTAAAAATCTCGGTTTAACACATATCAATCATATTATTACCGAAATAATTAATTAAAATATGAAAAAAATAATTAAAACGCGAGATAATTAATTCCTTAATCTACACGCAAGGGCGTACGAGCTATGCAGATATTCATTAAGACACATAATACTGCACTGAAAACCATATAAAATGGTTTTATTCCAAAATGAAACAATGATTTTAGGAATAGCAATGACATTCAGAGAGTTTTGGTGCCGTATTTGAGAACCATTTACGATATATCAATTTTTTTGTTAAAATTTTCGCAAGTGCGTCCGTTTAATCAATATTGTTACAACAGTGTTGAAGAGTAGAACATGTAGTTTGTTCTACGCGAAAACCACGCCTGCCAACTGCTACGAATTTTTCTCACCTGTATTTTCGAATAGAAGTCTTCTTTTTATTTATTCGCAGAAATATGCGATTAAATAAGGCGAAGATGTCAAAACAGTGGAGACAAATATCGTAATATTTGGCAGTAATGGTTAAAACCATAGCTGCCAACATCTTACGCTTTTTTAGACCACAAAAATTTTACAGTAAATTTTACCTTTTTAAATCGCCGTAATCTGCCGATTAAATAAGGCAAACATTTCTATTAAATTTTTCTGGTCTAAAAAAGCGGAAGAGTTGGCAGCTATGTTTAAAACCATAGTTGCCAACCAGGGTTGCCAGTTTGGCCTCCATTTTTATTTTGAAATTTCAAATTCGTATCGGAAATTTCGAAGGAAGAATATTTACTTTAAGTAATTACGAAATGTCTGTCATTAAGCAAAAGAAAAAATACTGTTTATGATTTCTGGTAGGAATTCGGATTTTTTAAATAAAAATTGAGGCTAAACTGGCAACCCTGCTGCCAACTCTTACGCTTTTTTGTACCACAAAAATTTAATAGTAAATTTTACTTTTTTAAATAGCCTTAATCTGTCGATTAAATAAGGTGAAAATTTCTATTAAATTTTTGTAGTACAAAAAAGCTTAAGAGTTGGCAGCTGTGTTAAAACGAATCAAATATGCATACAGTAAAGCTACATGTATGTTTTCTTAACAAAGTATGCCAAAATTATGATATTAAAAAATGTGGACATAGGCAGAGTGTGTACAGTTCTACTACAACTTCTATTCTAAAATAATGTGTGTTCATACTTGGAAGACCCTCCACACACGTACTGCAGGGACAACAAACGCGCATGCAGAAGAGCCATTGCAATCACTATTTCAGCAAAATATTCTTCGATTTATTTCATGAGAGAAATTCGGAAGTTAAATAAGGCGAAGAAAACTATTCTTGAAAAGTGGTGGCAAATGGTCTTCTGGAGCGCAGTTTCGCCATTCCTGTACTCTTTGATTTGAACGGGCACAAAACCTAGCAGGGAAAAATTATTTGCAATAAAAAATCGTAAGAACTTTCCAAATACAGTAATCCCTTAACATTCGCGAGGGTTAGGTTCCCCGAAACGTCAAAACCGCGACCGCAAAACTGCTATTTTTATATCCTTTTCGCACTACTATTTAAAAAAAAAATACATTTTGTATTATACAGGGATGAGATTTCCGACCTTTTGCACACCAGTATACTCTTAAAGAAAATGTTGTTCTTTTAAATCGCAAAAATCTTCCAATTAAATAAAATAACATTTTCTCTAAGATTATACTGGTATGCAAAAAGTCGGAACTCTCACCCGTGATTATATTTTTCTTGCAAATGTTATTAATGCGTACGTAAAATATTTTTCTTTTTAAAAAGTGGTGCTAATGTTGAAATGTTATGCATTTTCTATTTCAAAACCCGCGAATGTTAAGGGTTACGATACTTGCCAACATCTGACTTAACTTCCAAAAAATGTGAGTTTTATTAAACCAGGTCAAACAGGTTTCTAACCGGAAAATATTTTAGATTTATCATTAGCTATTTAATTTTCTGTTTCTGCGAGAAACTTGTTTCAAATCAATTCTTTAAAATAATTCTGGTTCGAAACATGTTTAACCTGGTTTAAATTAACTCACATTTTACAGAAGTTAAGTCCAAAGTTGTCAAGTATGGATTACTGTATGCTGCTACGGAATTGAGTTTCTGCATAGTTTACTGCATCAAGCTTGTGTTCAATTAAAGCCTTCATTTGCAACTATCACCAGATACTTTTTACTTTCATGCAAAAATACTTACTTTTTTTGGAGATTTTGATAAATAAAAAAATGATTCATTCTTTTAAAATTATAAAGGGTATAGAGGAAACTGAGGAGGGTTGACCATACGGGAAGCTTGACCCACCCATCAGTTTTCATATTTAACAAAATATCGCAGTTTTATTAATAGGTGTCAACCGAAGCTACCGGAATGCTCAACAACAATCTCTGTTTTATACAGATAATCGAAACAGGTGTGGAAAAAATCAAATGTGAGGTGTTTTCCATCTAAAAGTTCTGTTTTTAGAAATATTTTGTAAGTTTTTTTCAGATAAAATATATCACATAAATTTAAGTAAGTAGGTTTTAAGTAATGGAGAAATATCGGGCTTTCATTCCAGGCATAAAGATTATACAGTAAGTTAGGCTTAACATAACAACTTGCTATTCTTTAGAAAAAGGCTATGTGGGGCGGCTTGACCCAGTCAATGTGAGGGACTGTTGACCAGATATTCAAGGCTCCCTTAAAACATTCACGACGCGAAACGAGAATTCTCGATTTCATTCAAAATACATCACTGACTAAGGGCGTGGCTTCTACCTTACAGAAAATGCATTTATATCATATTGTCCAGATTTTTTTAGATTGTAAGAAATTTTATATTAAATTCGTTCATTGAAAGATACTTACCGATGCATAAACTTGGTAAACCTATCTAGAACACCAATTTACTAAAGACTTTCAAAACAGGGAAGAGCTTCTACTGTTTTAAAATTCAGATTTGATAAAAATTGACCGTCGGCAATGTGTTAATTAAGGGTTTTTGAAATCTTTTTATTATACACTATGCATGATGAAAGAATAATGGTTATATATAAAAACGAATGTAAATTTATTTTGCAAAGGTACAGTAAAATGGGGTGATGGAAAAGAAAACGTTTAAAACTGGATACAGAAAAATGTAAAAAAAAAAATTGCTATTTGCACTGCACGAAAAAAAAAATGAAATATAAATGTGAAAGTTGATAGGAACTTTTTCTATTTAAATATTACTTACAATAAGTAAATAGAAATAGTCGAAAATACTAGAAAGTACGATAGCAGCAGTCTTAAACGTTTCACGGCCAGCGGTATGTTTATGAAACCACTTTATTTTAATTCCCAAACTCCACTGTCACACCAGAATTTCGCTAAAATCTTTTCAATTTAATATGTATGTGAAATATAGCCTTTTTCTTATTTCCAAATAAATTTGTTTGTATATTCCGGTGCCATTCATTTATTTCAACATTTTACTACTAAAATTACTTTGCCTCTGAAAGGGTTAAAAGATGTTAATGATAAGTTAAGTACTCATGCGGCTGCAAAAGAACATAGCATGGATCGTAAAACTTTAGGAAGGTATGTAGAAAAATTTATAACATAACGAATATAGTGAGATGAAGTCAAACTATGTGACAACTAGAGTTGTCAGGTCGAATGTCACAAAAAGTAGACAAGAAGACAAAAAAGAAAGGTGAGACAGTGGCTACTAATCCATAATAATGCAAGAATCCCTATGGAAACGGAACCTGTCTCTAGAAGAATACTGTCTTAAATGTTAAAATTTCATTTTCCTGCTGTACAATTATACCTGCTCAGACAAAATCCTGTTTAAAACAAAATTTTTCTCCTCTGACATGCGATTACGCCTCAACAGGTTTGTTGAAGCATCATATTTTCAAAAATATGTTTTTATAATAATTAAAGCATGTAGCATAAAGTTATTTTGCTTATTTTAAAACTAATTTTATTTCTCTTCACAAATATTTCAATATAAAACAAAGTGTGTCAAGCCTCCCATATAGCGGGTCAACCCTCTCATATGTGGGGAGCCTTGACCTATTATTTTCTCATGATTAAAACCAATCTTTTTTTCAAATTTCTGATATATTACACTTATGTAGCAATTTTATTTTGATAATTGATTGTATAACGAATAAAATGATAAATAAAACTTTATTCTACATTCAATATTTAAAAAATAAAAAATCCTTTTGTAAAAAGTGGGTCAACCCCCTCCCCCTAGTCTCCCCTACATATAAGTAATTTACAACACGCCAAATATTTCCCTTCTGAAAATTCTGCTTAAATCTGGTGTAACTTAGTAAAAGAATGTCAAGGAAGATATTCAAAATATGAATTTGCCACAGGTGTTTATGAAGAAGTGAAAAATGATGTCCTTAAAAACCTGACTTTTTCTCTATTTTAATAATAATCTTTAATGTACATCACACAAATATGCATTTTATATGAAAGATTTAAGTATATGTTTACAGTAAAGAAAGCAATAATGTATAAAATGGCTTTTTTATGCTTACATTTTAAAAATAAATGTTATATAATGTTACGACTTACCTAAAGTTGTATTTACCATGGAAAAATAGTTTTAAATGTGAAAAAAAAAAGTTTTTGTTTTATTTTAAATAATATAAGAAAATAGAGGAAGAAAATTTCTTTACTATTCGTTCGAAAAATAATAAAATTTATGTACACTTATTTCAATTTAGCATAAAATTCTGTGAAATGCAATTCATTTTTATTTTAATATTTTAATACTTCTAATAATTCAATACATGTAATATTTTTAATGTTCTATATGTTTCCAATTTATTGAAAATTGTTTACAAAAATGTTTGATTTCTAAATTGAATAAATTGGTATTTATATTTTGTAGGCAGTGGTACAGCCAGGGATCGCAGATATTAAAATAATTTCTGATTAAATATAGTGTAAATTATATACAGGGTGATCTTTTTTAAAGTGATAGTGTTTGGAGCGCCCTGTAGCGCGATCTAATAGCCGAAATGGCACCAAACTTGGTATTTAGACTAATCAAGACATGGGAAAAAGGATTCCGTGAAAAAAAATTAGCTCCAAAAATCACCGCTAGGGCATTTTGTGGCGCTGCTGTAGCTTACAATAACGAGAATTAGCATAAGACACGGGTATCAAAGAAAAATGCAAATGCTGTGCGATGACAGCGCCAGTAATAGGAGCTATAAAAGCAAGTAGTAGACAGCTACGACAAATAATCTCAGCTGAAGTAAACGAGCTCAAGTGGACATGCCTCTCACGTTAACGGAACGTGCGTTACTGGTGAAGCTGTATTATATGAATCAATGTAATACATCTGGAGCTCTTCGGGAATTTTGAACCAGAAAAAAATTACAAAAGGGGCCTTTATCGCTGAAGGGTCTTAAGAAAATGATTAAGAAGTTCGAGGAAACGGGGTCACTGACCATTCGCGCTGGGAGAGGACGTAAACAAGTATCAGAAGATGTAATAACTGATGTGGCAACTGCAATTGTTGAAGGATCGCAGGGAACCATTGCTGGTACTAGCAGCGCCCGGGGTGTAGCTCGACAATTGGACATGAATTATTCCACGGTATGGAGAGTTTTGCGGCGCGTTCTTGGATTTTACCCCTACAAAATCAGCCGCTTGCACGAACTGAAACCAAGTGATTATGATAAGCGAGTGACATTCGCTCTATCGTTTCTTGCCAGGGTAGAAATTGGTGATGCTTTCCCATGGCACATTCTGTGGTTAGATGAGTGCCATTTTTATCTCAATGGGTCCGTAAACACACAAAATAGCCGAATTTGGGTTCCTGAGCAGCTTCACACCGTGCATGAAATCCCATTAATTTCCCCAAAAGTCACTGTTTGGTGTGGTTTCGCAGTCGAATTTGTAATTGGGCCATTCTTTTTTGAGACCATCACTCCGACAGGACCCGAAACGTGCGCCATAAATACAGAAAGGTACCATGAAATGCTGCAAACGTTTGTTATTCCACAACTTCAGCAAAGAAACCGTCTCCAACAGACAATCTTTATGCAGGATGGTGCTCCGCCACACATTAGTAATAAGGTAAAGCAGCTGTTGCGCCAAACCTTCACTGATGATAGAGTCATAAGTCGGAGTTTTCCAGTTGCATGGCCGCCTCGTTCTCCTGACCTCACGCCATGCGATTTTTGGCTCTGGGGTTATTTGAAATCTCAAGTTTATGCTGGTGGAGTATCAAATTTGTCTATTCTAAAGGACAACATAACAAAGACAGTGCGGTATATTCCTCGTGATATGTTGCATACGGCTGTGGAGAACGTTGTGCACAGAATGCAGGGTGTTATTTCTGAGAACGATGCTCACTTTGAAGGTGGTCTAATTCCTCACCGGGGAAGTTAATGTAGTAAATAAACATTAATAATTTAACTGTACGATTGTATGTGTTAGTATTTTCTTTACTCACATTTTATACATTGCAAAGCGCCACAAAATGCCCTAGCGGCGATTTTTGGAACTAATTTTTTTTTCACGGAATCCTTTTTCCCATGTCTTGATTAGTCTAAATACCAAGTTTGGTGCAATTTAGGCTATTAGATCGCGCTACAGGGCGCTCCAAACACTGTCACTTTAAAAAAGATCACCCTGTATATATAAACTCGGTTTATGGCGTCAGATGCCGCCATCAGAAGAATCTACAATGGTCTTTTTCCGGTTAAGTGTCCATTCCTCTTCCAGACCTCTATCCGTCATTGCCTTTACAATATCGTCCATCTAGTTCTTTCGTGGTCTTCCCCGTTTTCTGTTTTTATATGTTTTATAATTAAATGTGATTTTGGGTAGTCTTTCATTACTCATTCTTTTCGCATGACCATACCAGATTAATAGCTTTCTTTTTAATATCATCTAATATTTATTTTCATCATTTCCTTAATTCTTTCATTTCTTATTCTTTCTATTCTTGATATCCCGCATGATCTTCTTAGAGCATCCATTTCTACTGCCGCTAATTTCTTTCTTTCTGTCTCCGTAATTCCCCCATCCTTCTACTCCATATAACAGTACATGGGCGTACCCAAAGGGGGGGCTGATGGGGCTACAGCCCCCCCCCCACGAAATTTTCGAAAGTGATATGAAAAAATGCTGACTTTTCGTCTTTCTTTTTTTGCAAAAAAATTTAATTTTTTTCAATCATACAGCAGACTAGCCATTCTCATTAGTCCCATATTAGTCCACATTCACAGCAAATAAGAGAAAGGGGGCTGACGGGGTTACAGCCCCCCACCCCCCTCCTACCAAAATAGTCGAAAAATTAAATGAAAAAGTGTTTTTTCCTCACTTTTTAAAGATAAATCTGTAGATTTTTTCTTCTGTCATATAGCAAAATAGGCATTCTCGTTAACACAATGTTAGTCCACATTGATATCACAGCATACCCAAAGATGGGGAGGGGGCTGATGGATTTTCAGGCCCCTCCTCTCGAAGTGATCGAAAATGAAATGAAAAAAATAGTGCTGAATTTTTTCTGTCTGTTTGAGATAAATTTGCATTTTCCCCCCTATCGTTCAACAGACTATGTGCTTCATTCGCTTTAGTTCCATATTGACACCAAAGAAGAGAAAGGGGGTTGATGGGGTTACAGCCCTACCCCCCCCCCCCCCCCTCCAACCAGAAATAGTCGAAAAATTAAATGAAAAAGTGTTTTTTTGTTACTCTTTCAAGATAAATCTGTAATTTTTTCTTCTGTCATACAGCAAAATAGCCATTCTCATTAACACCATATAAGTCCACATTGCATCACAGCATGCCCAAAGATGGGAAGGGGCTGATGGAATTACAGCCCCTTCCTCTCGAAATAGTCGAAAATGAAATGAAAAAATACTGCTGATTTTTTTCTGTCTGTTTGAGATAAATTTACATTTTCTCCCCTATCATTCAACAGACTAGCCACTCCCTTCGCTGTAGTTTCATGCAGTGACATCACATTATACCAAAAAAGGTAGAAGGGGACTAATGGGGTTACAGCCCTCTCCCCAAAAAGTCGAACATGAAATGAAAAAGTGCTGATATTTTCCTTTTTGTTTGAGATAAATTTGTATTTTCCTCCTATCATTCAACAGACTACCCGCTTTTTTCTCTTTAGTTCCATACTAGTGCACAGTAACATCACATGATACCCAAAGAGGTGAAAGAGGCTAATGGGATGCCCCCTTCCTAAATAGTCGAAAACGAATTGAAAAAAAGGCTGATTTTTTTCTTCTTGTTTGAGATAAATTTGTAATTTTTTTCTGCCATACAGCGAAATAGCCATTCTCGTTAACCCCATATTAGTCCACATTGACATCACAGCATACTGAAAAAAGGAGAGGCAGCTGATGGGCTTACAGGCCCCCACCTCCCGAAATAGTCCAAAAAAATAAATATTGCTTTTATTCTTTCTGTTTGACATAAATTTGTATTTTTTCTCCTATTCAACATACTAGTCGCTCTCTTCTCTTTAGTTCCATATTAGTGCACAGTGACACCACATTATACCCAAAGAAGTAGAAATAGGATCATGGGGTTAGAGCCCCCTCCCAAAATAGTCGATAATAAAATGAAAAAAGTGCTGATTTTTTTTCTTTTTGTTTGAGACAAATTTTTAATGCAATTGTTTTCTGCAATACAACGAACTAAACGTACTGGCTAGTCTCATATCAGCGCACAGGTACACCACAGTATACCGAATGAGGGGAAGGGGGCTGATGGGGTTACAAACCCCCTTTCGAAATAATAAAAAATGAAATGATAATAAAAGCTCCTGTTTTTTTCTTTGAGATAAAATTTTATATTTTTTTCTGCGACGGAGCTATTCTGTTAGTCCCATATATTAGTGCATAGGGATGCACCAGCATCACTCAAAGAAGTCGATGTGGACGGAGGTCATGAGGATACAGCTCCATTTCACCTCCGAAGAGATCACAGTGAAATGAAAAAAAGGGCTGATATTCTTTCTTTTCAGATAAATTTGTTTTATTTTCTGGCATGCCGCGAATTTGTTTTTCTCGTTAATCCAATATCTTCCTCAGTCCTGCAACCAAATTTACTTGAGACCACAAAGTCAATTTTCAAATGACTGAAAAATAGCTCCATCCCTGTTTTACTGAATAAATAAAAACATATATGCTGAGTTCAAGAGACCTACTAGTAAATTTGACAAATCTAAAAGTAGTTTAATTTAAGGAGTTTTTTAATTTCTCTCACAGTCGGCGGATGCCAAGATTGTCCATGCGGAAGTGTGTTAATGCACAGTAACACCACAGCTAATCTCAAGTTGATTTCGGCTAAATCGGAAATCCGGTGCGGAAGAGTTGACTGTAAAAGTAGCTGATTAACTTTCATTTTTCAGTCACATCTCCATGCCATACCGAAATATGGGGTGGGGAGGGTTAAAGGGACTAAGCCTCTTTTCCCTGCCAAAATGGTCGGAGATAAATGGTAAAAATATTTCCTTCTAACTTTTTAGATCAATTCAATTATATATATATTTGTTAT
Organism: Maratus speciosus; assembly: GCA_963932465.1. NCBI lineage: Eukaryota > Metazoa > Arthropoda > Arachnida > Araneae > Salticidae > Maratus > Maratus speciosus. The sequence continues at coordinate 442,726,120 of OZ010796.1, read as the reverse complement.
GCATCGCAATTGTCTTTCTTGTTAGTCCCATATTTGTGCATAGTGACACCTTAGCTAATCTCTGCAGAATTTTGGCTAACTCTGAAGTCAGGCACTATATGTGCGCGGAAGAGCTGACTGTGAATGATATTCATTAACTTTCGTTTTTAACACTCGATTACTTCCTCGTATCTGTAAGGTGCACAGTGACTTCTTGTTTGACTGCAAAGACATCTTTGGAGTTCGGTAACTCCTCCCCCCCCCCCCACTTCCTATTCTGTCCTAACTTTGCAGCCAATATTTTTCATCTGGAATGGTTTAACCCTCTCGCTGCGCATCCCGAGGGTTTCTTGGGCAACGTAAATGTAGCAAAATTTGCACAACCCGAGATTTCATCGGGTTACATTTTTTCCGCCTAATTAATCCTCTCTGATCATTCCCACCAGTAACTTTTTATTGCAAATTTTGCCTCATCTAATCGGAGCATTTTCCCGATTAAATCAGGCGAAAATTTTTGTTTTGAAAAACTGGTGACAAAAGATTAAAAATTCTTAAAAGACGCTCATCGCGAAGGAATTAAATACGTAATTTTTGAAGCTATTTTGATAAAACAATTACGCAGCGAGAGGGTTAAAGTCCTTATTATTAGTTGTGCAATGCACAAATAATAAACAAAGTCGTTATTTTATATATGCGTATAAAAATATTTTATGTACAAAAAATAGTTTGTATTTGTTACAATATTAATTTATTGTTAAACAAGAATCGTAGCCAGAATTCGGGGGTTGGAAGAACAATTTTATGGATTTTAAGCTATAATGACTTTCTTTTAAATGAAAGTGTTTAAAAAAACCCCAATAACACTTTTCCACATATTTCGACGTGGGACGGCCTCAGGATCGGACCCGTGTCCTCCCCTTCCCCCCAGATTTGAGTAAAAAGAAAATTCTGAAATTCGCAGCAAATTTTCTGAAAGGTTACAGCAGAGGGGGGAAGGGGGGGAAATCCCTTCCTGCCGCTAATTATTTTTGTTGTAGTTTGGGTTAACTCTGTTTTCATTTCAGGTCAATTTCAGGCTGAGTGTAGATTCCTGCAAGTTGGGTTTGGCTTAATCAGCGTTCTAAAAAGTTTGTTCAGTATATTATTTCAGTTTAAAAACTATACCTATAATAATAAACATAGACATCTGTATGTGTTTTTCCGCGATCCTTTGATGAAATTCAAGTTTTCATCACGACGCATTGGCGAAATTCGCATTTTCCCGCGATCTTTTGACGAAATTCGTTTTTTTCCGCGACCCTTTGACGAATTTCGTGTTTTTCCGCGGATCTTTAACGAAATTCGTGTTTTTTTTTCATGATCGTTTGTCGAAATTTGTTTTTTCCCACGATCCTTTGATGAAATTCGCGTTTTTCTGCGGTTTTTTGCCAAAATTCGCCTTTTGTTTACGCAATCCTTCGTCGAAATTTGCGTTTTTTCTGTGGATCTGTGAAGAAATTCGCGTTTTTTTTTCGTATGGTTTTTTTCGTGATTTTCACAAAATTTGCGTTTTTTCAATGAAATTAGAGTTTTATTCTCGGCTCTTTGCCGAAATTCGTAGTTTTTTTTTTTTTTTTACGAAATCCTTCGTCTAAATTTACGATTTTTTTCCCGGCTTTATGATAAAATTCGCGTTTTTTCCTCGTCTTTTTGATGAAATTCGCGGTTTTTATTTTACGAAAGTAGCGTTTTTTCGCGGCTGTTTGACGAAATTCACGTTTTTTGTGGCCCTTCTTTGTGACCTTCTTTTTTTGCGATCTTTTTAAAGCGAAATTACAGTTTTTTCAGTTTCCCTTTGACGAAATTCGCATTTTTTGCTGAAGTCATTTGACAAAATTCGCGCTTTCTTTCGCAATCCTTCGTCGAAATTTGAGTTTTTTCCGCGGATATTTGACGAAATTTGCGTTTTTTTCTCCTCTTTTTGATGAAATTTGCGTTTTTCTGCGGCCTTTTAACGAAATTCACGTCTCCTTGACGAAATTCCCGTTTTTGCGATCCTTTACGAAATTAGCTTTATTTTCGCAGCCCTTTGACGGAATGCGTGTTTATAGCGATCTTTTTTCGAAGTTCGCGTTTTTCCGCGACCTGGTGATGAAATTCACGTTTTTTCTGCGGCCCTTTGACGAAATTCGCGTTTTTTTTTCGAGTTCCTTTGTCGAAATTAGCTTTTTCCGTGATTTTTGACGAAATTAGCGTTTTCAGTGGCTTTTTGACGAAATTCGCTTTTTTCCGCAGCTTTTTTGACGAAATTCACGTTTTTCTGTGGCCCTTCTTGTCATCCTTTTTCTTTTTTTTTTTTGCAATCCTTTAACGAAACTTACGTTTTTCCGCTTCCCTTTGACGGAATGCGTGTTTTTTTAGCGATCCTTTGTCGAAATTTGCGTTTTTTCTGCGGCCCTTTCATAAAATTTGCGTTTTTTCTGTAGTCATTTCCCGAAATTCGCGCTTTTTATGCAACATTCGTCGAAATTTGCGCGCTTTCCGCGGCTTTTTGACGAAATTTGCGTTTTTTCCCTCGTCTTTTTGATGAAATTTACGTTTTTCTGCGACCTTTTGACGAAATTCACGTTCTTCCTGTGTCGCTTTGACGAAATTCGCGTTTTTCGTTTCCCTTTGACGGAATGCGTATTTTTTTAGCAACCCTTTGTCGAAATTTGCGTTTTTTCTGCAGCCCTTTGTCAAAATTTGCGTTTTTCTGCGGTCTTTTGACGAAATGCACGTTTTTCCGTGTCCCTTTGACGAAATTCGCGTTTTTTGCAATCCTTTACGAAATTAGCTTTTTTTCGAAGCTCTTTGGCGAAATGCGTGTTTTAGCGATCTTTTTTCGAAACTTGTGTTTTTTCTTCGACTTTTTGATGAAAATCGCGTTTTTTCTGCGGCCTTACAACGAAATTCGGGTTTTTTGTGCTCATTTGACAAAATTCGAGTTTCCTCCGCGAGCATTTGACGTAATTCGCGTTTTCTCCGCGATTATTTGACGAAATTTGACTTTTTTTTCGCGATCCTTTGACAAACTTTGCATTTTAACCGCGGCTCTCTGATAAAATTCCGGTTTTTTCCTTGCTCCTTTAAAGAAATTGGAGATTTTTTTCTACGAACGATTGACGAAATTGATTTTTTTCGGCGACCATTTATCAAAAATTGATATATTTTTTTAAGTTCGAATTTTCGGACTGAAGACCGAATTTTTCAAATTTTCGGAAAATTTCGAACAAAGTCACCCCTGCTCCTCCCCTTTCCCCCCTCTGGCTACGGCCTTATTGGCAAAAATGATTTCTGTATACAGCACAATACAACGTGTTTCGTAAGATGTAGAACATTATGGAAATTTAAGTCAGCCCCCCCCCCCCCCTCCGAAATAAAATCCTGGGTACGCCACTGTAACAGTATGCTCTTTACAATAGAGTTGTGTGTATTATACTTTCTTTACCTAGAGAGATTCCCTTACTCCGCCAAATAGAATTTAATAGTTTTACAGCTTTTCTCCCCTGACAAATTCTGTATTTAATTTTCTGTGAGTCTCTTCCTTCTCTATTAATGTCTACACCTAGATATCTCTAATATTTTCTTTTTTTTATGTTATTACTTAGATTTAGGTCTGTCTCATTTCCTCCTGTACATAGGTATTTGGTCTTGCTAACGTTCGTGTAAAGTCCCCATCTCTCATATTCTTCCTTAATTTTTATCGTCATTTTCTCTAAATCATTTTTACTCTTTGCTATTATTATTTGGTCATCTGCGAATTGTACAGTAAAAATTGACGTTTCATTCACATTAAGTCCCATTCCTCTGCAGTTCTCCTTCCTAAGTGAAAATTCCCCTAATCTCCGAATCTTCTCCTAAGGGAAAATTACTGAAAAAAAAGTACTATGACGCCACCACTCTCTGGCTTTTCTTCAGCAACGCTGTGGTTGAGGTACGCGGGTGAATCTCCCAGTTACGTACATAGGGTGATCAATTTTCTGGGATATTTTTTAATTAAAAATATGTTTTAATATAATTGCTTTGGATTTTTTTTTAGCACAATACCAGTATTTTCCTGAAACAGCGAGAAATATTTTATTAAAATAGCATTTTAAATTTAATTTCTCGTATGTTCGCAACCATGATGTCCATGAAAATGGTTTCCACAAATGCGAGTTTTTTTAATACCAGTATTTCCGAATCCACGACTTTTCAATATAAATATACTAGGAAGATTAATATATACAGATACTGGTACACGACAGGTGGAATAATGAAACATGTAATTTTTAATCAATTATTTGTAATACACTCAATATTAGACTGAATTTAATTTTGCTGATGAATTAAAATTTATTTCTAACGGTCACGTTATATGTATAATTGCAAAATATATAATATAATGTTGTTATGTTTAGCACACTAAACAATTAATGGAATTTTACTCAAGTTTTACAAAAATATTTTATACCAGAATTTTTATTTAAAACTATTTAACATTTTTATTTAACATATTTCTTTGCGATTTAGATTTTATTTATTTTCTGAAGAAGTTTCTGGGTTGAATAGATACATTTTCATTTGGTATAAGTCGAAAGACCAGTTTTTGGTATATTTAGTGTTAATTTTAATATCTTATACTGTGCTGGAGAAAAGTTTAAGACCACGTGCTAATTTTGTTGTTTAGAATAAAATTTCGAAATGTGTTATACATTTGCAAGGAATGATTTGAGCAACAGAAATTATGATATGTCACTCGGTATTGCCCCTCCCCCCCCCCCCCAAAAAAAAACGATTCTCTGGATCCGCCCCTGATCAGCTTTCAATATCCCATGTTCTTTTCATCCCAGAAGTTCAAGAACAATTCGCCAATAATTTTTGTAGATATTCGACAAAACGTGTGCAATCGAAAGCATCCAGTCCCTGTACCTTAACTTTTGCAGGCCAGTGTAACTGAGGAGGTTGTCACAAGATGGCGGCTGAATTTTCTCATCGGATCAACAGTTTCTGAATACCGCCGGTGCAAACTTCCACCAGTAAATTTTGAATAGAAAATTTTGTCTTATTTTAGCGGCATTTACGTGAAAAATTTCTCTCATAAATATGGTTAAATTTTCTATTTCTTTTTACTAGTGGCAGTTTATCCAGGTATAATAATCTTTCTCCCTGACACTGAGAGGATGTTGTCACAATATAGCGGAAACGCGGGGCCTGACTATAGTCGAAGTAAACTTCCACGAGTAAATATGAATATCCGTTTTTGCCATTGTTTATGACTGTAAATTTGCATTAATAAGGCGTTTAAATAAGGAAAACATTTCTATTTAAATATACTAGTGGAAGTTTCTCCCGGCAACAATCAACCCCAGCGAAAGCCGTTACAGTTGGAGCTTCACTATTTTAAGGATATGTCAGTTCCTATTTATTAATAGTTCCATGAATGAGTCACTGCGAAACCGGTTGCACTTGAAGCTTCACCATTTGAGGATATGTCAATTCCACTTGATTCATAATTCCATGCCTTATACAAGAGAGTGTACAGCCTGCAGAGCGCCACTTTTTCGAATGTATAGTACACCCTTTTTAATGAAATAAACTTTAATATTTAAAAAGGCGAATGTTGCTGTTCAAAATAGTGGATACAAACTGACCGCAAAACACCCCTGAGTATTAGTACTGCATAAGAATGATGATTATTGATGACAACAAATAATTTATAACAAACAAAGTCTTGAAAACACAAATAACTAGAGAATGTACCAAATATTATTTAATGTTAATTTAAAATTACATTTTTTTAAAGTATTCAAAATTCGATATAGTACATAAACAAATAAAATTCTTAATATATCAATCTTATATATCTGTGCTATGTTTTCCATGTAGAAACTTTTTTCCCCTTACTGCAGTACCTAATTAATTCATTTCGTATTGTTCTACCTATTTTAATACACGGTTTATTATTTTTTCGTCGTACAAAATTCAACATTTATTATGTCTTATAAATAACTTTGCTCTTTCATCATAATCGACAATTTTCTCTGGTAATTACTATACTATCTTCGATTAATCATTATTAAGATCTTCGATAGTTGTTATTGCTTATCTTCGGAATGTGACGTATTCATAAAAAATATCCAATTATACATCAATATCGTTGAAGCTTACAAATATTTATAGACTTTTTATGTACTTTAATGACATACCTGAAAGTCTTTGTAATATAGAAAAACATCGAAAATCTATAATTTAAACAAAACCATTCCTATACTTGAGATGAAAAAACTGTTTAATCAATAATGGAAGTTAAAGATGGTGAAAGTTTTCTTTAGGTGTTTTAATTAGCACAAGGTGCGTACACTCATTGGAATTTCCGAGAAGTCTAAGCTAGGTTTGCCGGTTTGGACTCCTTTTTATTCAGAAATTCCAAACAGTATTTTTTGCTTTACTTAATGGCAAACATTTCGTAATTACTTAATGAAAAAGTTCTTGAAATTTTCGGTATGAACTCTGAATTTCAGAATGAAACAGGAGGTCAAACTGGCAACCCTGCACAGGGCTGCAACAGGGGACTATTTTTTAATTCTAACTGGCACCACTTTCTCAAAACAGAAATCCTTAACACACACTTTGACAACATTTTCAAGAGAAATATACTTCAAAATTTATATTTGAAAAATGCGGGTGCGAACAGAATACAAAAATAGTTGCCTGTGGCAGCCCTAGAGCTCCACTATTGACCACTTGAAAGGCGCTGGGATATATTCTATTCCACTTGACTTTAATCAAGATTAGCACCTGAACTTCTTTTTTTTTTTACAAAATTGCTAACCGCCTTGTTAATGCACATAATTTTCAAGATTTTTCTGTGGTTAATAAAGCATAAAATCTAGTGATGGGCGATTCTGGAAAATTCAGGAATCGATTAAAATCGACATCGTATAAAACTGAATCGATCACAATAAGAATCGATTCCCAAATTCTAGAATCGATACTTGAATCGATATTTCGATAGTCACAGACTCTCACAGGTAAGCTCAAAAATATTAATTTCAAAACTTAGCGAATCAGCAGAGCCGTAGCGACCACCTCCCATACCTCACATTTAGAGGGTAGACAAAGTCAGGGGCCCAGTCGTAAGCTATTACAGACCTTTGAGTCAAATAATAAAGTTTTTAACTTTTAAAATATTAGTTTTAAGATGTAATTTTACTAATATTGTAATTTTGATTTTATTTAAATTTATTTTTTAAGAAAGATCTCGGTTAAATGCAAGTTGGAAATTGCGCGTCAAACGTGGCAAATGTGGTGCGCTCGTACTATAACAGTGCACTTCATAAGTGCATATCAATTTCATTCTGTTCGAAAGTCCGTAACATCCTTAAAATGCACTTGAAATAATTGTTTCCATTGGCCGTAATGTAACGGAAAACTTTTGACTGTCCCTGTAATTAAATCATTGTGATTTTCTTCCAGCCTGAATTAAAATTTAAATTTTCAGGGACATATTTCACGTTGCCATAAGAACCGATTTAGTATTCTTACAATTTGAGTTTAATAATGTAACTAGCAAAGTTTATTAAAGTTCTTTTATTAAAAAAAAAAAAAAAAAAAAAAAAAAAAAAAAAAAAAATCATCGCTGCAAGACGTGAAAATTTAGTTTTCTCAGAAGAAATAAAAATCAATTAATTTTACTGTCTTAGAAGGATAGTGGACGCACATGTATATTGTTTGGACATCTTTAACATTATAGCTAGTAACTAGCGGGTTCCCCCTAATATGAAATCTCGAAGCGAACGAACCGCGAACCGGGTTCCCGCTGCCTACAGCACCGTATAGGTGTACCCCCCCCCCCACTTTGCCCACCGGGTCGGAAAAACGCGCTCACCTCCCCCCCCCCCCCCCCAATTTTTGACATTCATCATTTAAAATTTTTTTATTATGTGTTATAAACTATCTTAAAATTTCAAACAAATCGCCCTGTTTTATTTTCTAATTTTGTTCTGCCCCTCCCCTCTATCCCCCCCCCCCCCGAAATGTGACGCGCCATTCTTTTTTATAATTTTTTATCATGTGTTATAAACAATCTTAAAGTTTAAAACAGATCGCATTGTTAGATTTCCTAATTTTAACAAAATCGCGTTATGTTAGTTCCAGATTCCACCACCAGGGTGCGCACTCTATTCCTAACAAAACTGCCAACAAAACTCCGTTAAACAACCTATCAGTAGATATATTACTCAAGAGTGTGGCAATCTTGATCAAAAATATAAGCTATTTGCCGAAATTACTATTCGGAAATAGTGGTAACTAAACTTTTGACTTTTTTATATTTAATAAGTAGCATTTATCTCAGGACTCCGTCTAAAAACCCCACCTAAAACGGTAAGGAACGCTAAGGTTTAAAAAAAATTCTAGCGGCCTCCTCCTGAAATTTTCGCACCATTCTTTTTTAAACTTTTTCTTACGTGTTATAAACGATCTTAAAGTTTCGAACAGATCACCTTGTTAGATTTTCTACTTTAAATGAAATCGCGGTCTGTTAGTTCTATATTCCACCACCAGGGAGCGCAGTCTATTCAAAACAAAAGTGTATCTAAACGAAACTCCTTTATACAACCTATCCGAAGATACATCAGTCTAGGGGGTGGTAGCCTTAAGCAAGAATTCAAGATATTTTTGAAATTACTATTCGAAAATAGTGGTATGAACACTTATAAAATTTTTTATATTGAAAAGGTAGTAATTATCTCAGCCCGCCGTCAAAAAACCGCACGCTAAACAGTAGAAAACGTTAATGCTGCTATAAAAAATCACGTGACTGCCTTTAAAAAAAAAAGCATTTAATAGAAATAAACCAATTAGTGAAATAATAATTAATATCTCAGCTTGTAATTAAGATAATATTTTTTCGAATTTCTGAAAGGAGAATTTTTTTTTTTTTTTTTTTTTTTTTTTTTTTTGCATCGCCCTGTCCAAGTTTCGAATTTTTACGCCCCTTACATTCTAAAATGTGGTCCCCTTTTAAAACAGTACATAATTCTCGGGAATCACTTTGTTTAAATTGTTAAATATATTATTTGAAAAAAAAAAGGCTTTAAAGCATTTTAGCACGTATTTTCATACCTACACCCTTGAAAAAAATTAATAACATACAAGAGATCCTTTAGTTTCGGAAAGTCCGAAGTTTCATAAAATTCAAAGTATCATAAATCAGTAAGTTTGGTTGTAAACGACTGGAATTTTTATAATACAACTTACACAAACACTTTGACAAACTTGTGAAATACCGCTTAACTAACGAGAACCTTGAGTCACGTGGCTTTAAACCAAGAATGATAAGTTTAAAATGGAAAAGAGACGAAATTTGTTATTACCATTCATAAATAGTGCTCACCAAGAGCTGCAGATATAATATCAGTGTTTAGTTGGTAAACAAATGACTCGGGAAGAATGTCAGAAAAGGTCCCATTGAAATTGGACCATAATTAAGAAAATTGGGATTGGGGGGGGGGGGGAATGTATTGGTGACGAACTGGAAAAGTACAGCTTAATAAACTAGTAACCCAAATAACTTGGCTCCTAAACTAAAAATATAACAATTTAACCTAGAAAGAAAAAGGCTCTTATGCGAAATTTGACAGCAGTTCTGCCTTTAAAACAGTAAATCCGAAAGAATAAATATATATTCCTTTGAAATTACTGTCAAAAATATCAATACAAAAGTTGGAGCACGATTGACCCTTACCAAAAAGAAGGAAGGCTAGAGACAGAAAATAAAAGATCACATTAAAAGCTTTCCAACGATATGTTACACGATATGGTTTGGAAGAAACAAAAAATATCCCCCCCCCCCCCGAGGGAGCAGGTAAGCCCCAAACGGTCGGAGGGGCGACCTCAAAAGTATCTTTGGTCAAGGTTTCAAAATGTGGCTTTATAATAAAATAGAACAAGAATTGGACATTTTAAAAATTGCATGCAAATTTTGAACGGCCCTGTAAATTAAGATTAGCGAGGAAAAGGGGAGAGGGGGGTGGAGAGATTAGAAGGGACGAACTTGAAAAATACAATATAATAAATTAGTAACCTGAATAACTAGGCTTCTAAACAAAAGTATAACGATTTAACCTAGTGTTGAATTCAGGGGGTAGCCCGGGAGGACATCCCTCCCGGGACATTGAAATGTCCCTCCCGTAAGTTTTGAGATTTTATGCTTTTTAATGGACAAATGTGCACCCCCCCCCCCCAATTACGGAACTCTGAAATACCCCCCCCCCCCCCCAATCCCGACCGGAGTCGCATAAAACCCTCCCTGAGAAAAATACCTGCATTCAACACTGATTTAACCTAGAAAGTAAAAAAAGGCTCTTATACAAAATTTTACAGCAATTCTGGCACTAAAACAGCAAAATTGGAAGAATTGATTCAACCCGAATCGTGGATCGACCGCGATGCGATTTGAATTTGAAGTAAATCAAAACATAACGATTCGACATTGCATCTAAAGAATTGAAGTACATCAAAATATAACGATTCGACATTGCATCTAAAGAATTGAAGTAAATCAAAAAAATAGCGATTCTAAAGATCGCATCTGAAGATCGACATCGGCATCGAATCTGAACTGAATCGATTCACCGTTTCTGATCCAAGGGCAGAATCGATGCGTTCATCTTTTCTTGCTTTCTTTTGTCTTTAGAAAAATAAAGTGTTGTTTTCGTGAAAATTTTCGACTTCCGGTTTCTAAGGATTTATAGTTTTAGAACTTCTTGTCTGGAATACGATTTGACTATTTTTATAATTTTTTTGTCTGTCAGTCTGTCTATTTGTTTGTCTCTGACAAAAAAATTGTGAGCGGTCTATTTCAAGAACTAACGCATGGAATCTGTTGAAACTTTAGATTCAGTTAGACCTTCATATAAATTGGTGCTGATTACTTTTTGGTGAAAATCGCTCAACAGGTGGCGCTGCTATGCTGCATTTTTCATGATTTCCGCAAGATTGCTATCTCGAGAACTAATGCACGAATATTCACCAAACTTCAGATTCAGTTTGACGTTGACATAAGTTGTTGAGGATTAGGTTTTGATGTAAATCTACCGGCAGGTGGCGCTGCTATGCTGCATTTTTCCCGATTTTCGCAATAGCTCTATCTCAAGAACTAATACACGGATTTTCATAAAACCACATTCAGTTAGACGTTGGCATAAATTGCTGCTTATTAGGTTTCGGTGTAAATCGCCCAACAGGGGGCGTTGCTATGCTGATTTTATCAGCAGAGTTGAATTCAGACATTTTTCTCCGGGAGGGACAGTTCAGAGGGGGAGGGGATTGGACTTTTGTACATTTTAATGTACAAAAAGCATAAAATCTCAAGCTTTCTGGGGGGCATTTGAATGTTGTGATGGGGGGGGGAGGAATATTACCCTCCCGGGCCATCCCCTGAATTCAACACGTTTTTCAGGATTTAAATAATTTTAGAGATAATATCTCAAGAACTAATGAACGAAATTTCATCAATTTTTAATGCACAAAAACGTATTGAATTCAGGGGGTGGCCCGGGGGGGTGACATTCTCCTCCCCCCGAAACACTCAAAGGCCCCTCAGAAAGTTTGAGATTTTATGCTTTGTTGCGGGGGGAGGAATGTCACCCCCCCGGGCCACCCCCTGAATTCAACACGTTTTTCAGGATTTAAACAATTTTAGGGATAATATCTCAAGAACTAATGAACGAAATTTCATCAAACTTAATATTCTGTTAGACAATGCCATAAGTTATCCATGATTAGGTTTTTGTGTAAATGATATGACAAATTGTGCTGCCATGCTGCTTTTATCAACAGTGTTGAATTCAGACATTTTTCTCCGGGGGGGGGAGTTCTATGGTTCTGGCGAGGAACATTCTAGAGTTACGAGGGGGGGGGGGGATTGGACTTTCGTCCATTAAGCATAAAATCTCAAATCTCCCTAGGGGACATTTCAATGTTCCGGGGAGGGGGTTGCACCCGTACCAGCCCCTGAATTCAACACTGTTTTTCAGGGTTTGCACAATGTTTGCGATAACATCTCAAGAAGTAATGAACGGAATTTCATCAAACTTAATATTCTGTTAGTCATTGACGTAAGTTGTTTCTGAGTCTTTCGTGTTAATCATGTAATAGGCTGCATTGCTATACTGCTTTTTTCATGATATTCATGATAGCCATATCTCAAAACTAATGCACGGAATTTAATCAAACTTCATATTCTGTTACACTGTCGTATAAATAGATCCTTATTAGGCTTGGGTGTATACTACCCAACATGTGTCGCTTTTATGCCCTTTGAACTGGGATTTTCCGTTGCGGACATCTAAGAGGGTGTGGGCCGAAATTCAATGATTTGTTAGGAAAATGGGATTCTTATATATATTTTTTAAATACACATATTTCAACGAACCTATACTTTTGGATCCTCATGATGGGTATCGGTTATTTAAATTTGACACTGTGATAGCGAATTTTGAAGTTTTAACATTTATGAGACAGAAGAAAGTTTTAAGATTGGACATCCAACTACTTGACCTTAAATTTTTGAAGAAAAATGAAAATGATATGACCTTTAGAGACATCGATTAAAAAATTTGTAGTATCGATTAAATCGAGTTGGCCATAGTATCGATTAAATCGATTAAAAAAATCGAAATCGCCCATCACTAATAAAATCCCATTAAAAAATCGTGGTAGAATTGTATGAAACCTCTTAGCAAAAAATCTAAATACCATAAAAGTGACCAAAAATAAAACCTATTATGATACAAAGTATATTTAATAGCTGAAATTTCTCTCAAACATTCTATATAAAAATTATTATTACATTCATAATTTAAAAATTTAAAAATTACATAGCTGCCAACTTGTACGGATTTTTCCCACCACTAAAATTTTATAGAATATTTTATCAAAAACAATCGCCGAAATCTGCGTTTTTCTAAAGATTAAAAAAAAAAATTCTGTTAAATTTTTGTGGTAGGAAAAATCCGTACAAGTTGGCAGCTATGAAATTTGAACTAGATCAATTTTTACTTAATCCCTTAACGGTCGCATTAAATTACGGTTTTAAAATTCAAATTGCTTATTGGCACCACTTTTTTTTAAAAAGAAATATTCACCTTATTTAATGACAGGTAAAATGATACTATAATAAAGCCAATTACACTATTCTATAAAACTGGTGGGAATCAAACAATCCGAATAAAAGACACAGCCAATAAATATCACGGGAGCGAGAATTAACACGTTGACTGCCACGCTACGAGTATATTCGTAGCTTTAATATTCGTGGCTTTAATTTATTACTTTCTCACCATTATTTAAAAAAAAAATGCCTTATTTATTGGCAGAAATTTCGCTGTATTAGTAAAGCGAAATTTGTGGAGGCAAACGACTTTCAAGAAGAAATTTGAAAATTCTTACTTTTTGCGGCAGTGAACGTGTTAACCCTTAAATGCTTGATTTTTCAAAAATGATTGTAATAATGTTTTTGGCTGTCATTTATTAAATAAATCATTGGAAAAATACTTAAAAAAAATCATATTTTGTTTTAAGTATGGTTTACCGCTAAAAAACAGTTTGTTACTAATCGGCAATACTGGTCTTTAATTTAAAAATTAATTTTCCTTGATAAAATTCTATAATATTAAACACACAAGAATTTTAGGAACTATAATAAGAAATAAATTTTACTTGCTCACTGCAGAACAAAATAGGGTATTTCGCAAGCTTCCAAACAAAACAAAAAGAACAAGTAGCAACAATTGAAAAAATAAATCTATCTTTATTCTTAAATAGCACAAGTGTTGCCATCTACATGTTGAAAATCGATTTAATAATATTTTCAGAATGTATTTTAACGGCAACATTAGGTATTATAGCTTCAATATTATTCTAATAGTATTTTAGAGCCTAAATTGGGTATGTTGCCGAAAAGCAACACCCGGCATTTAATGGTTAAGGGATTAAACAGACTGGACATCGTTAAAATCACGGATGTGAAAATTCATAATTCCTTCCAAATTTTCTTTTTCTAAATTTAACGAATCTTTTTTTTTTTTTTTTTTTTTTTTCTCAAAGGTCTAAAGAATCCATATTCTTCTACCATTTCATCACATATAGGGAAATTAAAATTACAAGAAAAATTATGTGAAAAATTCTTTTTTAAAAATTATTGGTTGAAAAGCTTCTTTTAATATTTTTTCCTACATAATTTGACTTTAAAATTTTACTAGTGTGAACCTGGAAGTTTTTCTTTTTTTGTGCGATCCCTATTTATTGTATTATTTTATTTTGTGGATATAACCCCAATATATTTTATTTTATGACTCTATGAATATTTCATGAAAAGTACATAAATTAAACCTTTTTCTGGCTGCCTTCATCCAAGAAACGCAAAGACTGTGTCAAAGCTTGTTGTTACGATTTCAGCAAATCGGAAATTGCAGTAAAAACGTGGCTATAAGTATTTTTATAAATATTTTTTGCACCGCATATTGTACTGAATGTATATTTTAGTGCACTTCATAAGTGCATATGAATTTCATTCTGTTCGAAAGTCTGTAACATCATTAAAATGCACTTGAAATATTTTTTTTTTCCCTTTGGCCACAATGTAACGGAAATCTTTTGACTCTCCCTGTAATTAAACTATACATCCGATTTTCATAAAATTTGAAATGACCCGATAAAATTTTGCAACAATTATATATTTAAAATTTCAAACCATTCGATTGGGTAGTTTGTACTCTGTTATATGCGGACAGACGAGGGGACGGACAGATAGACATACCGAACGACAGCTATAGGTGCTACGTATTTATATAATTACGAACACACCTAATAATCGATTTTAGCGCAATGTTTACTACGGAGACGAGCTGTATTTAAAATGCACTTTTCTCGTGATTTTATCATAAACGATATGAGGAAAAAGGCACGTGTATCATTTTTAACACTTTCCAACACAGTTGAAATGTGTTTACGAAATCGTTTTATGTGTCTGTCTCTTATCTTCCCGTGATCCGACTCACATATATATACTGGGAGGTAGGCGGAAAAAAGCGCACCTTTTTACAAATCACATATTAAATAAGTCTGATAATAATACACAGGGTTAACCTCAGAATATAAACACCAGATTGAGATGATTTTTTGAAATCTGACGTATTGCTCCCTCGATACGCAGAGGTGGTGGTGGTAGTGGTGGGGGGGCTTTAAAAGGTATCTCAAAACCTGCCTTGCCTCGATGATAAAATTTTGTAAGGTACGCAGAATCAGAATATAAACATCAGGTACTTATATATACAGTGAAACCTCCCTGTGTGACCACCTCCATTAAGCGACCACCTCCCTGAACGACCATTTTTTCATGGAACGAAATTTATTCCCATAGGCTCAATACTAATTTTACCTCCATTCAGAGATCATCCCAGTTGAACTCCCTCCATGAGCGACCAATTGTTTTTAAAGAAAATGAAACAGATTTTGTAAGGTACGCAGAATCAGAATATACATATACAGTGAAACCTCCCTGTGTGACCACCTCCCTGAACGACCATTTTTTCATGGAACGAAATTTATTCCCATAGGCTCAGTACTAATTTTACCTCCATTCAGAGACCATCCCAGTTGAACTCCCTCCATGAGCGACCAATTGTTTTTAAAGAAAATGAAACAGATTTTGTAAGGTACGCAGAATCAGAATATACATATACAGTGAAACCTCCCTGTGTGACCACCTCCATTAAGCGACCACCTCCCTGAACGACCATTTTTTCATGGAACGAAATTTATTCCCATAGGCTCAATACTAATTTTGCACCCATTCAGAGACCATCCCAGTTGAGCTTCCTCCATGAGCGACCAATTTTTTTAAAAGAAAATGAAAGAAATTCAGTTTTTTCCAGGTCGCTTGAAGAAGGTTTTATTAAAAAAATAATTCCGGAGAGCGCATTATTCATCAAACTTCTAAACTAAGTTTAGATTTTATTCCAGCTATAAGATAAGAATAACAATTTAAAAGATAAAAGTGAATCATATATATTTGAATTTCGAATAATCAACACCTTAATGAGCGTTATTAATTATGCAAAATAAGAAAAAATATCAATTTTAATGGAAAAAGTAGATTTCTTTATATTTTTTTCGAACTATAAATTGAGAATATCA
The DNA here is from genome assembly GCA_963932465.1 of Maratus speciosus. Classification (NCBI taxonomy): domain Eukaryota; kingdom Metazoa; phylum Arthropoda; class Arachnida; order Araneae; family Salticidae; genus Maratus; species Maratus speciosus. Next base: position 442,709,935 of record OZ010796.1, on the reverse strand, counting down.
TCTTAAAAGGGAAATTTAAACATATACTAGTTTTTCAATAACCATCACCTTAATGAGTATAATTAAGTAAGCAAAACTATGAAAAATATAGATTTTTAAGGAAAAAGATGATTTCTTTAGTTTTTTCCAGCTATAAAATGAGGATTTCATCTTAGAAGGGAAATTTAAACATACATTTTAGTTTTAAATGAAGGCTGTTCTTAATTGCTCTGCTCAACAAGCGCAAAACGTTTGGACACATTTACAAATTTATTTTTAAACGAAAGATATAAAATTGGAAAGCCTGACCATGGAAGCGATTTGAAATGGAACTGTTTTTTCTATTTTTTGATCCATCCATTACCTACTGAATTATAAGCAATTTCGATCACGTGACAAACACGTTTTTCGCCAGCTCTTGAGCGCTCTTTCTTCTTTCGCGCGGAAATTCGGTTCAAAACGCCCACTTTGACACTCTTTTTTGAAAGATCTATTGCGTTTGCAAAAAAAATGGAAAAGACAGCTCAATGACATAGTTTCTGAACAACAACACTAGCTAGTTTCATGCAACGAACAAAAATAAATTAAAATTTATGTCAGAAAGTTGTCTTTTGGGATTTGCGAGCACTCTTCAATGGAAAAATAACCATTTTCTTTCTTTTTTTTTTTTTTTTTTTTTTTTTTTTAAGCTGATTTTTGTAGATTATTAATTAAAGAAAACAATCAAAAATATCAATTTTTAATGGAAAAAGTAGATTTACTTTAATAAGTTATTAATACATGACATGCTTGGTTCGAATTTGAATGACTGGATTTCATCTTTCGTTACAAAATCTTATTTTTCACAAAGAAAAATAAATAAATAAAGTTCGCAAAAATAACATACTCAGAAAAATGTATTTAAAGATTGCAACTCTGAATCATTTAAACAGAAATTAGTGGAATAAAAAGCCCTTTTCGCATATTTTTAATTGTAGATCTTTAGGTACTTAGTGAGTATGTAAAATGGATATCCGAATTCATTTTAAGCAAAAATGTTGGAATACATTGTGTCCTTTTTGTAAAATGAAGGGTATTAAATTCTCTTAAATTGGCTCAAAACTGAAAAAAAAAAATGGTATAATTATTTTCTAAGAGGCTAAATCAAATTAGAAAACACATATTACGGTAACAATTAAATGTTTTCTGCTTAAAATGTTTCTAATATTATATTTAGAATCTATAATAACAAATAATATATAGGTGTTAATTCAACATTCTTTACAAAATTAAAAAAAAAAAAAAAAATGCATAGCAGAAACATGTTACAGCGAATTTGTGTATGTAACTATTTATAATTATAATAAAAAGAAAAGCGCCCAGTTAAACTGGTGGCATTGAGCTCACACGCTATTAAGACTAATAGTATATTATACTCTTATTTATGTCTATTATTCATAAAAAAAATAACTCGCTCTTTTTGAGCAAAACGGTAAAAAATAAAAATCATAAAAAAAACAGCTTTTTTTTCTGTAATACAAACCAATATAGTTCAAATTAGAAAAAAGAACTCAGAGAAGCGCCTTATCAGAATAAACCGGTATACTAAATTTGAAAAACATCGGATAATTTTGCATGAAAAACACATTTTTCTAAATTAAGGGGAGGGGATTAGCCGCCCGTCCCCACTTTTTTATACTTAACGAATGAACACCCAAAACTAATCAAGGAAGCGCCTTATCAGGAGGAACCTAAATATAAAATTTGGAGCAAATCGGATATTTCTATCAAGATTTACCGCGTTACGCACATACATACGTACGTATATACAGAACCTGTGGGAGCATTAGCGCTCAGGCTTTGGTAGTATGTAAGCTAAAAATGTACAGTAAAAACTATCTGTATACTCAGATGTACGTTTTCAAATCTTTTAATTTTACTAAGTTTAAGACAAGTATATAAAATACAATTAAAATTTCTAAAAAGCATTATTCATTTTAAGATGGTTCACAAAAATATTTTAAAATTCTAAATTATTAAATTTTCCCCTGCTCAACAATGGGAAATTTCTTACATATTTATGGACTCTTTTATACGTTAAGACACGAAAATTACGGGCATGATGATTGAAGTGATTTGGAATCGAATAGCATCTTTCACTTTTTAATAAATGTATTACACCTTGAGTTATAAACGATTGTTGTTTCGTGACGACATTCCTTGAGTGTCGCGTCTTTCGATTCGGATTAAAACGCCAACTTTGACAGAATTATTTGATAGAAAATTATAGAATTCCGGGGGGAAATTGCACTTTTTGACCATTGAAAACACAAAATTTCAAATCTTCCGGACGTCCCATTGCTCAGGGGGGGGGGGGGGGGTCCCCCTCGAGCCATCCCTTGAATTCAAGAAATTGGAAATAGTATTCGATTCGTGAAAATTTTCGAATTCCGTTTTTCGGCGGATTTACACGTTTTAGGGGTCAGACATTCCAAAAAATATCATTTTATAAAACGTCTGTCTGTGACATAAATCTTGTGGGCGCTCTAATTCAAGAACTAAATCACGGAATTAAATATATATATATATATATATTCAGTTAGTCCATGATATAAATTGATACTGATTAGTTTTTGGTGTAAATCGTTCAACAGGTAGCGCTGCTATGTTGCATTTTTCGCGATTTCCGCAATAGCTCTATCTCAAGAACTAATGCACGGATTTCCTTCAAACCTCAGATTCGGTTAGTCCTTAACAAGAGTTGATGCTGTTTACATTTTAGTGTGAATAGCCCAACAGGTGGCGCTGCATTTTTTTAAATTAATTAATTAAAAAGAACATAAATGAATTTAAAATATATATTAATTTCTACTATATGTATTTTATTTACATAATGTAGGGTAGATGTGCCATAGTTAAAATTAGTATATTCCAGTTTTTTTTTTCTACATTATATTAAACTATCAACAATATTTAATCATTTTTATAGTCTCATTTCCGTAATAATATGTTTTAATAATTGCACAAACCGAAATGGTACCATAATTTTACGAACCGGAACAATCTCTCTCATAATTTCACGAACCGAATTACCGTATTTTATGGAAGAAACGCCGCACCCGCCGTAAACGCCGCACTCCTCAAATTGGCCTGAATAAGCTTAAAAATATCGTAATCGCCGCACCCGTTGTAAACGCCGCATCAGTCGGAACGCTACTTTTGTCGACAGCGTCACATTGACCTAACTTTAATCAAAGTTTTCTGAGCAGTGTAGGATGCTTCGTTTTTAATATCTTTAGATGTCTGAAGTTTTATTTAAAATATTAAATCCAATTTTAAATATTTTTGTGAATTTTTAAATTAAGGAAACTCAGTTGGTATTTTAAAAAAATCGTAAACGCCGTACTTGGAAAAAAATTAACTTTTAAACTCGTAAACGCCGCGGCGTTTCTTCCATAAAATACGGTATTGTTCTATTTTGCTACACTGTTAAAAATGTACAACATTCTGTCCAGTCATTTGACCGTTTTTACAGAAAACGGTTACACAACCCACTATTCTGACCATATTATTGGCCATTTTATGGTCAGAATATTAGTTAAATTCAGTTTGCTGCAAATTTTTAACAGTGTACTTTTTGACGCAAATTCATCTTTCTTCACAAATCTAACAAATTGTCAGGTGCTCTTCTGAAGAAGCTGTCTTTTGTTTTTGTTAAAGGCAAAAGATTTTTCAGATAAGTCTGTCAAAGTTTGTGTTTTGAACAAAATTTCCGGGAAGCTACAGCGCAAGAAAGGAAAAAACTGCCTCCCTTGAGGCATTACTTATAACTGATGATATAAATCAATTATTGGAAATGAAAAATCTATCTGATTACACCATTACTTCAATAATCGTCCCTGCAACTATCATGATTTTATGTTTAAAAATGAATCAAAATTTATCACGTAGTTGACCGGGGAATTTCTTTTTCAGTATATACTGCAAATACTGAACTTATTTTTTAGACAAATCAGTGCACTGTAAAGACCTCTATTTAGGAAAAGAATCATCACTAAATCCGCAATTATACTAAAACGTTTGTGCAAGGACAAATTTCCTTTTGGGATAGTTGCGCTCCGCACGGTATAATTACTTTTTCCTGCATTTTCCTCCCCAAAGGTCAAGATGGGTAGATTAGGAGGAAATTAAAGGAAGATAGTCTGAATAGGTTTGAGTGCGGAGTTAGTAAAGCATCCATTTTGATGCAAAACTACATCTTTTTTGTCTCGAATTATACTCTTTATCTAAAATCTTAGAAACTTTTGAAATTTCTCTTAAATTTAAAAATCTATTTTTATCCACTAAAGATTTCACAATCTTCAAACTGCTTACCTAAAGACTTTGCCAAGAACTCTGATAAAAAATTTGCATATTTAAAAATAAAACATAAAATTCAAGTGCGCGGCCTTTGTTTTTCTCTCTTGAGTTTAATAACATTAAATGCTGCATTTAACTGATGAATATTTTTTTAGATAATTTTTATCGACAGAAATAACTGCCTTTTGTAATGCCTGTATTTTATACTTATATTTTGTCCTTTATAGTTCAAAGGACAAAACAACTTTCAAGCTATTAAAAACATGACATATTATTTTTTTCATTCAAAAAATTCCTTATAATAGAAAGGAAAAAAAATTATACAAATATAAGGAATTTCTTGAATGAAAAAATTATGAGTCATTTTTTAATAACTTGAATAATATATGGAAAACATAGGAAAAATTGATTATTGAAAATGTTATTCTTGAATTGAAACTATTAAAGGTATAATTAAAAGATGAATAAAATATTCAAGCTACTTTTTTTTCTTGAGTCCAAAGTATGGAGTAACTAGCTCAGTGTTGCCTGGATGTAAGCCAAAGAAATTTTTAGTACTTCTCGAGTTATTATAGTTCATGTATAATAAAGTAGGTTTGTTTAAATTATCTTTACAAGAGCTACATTATTATTAACAACGTCACGACAGTTGTTGCGTATAGTACGGGACATTTAGAATGCGTACAATCTTTAAATTTTCTTTCAATAATTTTGAATATTGAAATCCGCAGAATTTATGCATTTAAGATAAGCGAAGATTTATTTCCATTTCAAGTTATTGATGATAAAAGATTAAAAATTGTTCTTTTATAAGGCTTTAAAACGTGGAATAAAAATAAGACTTCGGCTTAGTGACATATTCTATATTTTTGATTAAATAAGAAGTGAATTGCAATCCTGATTTCTTATACAAAAATTGTCTGTCGTGATACAAAAAAAGTACATAAGCACGCAGTTTATACGATTGACTATATAATAAAATCATTCTTTTTTTTTTGTGAAAACAAAGTTCATTATTGTTTAATCGAATCAGCTGGTAATAAATAATCGTAAGATAATCGTAATCTGGGAGGATTCTGGCATAAAATAATAAAAAAAAACTTTAAATTATTCAAAACATGATAAGAAAACATGTAAAATATTATAGATAAAAAAAAAAAAAAGGAAAACAATCCCTAGAACAAGAATAACAATTTCTTTAAGAACACTCTCTTGAATTTTGAACCAAATTCTCTCTCTCTGTCTCTCTCTTTTTTTTTTTTTTTTTTTTTTTGGGGGGGGGGGGGGGGGTTACTGATGGGTGAAAAAAAAAAAGCCAAGCTATTGTTGCATTAACACTTCGCACACCTAGTAGCAGAGATTTTAAAAAAATGGCAAGTTACTCTCCACAAAGAAGAGCAAAAGGTTAAATAAAACTAAAATTTTGTATTGCACTATACTGTTTATTGAAAATATTAGTATAATGAAAATTTCATAAAAAGGGGTTTTAAGATTTGTTTGTTTAAACGATTAAAGAAAAAATGTGAAACTTATATATTTTTTAAGCAATAAAAGTATTTTAAATTATCATTTGGCAATAATTAGTCGTTAGCCCAGTTTAATAAAGAAATATTTATTAAAAATATTGACTTTGATAAAGTAATTAATGTTTTATCTAAATTCGCCGAGTAATGACGGAAAAAATAATAGCTAAAGAATAAGCATTATGAATGCGGAGTATTTTTATTATTATTATTATTATTATTATAAAGGAAAATAATCTTGCTATTTAAATTTCACACATTTATAAAGGTAAATTGGTAACATATTTTTGCAGATTTAGATAGCTTATTTTAAACAAAGGTGTGAAACTTACAATGAAATAAGAAAATGTGTTCCCTTTTTTTTTACAGGGTTTAAGACTACAAAAGCTGAAAAAAAGAATTTTTTTTGTATTAATACCAGCTATTAATTATTCTCTATTTGCCGGGGGGATGGGAGAGAATTAACATCAACGATTCTAATGAATAACAAATACAGTATAATAATCTAAAAATTTTGAAATTATTTTTATATTTTATTTATTAATTTATTTTTTTATTTGGGAGAAGGGTAAGTCATTTATTTATTTAACATTTAACACAACTTAACATTTGAAAGAAACAAGAAAAGAGAAAAATATTTTAAATGTTTTAAGTTTTGTGGGTAAGGAAAATTTTACGCGGATACTTATTGTCATTACTAAGAAGCCAATGGTCAAAAAAGAAAAAAAATTTCATGATTTTAAACTCTGTGCAAGGGAGTGGAGGATTAGATGACATTAAAATTTTTAAAGATACCCCCTCCCACCTTAAAAAATGAAAAGTATTCATATATATAATAAATAAATAAAAAGTGGCTTTTATTTTAAATAGAAAACAAATACTGCTGATGGGAATTAAAATCTCAGTTATATACTGCGTTGATTAACTTTGATGTTGAAAAATATTTATGTATAACTGAAAAACAATGATAGATGTTAAAACTTCATAATCTTATTCATAAATATGTATCGTAAGAAATTCTTAAATTTAAAAATTGTTATTTTAGGGGTTAAAAATCATTGATATTATACATTTTGAAACCTTCACGAAGGCTTAAAATTGAAAAAAAAAAAAATGTAACTGCATTTTAAGAACGCACAAGCTACGTAAATATTCCACTTATTATTGTTTTATTCGCGTCTTTCCTCTCGCGTGCAGTCATTCTGTATTTATGCTTCCACTTAGGCAACAAAATGGATTCCTGTATGCATCAATAGCAGGCCAGTGCAAAGAAGAAAATATTTCCTTCTCATCTGAGCCCCAACAGACCGTTTGGAGGTGGGGAGAATTCTATTGTGTAGTTGACCCGTGCCACATATTGCGAAGCCTTTCCTTTTGGAGAGATAAGAAAAACAAAAATGGTGACCCTTACTCCCCACCCCTTCCAGAGGTCAATCTCAGGTCCTTCCACAGACCTAATACAATACAATCCCTACTCTGCCAGTCTTTCTTGTAATGAAAACTGAAGAAAGAATGTACTTTCCTCATTCAGCAAAATCTTAGGGTTGCTATAATTTGGAGGATTAATTCCGCAGTGAAATTTACAAATAAAATCGGATTTCTAAAAAACAAAAAGGCTTGTTGAGGAATATTTTATATAATAGCATCTAAGAGATGCCCCTTATTAAATTTATAAGAGAAGTAATGATAACAATTTACAAGAAAACATATAAAAACTAAAAAAAAAAAAAAAAAATAGTTTCTTTGTGGTCCTTAAAAAAAAAAGCTATAGAATATAACATATGAAATATAGGACTAAAGCATTTAATCTAAATTGTGGGGGCTTCCCTCTTTATATTTGTCCTACAACACCCCGAAACTAATCAGGAACCTTTTTTTTTCCAGTAAATGTGTATAAAACAAGATATATATCGCGTTATGTACATGCATACGTACATTTATACATAAACTTCTGATGCTGCTGTCAGATTTCATAGCTAGAACCTAAAAACTTACATCCATTTAATGTATGTCAAATTCACAATCATAACATAATTTTGTATTTTCATCTTAATTACATCTATATTTTAATTACAATGTTATTTTTTCCAAGTGAACCCTTTTTCTTCTAGCGTAGGGTTGCTTTCTTCAAGGTGCGCTTTTTTCCGGGTGCGCTTTTTTCCGTGATTCATACTGGGATTGTCATGCGATTGATATTTACTATTGAGATTTACTATAGCATGTTCGGTAAGGAAAATTAAGTGTGTCGCATAGTTCGTTTACAGGGACACTCATAAGAATTCCATTAGAGTACGGTCTATGGGAAATTATGTTACACTAGCTCAAACATAATGAAATTGATACACATCACTGAGGTGCAATACAAGATGCTTATTATGGAATATGGTGTGCATAGTATTTCATTTACAGGGTCACACAAAAGAATTCGGTTATAGTGCTGTCTATGCTGGAAGTGTCATCAGTTTTAACTGTCATCAGTTTTTTCTGTTGTGGTATGCGCTTTTAAACTGAACCCTTTCGCGGGCGGTGTCCTTAAAAAGGGGGCACCTAATTTTTATTTTACCGGCATCTGGAATATTTAATTAAATTTTACTTTTATACCGTACTTGAAAATAAGCCAGTTCTTATTTTCTAATAAATTCGTTTATAAATACTGGTGTCAGTCCATCATTTCATCAGTTTTTAAACAGAATTATCCGCGCCGGAAAGGATAAACTAATTTTAACGATCTACATAGATTGCATAAATCCTATAGATCATATACAGGGATGTACAAAAGAAATCGAGTACATTTCCATTTATTGACAGGAATTTCCGAGTTGAATTTTCAACTCTACTATGCGTTTCCTAACTCAAGTAAATTTTAGCGTAGTATGTAATATATATGAGGACCCTGGAAGCCAAGGGGTATAAGTGACAAAATTGAACTAAGTGCACAGACGACTTGGAAATATGCTTTTTTCTTTTTAGGCAAAGAGATATAAGTGACTTTCTAATTATGTGTTGTGTTTTAGAGATCAACCACTTTTGCCGAATAATGATCAATATTGATTAATTATAAATTTAAAGAAAATTGCACTTTACTTTTTTTCACATTTATTGAAATAAGAGTTCAAAGACCACTGTGAAACAACCAGCAATTTCCTATTTCAATTCTGTCAATTATTATTGATGTTCAACTTTAACGTCAATTATCTCTGAACTCAATTTAGTCCAAATCGAATTTTGTCACTTGTACCCCTTGGCGTCTGATGTCCTCATATAAAAATGTAACTTATTTACTCGTAAACAATGGAACGTGGAAAGTTCAAAAGGGCTAAAGTAATAAAGGCTACTGGCCCAACATATTTATAGATTATTAACCTTATTATTATAGATTATTAACCAAATATATTTAGGGAAAATGTAGGGGGGGTGGCTAATTAAGTTACTTGAAAATAAAAATCTTTTACATATCTATCGTGGTATCGTGTAAAAGTTCTCTCAACGCCGAACCCAAAAATACATGTATTTTAATTTTAGGAATTTTTATTTTCAGAGATATCGCCGAAAGTGTAATGCAAAAATATCCCCCCCCCCCCCCTACATTTCCAATCTACTGAAACTAAAATTGTGAAAAAATTAGGGTAGTCGAATTTCATTTAAAAGTCGCTGGAAAACTATAGGGATTACCCTTAGGCCTAGCTGCCAAGTTTTACGTCTTTTTCCTATCACTATTTTATAACAGAAAAATTTGTCTTATTTAATCATCGAAAACATAGGATTAAATAAGACAAATTTTTCTGATTAAAAAAAGTGGTAAGAAAAAGAGAAAATCACATTTCTCTGTTACATACAAATTTCACTCTGCGAGCGCCCAGCAAGGGATTTGAGAGCACTCGAGATACCTAACGTCGCAGAAGTATATAAGCGCTGTTGATGATTTTCAAATAAAAAAAAATGTCGGTAATTAGCCGAGATATTATCCTTTAAAGACACGGACAGTTTGGATACACATAAAGACACGGGCGACGTACTTCTATGCGCCATCGTCTTTTAACCCCTGTGTATTTTATTCAGATTATTTTATAAAACTGGTGGGAATCAAACAATGTAATTGGCTTTATTATGGCATCATTTTACCAGTCATTAAATAATGTGAATATTTCTTTTTCAAAGAAGTAGAGCCAATGAGCAATTTGAATTTTTAAACCGTAATTTAATTGTTAGACATACTTTACTTATTTTTCAGCAGTTTTTCCTTAAAATAAAGTATTTGTACATAGCATGTTACCCTCCCTCCCCCCCCCCCACCCACACACACTCCTTTTTTGTATATCATTAATAGCTTGGTTCTATTCAAAATTATTCTATATACAATTTCTTTATTTATAAGATTTAAGTTTATAGTCAGATGTGCATTTTTTTAAAATAAAATAAAATTAAATAACTAAATAAAGACTCCCCTTGTTATTAATTTCTCGTAGTTAAATTATTTTACAACATGTAAATGTTATTATTCAAAAACCATCCCTTTATTTTGTTTCTGTAAGTAAAACTCTTTTACTTTAGGATATTTTCTCATGGATTCCAAAATCCACTATTTTCTTTCTTTTACAAGCAGGTGTTTGGGTAAATTGCAAACTATGTTAGAGTCCTACAAATACATAGCTTCCGGCAGTTATTGAGGCCACACACGTATACATATTAGATACATAGGTATTGTGTGGGAAAGTGTCTCTTCCCATAGCATAGCATAGTAATAGCCCCTTTTCCGAAGCGATTTTATGACTCTGTTTACGACAGAAAGATAGTTTTAGGAAAAGGTGCAACTCGCTTCTGTGTGAGGTCGACAAGGGGAATTGTGAAATTTCGGACAATTGCTGTACCACGTGGGGTCCCCGTTGCTAGAGGATGACGAGGATGCATAGTAACAGAAAATGGTTTCATAAGGGAAGAAATTAACCAATGAGGGCACTTTTTGCCTGTCCGGTAGTGCAGAAAAAATGTAAAATAAAAAATATATATATTGGAGGGGCCTAAGGAGCGCGGAAAATCCCCCTCATCCTTTTTGGAGGCCAAAAGATTGAAATAAGGTTCGAATAAAAAAGATTTCAGAAAGTTTTGTTCTAAAGGGAAAGAAGGTCTTGTGCTTTAGAGAGCGAATGGGCTGTTTTGAGTCGAGCAGTTGGCTTGTCTTTTTTCGCCGCATACTAGTCGTTGCCTTGGACAGTATATGATCATCATCAAGTGGCGGATCATACGTTGGAAGTAGGAGCTAACATCCTAGTATCCAGTATATATGAATAGGACTGTAACTATTGGTTACAATACATATAATAATAAAGCCAATAAACTTCTCTTAAAAATTCTTAATCAATTATATGTACTTACTACAAACAATGATAATACACACTGTATAAAAAATAGCTATCAACTTGTCAATATCTTAAAAAATCTTCATTGTGTATATAATATAACGACATATGACTTCAAAGATCTTTTTAATAATATAGACCTATTAGATTTACATAAAATTATAAATGCATTATTTAAAAAGTATTATAAAAAACTGGAATTACCATCTAATACAGATATTGCATATTTTAAATCTTTAACAAACTTCATTATCTATAATAATCATATATTGCAAGATAACACTTTATATTTACAGCATGTCGGTATACCACAAGGCAGTTGTACATCCAGTTTACTATCAGACTTATACTTATATCATTATGAACGTAATTTTACTAATAATAATCTACATTTATATCGTTATATTGATAACATAATTTTAATTGATACTGATCAATCTGCAATTACTCAATTTCGAGTAGATTATCCCACTAATTTGGAATTAACGGAAAACCTTTTATCTAACAATACAATTAACTTCTTAGATCTTAAAATTACAATAAAAGACAACAAAACAATCACAGATTTATATGACAAACGTAAAGAATTTAAATTCAAAGTTAATACATTTACAAATTTTAAATCTTGTCTACATCTTCTGTATTTCGAAATATAATACTTAATCATTTATATAGAATAAAATGTTTATGTTCTTCTCCTCTAATTAACAATAATATTAAAAAACTAATTTATGATGCATTAAATCACGGTTTTCCAAAAAAATTCATATATTCATTAATATACAATTAGTACTTTACTTACATGATCTTTTAAAACAAATAACCACATGCGTAAACAAAATTACAAAAAAATTATAAAATAAAAAAAATATCTATAAAAAATTAAAAATTGTAAAATAATATAAAAAAATTATTATAGGTTGGATGGGTGGGTAGATGTTAGAGTACGGAGGAGGGTGGTGTTGTCTGGATAATACGCAATGGTTAATTTAAAAAAAAATGGGTCTTTTGTATTATTACTATATTTTTGATACGTATTTTATAAGGATGTTAATTCGATATTTTATATGTAATTCGTGACTTTCATTAATATTATATTTAGCTTAATTATTGTTTAATCTTATTTACAATCATTTGTTATTAAATTTTAATTTACTAAGGACAATATCATATCAATTACTAATAGTATGCCATTTTTATAGTGATTAATATACATATAAGTATATTTAATATAAATAAAGTTATACTGTATGTATAAAAATTGGGTAATTATTTTTATTATTATTCCTCTATTCTTTTTAATATTGATCTATTTTCACTTTGTGTTATAAAATTTATTATCGGTTTAATGTTTTTGAATGTCCCACATTCATACTTTTAGGATTTTTATGGATGTATGAAAATAATCCACACACTATATTTGAGATTTTTAGGTAATGGGAATTTAAGTATCTGATACTCTTCTATATGCTTCCATATGTTTTTTATTTCCTGTTCATTTTATAATTATCTTATATATAATAGTTTTTATTAAAGATTTTTATATTATTTTTAATAATTATTTATATTAATTATTATTGAATTTATTTTGTTTTATAGCATATAGCTATATGCTATATATTATCAATGTTATAGAATTATTTAAATTCTTAGTGTAGTTTAAATGAGTTAGATAATAGAATATTTTGTATGCTTTTTTTTTAAATTTTATTAACAATAGTTTTTTTTTTAAATACATAGTGTGGTTTATATTAGGTTTATAATTATCTATATATAAGGATATGTTTGGTTTTGCTCTTAATAAATTTTTTTACATTCAAAAGCTTACAATTGTTTATCTTGTGACATTTGAATAATAAAAGTACTACTAGATGGCAGCACCAAAATTTGTCTTTTGACGATAAGTTATAAATTTTGCTTTTTCTAGCTCCTTTTCAGTTATAATTTACTACACCAGGTGGATTTTTTAGCAAAATTTTGACGATATTGTTAAATAGTAATTAATTAATTTAATAGTGCATTTTAGTTATTTTAAATAATGTAACTACTTTCTATTTATTTTATTTTATATTATATTAAATGTATTTATCATGGTATTTCAAAATGTATTAACTGCATCCTTTGGTATCAATTACTGTGATTTCTTAACTGTTTTATTCACCTTAATCTTTACGATATTTTGGTAGCCATGTGCACGTGGATATATTGAAAAATACTGAAATATTAATCGGTATGTTGTTTATTATTTCTATTTTATATCCTATAAATATTTAAACAAGTTTTATTGATTTTTCCATTTCATATTATTTGTTTCTATTCTGTTTTCAATTTTAATCAATTCACTTGATTTTAATGGTTGTTTGGGCACAGGGAAAAATAATTTTTAGCTTTAGCTTATTTTTCTCACAGAAAACAACCATATTGCTTCTATCATTGAATTCTGTGCCCTTGATAACGTAATTCAATATATAAGCTTTTCCATTATTTGTCGGTGTCCACTTTATTCTTTTTTCTTCCATAATAATTCCTATAATAAATTATTTGGCACTTTTTTTATACTTACAGCTTTAATTCATAATATTATGGTTTTTGATGGTAGTAGGTTATGTTTAATTAATGGTTATTATATATATATATATATATACGGAGTGGACCAGAAAGCTGAGAAGTTTTACATGACTTTGGAAAGTAATCATCTGAGGCTTCCTAATACCGATCGTATCCTTTTACCTCTTCCCCCGGTACGAGACGAGCTATGACCTAATCCTTGAATACCAAACGTAGCCGTGCTATCTCCTCAAGGAAGTGGATACCATTTCTTCTGACATGAACTGAATCATTATGCTCCATTGTGAAAGAATCTCTCCTATGCCTGCCTCTCTAAAATGCGTACCACCGGCTAAATGTAAAACATCATAAGAAGTCCTCTTTAGACAGCACTACCAGCTATAGAATGAATAAATAGACTGTAATACAAAAATAAACGGTCAAGTGTGAGCATTACTCGCGTACAGAGGGTTCCGTAGAATAAATATATGAATTTGTAATTGTATTATATATACATATATATATATCTAAACAACGTTGCTAAAAGAATACTAAGACATTGTAAAAAACTATACAACGTAGGGTTGGGTATAACTGTATATATTAGAAAAGTGTAAATGGGTATACCATGAAAGATCAAAGAGATATGGAACCTAAATAATATCAAATATAGCTATTCGTATAACTCTTTTTTTAATATTATCCTAATCTGTTTATGATTAACTTAATTAGGTACTGACAATAAAAGCAGTGCATTTTTAAACTTCATTTGACATTTCATGAAAGTAAATTCAGCGTAGTACATAATAACCTTTATTTCTACAGTGTAGCTAAAACAAAACCTTTGTTCAAAGTTTAAATTTAGCATTGTGCTAAGCGCGCTTCGAATTGAGGTCTCAAAGTTGGAACGCCGCCTTGGTCAGTGCCGCGTTTTTCCAGATAGGTGTTTAATTAATTTTTAAAGTCACTCGAGGCGTACTGAGAGATACAATCAATGCAAACTATCGCGAATCCCACAGTATTTATGCGATTCATTCTAATTAAATCTTTCGAGGGCGATGCCCTTAAAAAACGGACACCTAATTTTAATTCCAAAACAGACAAACAGCACGAAGAATATTTAATTAAAATTTTCCTTTTATCATGTACGTGAAAATAAGCAAGTTCGCATTTTCTAATAAATTCGTTTATAAATTCTGGTGTCAGTTCATTATTTCATAATTTATAAATAGAATTACTCCGTGCCGGAAAGAATTAAGTGGTCGCAGGACAAAGCTTCAAAGTTTAAGAAATTTTAATTTTTTTAGATGTTAAACTCCTATCTTTTCTGAATATTTTGATATAATTGCTTCCTTGAAATTCCCATTAGAACAGAAGTTTTGGCTTTTAGAATTATACCCGCTCAACAGCTGAAGCGGCGTTTCCGAAACTTTAAAGTCATTATTTTCCAAATGGCGTTTTTGGGGCATAACGCGCAGGATACCTCAAAAGCGTCTGAATATTTTTTCATGAAATTTTCAAAACATATATTTCACGTTAGTCTGTATAAACTGAACCTAAAATTTGCTTTTTATTGTTGAAAAAAATATTTTTTAGGTGATTTTACTGTTGAAATTTTCAAAATTTTGTATTAGCTAAATGCAACATTGCATTAAAAATATAAAAATGCTTTAACTACAAATTTATTTAAGTTCAGGGAAATTATTACAATCTGAAGTATAAGTAAACACCAAAATGTTCATTCTATACTTGGGGAAGGACCAAGAAGATAGTAAGGCGAAAGCCTGATACTGCCTATTTACATCGCCAGGCTTAATATGGTTGCAACATCTGGCGATGTAGCACTCATTTTGGCGACATAAAATTAATTTTGAATTGCGTTGACAAAAACCTTATATCAAAGATTTTTTTTTTCCGTCATTCTTTGAAAAATTAAATACAATTGGTTATTTGCAATTTATCACCAAGGCATATTTTATAAATTAGAATAAAATACATTATTTTCCAAGAACATTTCAACTTTGACAGTAATCTTGAGAATTAAAATAAATTGAAAGGAAAAAATAAACATATTGTTGCAGTTTAACATCACCTATAATTTATTTACCACCTATAATTTTATTATTTTGTAAGGGAGTCATAATTTTTTCGTTGAGAAATGTTTTTTTAGAACTAATACAAATGTGTTTCTAATCAGATTTTAAGTTATATGTATGTAACACGTAACAGGTATCTACTACCTAGCATTGATTAATGTGCAATTTTAAAGAACCACATGAATTCACATTTGTATTTTGTATAAAGTCTTTTCATTCAAAAAAAAAAAAAAAAAAAAAAAAAAGAAAGAAAGAAAAGAAAGAAGGAAAGGAAGAAAAAAAATAAAGAAATAGAGAAAAAGAAAAAAAGAAAGAAAGAAACAAGTGGGTAAGTGTGATCACGGATCGCACAGAGGGTTTCATTTAATATTCCTTTCAAAACACTTTATCCTTTTGAAAAATCTGTTAGTTCCACATTTCGCAACCAGGGGGGCACTTGATTCTAAACACACCTGTATCCGAACAAAAATCCGTTTTACATACCATCTGTAGTTAGTCGAGGGGATTGAGCCCATAGCACCAAAGATAAGTTGGCACACCTGGCGGAAAAAAATGGAACTAAAATATGTAAGGCTATGGGGCATAATATGAAAGAATGGTCAAAGGGGTGTCGGCAAAAGTTGGAAAATTTCTCCCCGGGTTAATAGGGCGGAGGTTAGAAAAATTGCTTAAAATACGCAAGTTAGAGCCCAGAGGGGTAAATAATAAAAGACTTTTTGAACATTTTATGATTTGTCGTGTGGTCTGAGGCACTCAGCTATACGTATGCAAAATTTCATGTCACCAACTTAATTATGAGATCTCTTAGAAAGAATTGCTTCAAATACATATGTGGTAGCTCAAAGGGTTAAACGTAAGACTTTTTTAAGATTTTATGATTTGTCGCCTGGCCCCAGGTGTTCTGCAATAAGTATGCAAAATTTCAAATTTCCAATTTAATTAGGGGCTCAGTTAGAAAAAATGGCTTAAAATACACAAGCTGGAGATGAAAGGGTTAAACATAAAACTTTTTCAAAATTTATTATTTGACGTGAGATCTGAGGTGTTGAGCTATAAGTATGCAAAATTTCACGCCTCCAACCTAATTAGGGGCTCACTCAGAAAGAATTTTTTAAAATACACATGTGGGACCCCAAAGAGTTAAACGTACGACATTTTCAAAATTTTATGATTTGTCGTTTGATGTGAAGTGTTCAGCTATAAGTATGCAAAATTTCACGTCCCCAAACTAATTAGGAGCTCAATTAAAAAGAATTGTTTAAAATACACATGCGGGACCCCAAAGGGTTAAATGTACGACTTTTCCAAAATTTTATCCTTTGTCGTATGATGTGAGGTATTCAGCTATAAGTACCCAAAATTTCATGCCTCCAACATAATTAGGGGCTCACTTAGAAAGAGTTGTTTAAAATGCTCGTGTGGGACCCCAAAGGGTTAAATGCACGACTTTTTCAAAATTTTATGATTTGTCGTTTGATGTGAGGTGTTCAGCTATAAGTATGCAAAATTTCACGTCTCCAAACTAATTAGGAGCTCACTTAGAAAAAATTGTTTAAAATACACATGCGGGACCCCAAAGGGTTAAATGTATGACTTTTCCAAAATTTTATCATTTGTCTTATGATGTGAGGTGTTCAGCTATAAGTACCCAAAATTTCATGTCTCCAACATAATTAGGGGCTCAGTTAGAAAAAAAAAAAAAAAAAAAAGCTTAAAATGCACAAGTTAGACACCAGAGGGTTAAATATACGACTTTTTCAAAATTTTATGATTTGTCGTTTTAATGTGAGGTGTTCAGCTATAAGTATGCAAAATTTCACGTTTCCAAACTAATTAGGAGCTCACTTAGAAAGAATTGTTTAAAATACACATGCTTGACCCCAAAGGGTTAAATGTACGACTTTTCCAAAATTTTATCATTTGTCTTATGATGTGAGGTGTTCAGCTATAAGTACCCAAAATTTCATGTCTCCAACATAATTAGGGGCTCACTTAGAAAGAATTGTTTAAAATACACGTGTGGGACCCCAAAGGGTTAAATGCACGACTTTTTCAAAATTTTATGATTTGTCGTTGGATGTGAGGTATTCAGCTATAAGTATGCAAAATTTCACGCCTCCAACTTCATTAAGGGCTCACTTAGAAAGAATTGTTTAAAATACGCATGCGGGACCCCAAAGGGTTAAATGTACGACTTTTCCAAAATTTTATCATTTGTCGTATGATGTGAGGTGTTCAGCTATAAGTACCCAAAATTTCATGTCTCCAACATAATTAGGGGCTCACTTTGAAAGAATTGTTTAAAATACACGTGTGGGACCTCAAAGGGTTTAATGCACGACTTTTTCAAAATTTTATGATTTGTCGTTGGATGTGAGGTGTTCAGCTATAAGTATACAGAATTTCACGCCTTCAACCTAATTAAGGGCTCACTTAGAAAGAATTGTTTAAAATACACATGTGGGACCCCAAAGGCTTAAACGTAGGACATTTTCAAAATTTTATGATTTGTCGTTTGATGTAAGGTGTTCAACTATAAGTATGCAAAATTTCACGCCTCCAAACTAATTAGGAGCTCACTTAGAAACAATTGTTTAAAATAGACATGCGGAAGCCCAAAGGGTTAAATGTACGACTTTTTCAAAATTTTATGATTTGTCGTTTGATGTGAGGTGTTCAGCTATAAGTATGGAAAATTTCACGCCTCCAAACTAATTAGGAGCTCACTTAGAAATAATTGTTTAAAATACACATGCGGGAACTCAAAGGATTAAATGTACGACTTTTTCAAAATTTTATCATTTGTCATATGATGTGAGGTATTCAGCTATAAGTACCCAATATTTCATGTCTCCAACATAATTAGGTGCTCATTTAGAAAGAATTGTTTAAAAGGCACATGTGGGACTCCAAAGGGTTAAACTTACGACTTTTTCAAAATTTTATGATTTGTCGTTTGATGCGAGGTGTTCAGCTATATGTATGCAAAAGTTCACGCCTGCAACCTAATTAGGGGCTCACTTAGAAAGAATTGTTTAAAATACACACGTGGGACCCCAAACGGTTAAACGTACAACATTTTCAAAATTTTATGATTTGTCATTTGATGTGAAGTGTTCGGCTATAAGTATGCAAAATTTCACGCCTCCAAATTAATTAGGAGCTCACTTAGAAAGAATTGTTTAAAATACACATGCGGGAGCCCAAAGGGTTAAATGTACGACTTTTTCAAAATTTTATCATCTGTTGTATGATGTGAGGGTGTTCAGCTATAAGTACCCAAAATTTCATGTCTCCAACATAATGAGGAGCTCACTTAGAATGAATTGTTTGAAATATACATGCGGGAGCCCAAAGGGTTAAATGTACGACTTTTTCAAAATTTTATGATTTGTCGTATGATGTGGGGTGTTCAGCTATAAGTACCCAAAATTTCATGTTTCCAATACGTATAGTTTCTGAGAACGAGCTCTGTGACGGACAGACAGACAGAGGAGCGAGACGAATAGGGTTTCGTCAGATGAACGAAACCCTAAAAAGGACAATTGAACAGTAATTTCATTTTCGTTAGAGAGGGCCACCCTTCCTGAAACCCCGTTTAAGATATACTGTCGGACCTCATTATCCCAACAACCGGTTTTTCCCGTCATTCTGCTTATCATGTCAGTTTTTCAAAGCAAAGTAAGTTTCTGTATATAATTTTAATGTAAACTCCGGATTTTATGTCATTGAATAATTTGCAATTCCCTATATCCCGAAGGTTTAGGAAAATTGTTCATTTTCCAAAAAACAAGTAGTCATAAATCTGATTTTTATCCTTTTCAATTTTGTTTTTGCATTTATTTTGTTAAATAATAATGTTTTATTGCTTAAACCTTGAGGGGCGGTGAGATATACTTTATCACACCTACGATTAATGATGAAGATTTGCACCAGAAAAATTTTATGAAATTTATGGGAATTCTGCATTGCACAAATGTAATTGCTTCACCTTCAAGGGGTTAAAACTGCAAGAACAGTTATGAATTTAAAATTGTGTTAAATTAATTAAAAATGCAGCTTTTTATAAACATATTTTTCTCCGACACCGGTTACCGCGACACTCCGCTTATGACGACACTTTTTTCTGGTCATTAGAGTGTCCGGATAACGAGATTCGACTGTATTTAAAAATTTTGAATGTAAGAAGGAAAACAAACCTAAAGGGAAACAAATTATAGCATGTATGAGTATACACTATAAAAATATGTAAAATAAACTTTTAAGCTTATTTTTATTATCAATATTTTCCCTTTATTTTTAATTCAATCTCATATTCATGCCAAAACTTCTGTACTACATTAGCATGATTATGCAATTTTTTTTTCTAATATTGCCTATAACCATAAAAATTCCTGTGCAAGACAATTTTTAAAACATATGAAAATAAAAACTAACTTAGGAATTTAACAATTAAATAATATTTAATATTCAGAAATAAATTTATCAGGATTTAAAGAGAAAAGAGAAAAAAAAAATAAAACAAAAAGTATTAACCAGTAACGTTTTTAACAGTTCTTATTTTTTTTTTCAAGGATTTAGAGCCTTCCCTCCCCCCCCCCCCCCCTCCCACCCCACCTTGCATATGCCTATGTTTCTGTTAAAAATAACTCGAATTTGCCAGTAGAAAAATTATATAAATTTAATATTTACATATCATAATAGGGACAAATTTCAACTTAAATCAGTTTCATTTAGTCAATGAATCGCTTTTGCATTAAAATTTTGGAAAAAAAAACAGATATCGGGTGAGATTTTATTAAAATAGTCAACGCACTTCTTCTTGTCGCGGAAGTATAACGATCGCAGTATATTCAATACTATCAAGTTCCTCGTTCCCCAAGTATAGTTGCAATATTTATTTTGTAACCCTGCGCGTAAACTGTTATGCCAATTTTTTGTTCGACAAATGTCTAACAGTTTCGAGCCCCCTATTCTGTATAGCCTACTAATTATGTATCTTGCAATTTTTTAAATAAATGAAATGAAAGAACATACTTATATCTTTCATCCCAAATAAAATTGTGTTTTAAAATCATATACATTTTAAGACATTAAATGTTGAAAATGGTCTTTTTTTCATTTTTTCCAATTTTTAGAGTCCCGATACCCCTTAAATTAGTATGTGTTTTAACAATTTGACATTTATTGCTTTTATACTGTTTCTGGACATTACATTACACATATATATCATTAAAAGTTGTTAACTAGGCATAGAGTACGCTGCCCCTGTCCTTGTGTATGTCCAAACTGACCATACCTTTAAGGGTAAATATCTCGGCTAATTACCGATGATTTTTTTCGAAAATCATTATCAACAATGCTTTTATTATTCTGCAACGATTGGTATATTCAGTGATGCTCAACAATTTTTCTGAATGCCCGTAAATCGAAATTTGTGTATAACAGATAAATGCTAATTACTCAAAAACTGTGTGACCTAGGTTAATCGCTATAATTTTCCGGCAAGGTTTATATTAACGTCTACTACCTCTAATTTTTTTCATATTTTTAGTTTCAATAGCTTCAGAATTAAATGGGAGGGGAACATATTTTTGCGCTACAATTTCAACAATATCTTTGAAAATATAACACCTAAAATTAAAAGGAATGTATTTTTGAGTTCAGCGTTACAAAAGCTTTCACAGAATACCCCACATGATATACAAAGAAAATATTTTTTTTTTCCAAGTAGCATAATTAGTCCCTCTACTTTTTTACAAAATATATTTATGAATGTTTATTAATCTGAAAATATTTGGGTCAATGGTCTTTATTACTTCCCCGAGTTTGAACTTTCCACGTTCCATAGTTTACGAGTAAAATGGCTGTGACAGACAGACGGACGGACAGACAGAGGAGCGATCTTATAATGGTTCCGTTTTTTCTTTTTAAGTACGGAACCCTAAAAAGGAAGCAAAAAAGATTTACTGTAAGTCAATTTCATATCCTTGTTACATTGGTATTTCAATAGGTATATATTTCATTAATTAACGTAGTTTTCACCTAATATTTTGTAATTTATAAGCACCTAAATACACTTAAAAATCTTGAGATATTTATAAACAAAAAATGTAAGAATCGTAAGGCAAATAATGCAATCTTGTTTTGTGTTTGAAATTCTTATTCTATGATTGTTATTTAAATACAAATGTGGTGCTATTTTCAAAGATTCTCTTCTTTATTGAATCTACTCTCACGCACATTGCGCCCCAGAGTTGCGACCGGCGAAGGGTTAAAATGTTTTATTTTAACGTCTTGCTTTGGGCATTTTGAAAATAAAATACACGAAACTTTACTTTAAAATTCATATGTTTTTTACAGCATATTTGTATGTTATAAGACAGTTACAATTATTTAGGTATCAGTTTCTTTAAAAGACAGAATAAAAAGAATGAAAAACAGTAAAACTAATAGATGAAGTACAAAAGAGACACATCTTTGTAGTTCGAGATATTAATGTCAAAAAATGTCAGTTTTTAAGCTGTATAGGGAAGTTGGAATTAGCTGATGACCTTCTTAGCAGCGAATGACCTTCAGCAACGTCCACAATCTTCTCAGCTACCAATCACAACTGCCTCCAACAGTTGTTTGATTTCTAACTGGGCCATTCCATGTCATGTGTGGCACTGCTTTTCTAAGAAAGCGTTATTAGATCCTCAAATTAAACAGCTATGCGAATATGAAAATCTAGGGGTTTTTTTTCTTATTTTTAATGTATAGCTTATATTTTAACAACTTATAAGTTATTAGATATAGGTATTTAACCCCTTCGGGTCCGACGGCTTTTACACAAATTTTATTCGGTTGGCACCACTTTTTTTTAAAGTTACCTTTACTTAAACAATCACAAAAATGCTCTACTTAAATAAACTAAATATTACTTTTCTTTTTTACTGGTGCCTAAAAGAAATTCTGTATGCTCTTTTTGAGGGTGCATATATGCATCCATGGTACCGAACGGGTTACAAAGGTGTCACGTGCAGGACATTTTTTCCGTTTTCATGGAATGGCCCTAAACGAGCAGATTACTTAGGTCTGTGCTTTATAATGTAGACGTTGTTAAATCTTTTAAAAACGGGCAGAATATTAGGTCTAGGGTAAAAATTTGAATATTTTTAAACCTATTAAAGGGGCATTCTGTATCACGTGTGGTATAACTTTTCTACATATAACTGATGTTTTAACAATGCTATTGTACCCTGAAATTAAAACAGCTATGCTAATATGAAAATCTTTTTTTGTTACTTTTAACCCTAGAACTACCGGAAATTTTACTCAAGTTTTATAAAAACATTCTACACCAGAATTTTTACTTAAAACTATTTAATTTGTTTATTTAACTTATTATTGTCTGATTTATACATTTAGTTTGTTTTGAAGAAATTTTCTGGTTTGAATAGATATTTTGAATATACATGTCGGGTCCATTGGACCCTTCTGGTAGACAGAGGGTTAATGTATAGTTTATATTTTAACAACTTATAAGTTAATATATATAGGTATTTATGTATCACGTGCAGGACATTTTTTTCCGTTTTCATGGAATGGCCGAACTGTTGATTTGTGACGTCATTTGCACAAATTTGTACTGCTTTCGCTTATATGTAAATTAATGTGTGCATTGGACACTTTTAAACTTATTTTAATGTTATTAAATTCTCATAAGTTTAACACATGTCTTATTTTATAAGTTTAAATTATTAGCATTAATTAAAATTTTATTTATAGGAAAAGTTATACTTATCTAGTTATAGATTCTATTGCTAATGTTTTTTTTTTTGTTTTTTTTTTGTTTTCCAGGAAGTTCAGCACTACTGCACGGCCGAAACGGCGCTATGCAGAAGGCCGCCCCACCAGGCATTACCTTTATTTACACTAATTTGTATGTGAACAATTTTATGCTAATTCGTCATTTAACATCGAAGGACGCGCGTCTAGGACATCATCTTCTTACTTCATCTTTGACAATTTTGCATTATCTGAATTCATGTATTCAAACAATTCATTTTTAATATTCCTGTAATGGCCGCAGTCGAAAGTGCAGGTGTGGAAAAGGCGTTTTCTTCAAGGAAATTTCCTTCTCAGGCATTTCTCCTCATTTAGGTTAAAATCAAAAGGTATTATGACCCGCTTTGTATGCGGTTTGGCCCCAATTTTCCGGGCTTTCTGGAGAGTCATCAATGCATGAACTGAAAATAAACAAAAACAATTAAGAAAAGTGAAAAGTATTTGCAAATAAAAAAAATAACTAATAAAAAATAATAACAACTGTCATGGGGTGTCTGGACAAGTTCTCTTTATACCCCTCAGACGACTGGTGCATCTTTGTAAATTTTTGGTACCAGTCCCACACACTATCTATAAAATAAGCCGGAGGCTGCTCTATTTCCTGATATTAAAAAGTTAAGGTCATTGGATTTTGAATGTCGTGACTTATCGCGTAATCAGCAAATTTTCGATAATCAAAAGTTGATTTGCCATAGTTTTCAAATATGATATTTTGATTTATTTATTTATTTATGAGGTTTAACAAATGTAAATAATTCTGCGCAATCTTTCAAATATTCTTTTATCAAGGGAGAGTTTAACTATGCAACTTTTAATCTCCAAATCTTTCTTTATTTCAGAGCAATTTTCAGAGCTTTATTTTCAAAGGCCCTGTTACTTATACAATGGCAAACCCTACCTCCGTATTATCCGATTTAGTATGCGATCCAAAATGAGACTTTTTCGTGATTTTTGGAAGAAACGTATAGTTAAATTAATTCTAATTTCATAATTAAAAATACTCAAAAAAAAAACTACCGGCTCTTTTACTGGTGTCGGATCGCTCCAATGATTTTATAAATTGAGGTTTAGAAATTACAATTTTTTAAGGCGAAAACATAGCTGTCAACTCTTACGCTTTTTTGATCACAAAAATTCAATAGTAAACTTTACCTTTTTTAATCGTCGTAATCTGTCGTTTAAATAAGACCAAAATTTCTATATAATTTTTGTGGTACAGAAAAGCATAAGAGTTAGCAGCTATGAGAAAATCTTACCTGCCTCAAATTTTTGGAACCTATGTCAAAGCTGCAAGATTGATCAGCGGATGCCACTGTAGAACAAGAGTATAATTTAAACAAAATAATCCCTGTTTGAATCTTTCGGCTGCCGAAGAGAGAGTGAAGAACAAAAAATTTTGAAATCTTAAAATAAAACTGTTTCCAGATTCGTTAATAAAACAAAAACGTCCACGCCAGAAATTATGTCATTCTCCCTTTCTACCCGAGCAAGTCCGCTAAGCTGTCAGACAACACACGAGCTCAATCACCCCCTCGTCAATTAAAAGAAGCAGAATGAGTAATATTTTACGTTTGAACTACCGGGTGTCACTTCGATCGACATTTATGGGATACAGCACTTTTTGGTTTCCCGATTGCCACGCTATATTTTCTAGACCCTGAGAAGAATCTCTCGGTTATGCACAGTGTGACTTCGGTATACACTGTGAAAAATCTGCTGCTTTAGCTGCATACTCACTCCACCGCTTTTATAGAATATCTCTATTCTGACCAATGAGAATGCTCCATATTATAGTCAAGTAACTCTTTTCTATAAAAGCGGTGGAGTGACTATGCTGCAAACGCTATAGATTTTTAACAGTGAGTGCCTAGAAGATACAGTGTAGCAATCGACCAACCAAAGAGTACTAAAAACTTGTATCCCATAAATGTTGAAAGATACTTAACAATAAATGGCGATCGCAGTGACATCTAGTAGTTCAAACGTAAACACTGTATATGAATTCAATTGAGAAAGTGTTTCGGCTTGTGAAGAGTGGGCAGATGTCGTTGCGATCAATATTTGTCTTTCAGCTTCGTTCAACACTTATGGGACTCAATTTTTTAGCACTTTTTAAAGCATTACTGGAATAGCTGGTTGCCACACTGTTATCTTCTAGACGCTATAACTTCGGTAACCAAGATTACAGCGTCTAGAAGACAGCGTGGCAAACGGATTGACATTTTTGTGTAAACTATAGCAAACCACAATCCAGAATTATGCGAATTCCATAAGTCCCACGTTGGTTAGGGTTCGATTTAAAAAATAAAATTGCATCATCACTATCGTAAGCCATTGGATTTTATTGTAAATTATTGATAATTGGAAACTTGTCATGTTTTAATACCATATATAACTTTTTAGTATTTCATGTGTATTTATATTATTTTAAAAGTTCACTTTGCATAATTAAGTATTTTTAACATAAGTTTATATTTCATTAGTACACATTTTGTATTAATCATTGGTAGATTTACAAAATGTGATGCGATACGGCATAAATCAAACCCTGATGTTTGTACTCCCTGTTAAATTTGAAATGAGCTGTCTTGAATGCAGTAGTTACTAAAAAACTTGGCATATGAAACAAATACATAATATGTAGAACAAATAAACAAAAATATTTCCTTCATTGTTTAGGCTCGAGTAGGGACAGATATTAGGAAATTTCATTCAGTTCGTTCTACCTTTGTTATTTTTTTGTAACAAATATAGCTTAACCAATTCACCTTTAAAAAATAAAAATAAAATTCAAACAATATAATTAAACCACCCTGAAAACCAGGGCCAGATTATCAGCGTGGCAAACTTCCACCAGTAAATTTTAATAAAAAATTTCGCTGCACAATTACTGGCACGAATAAGGAAAAAAATTCTGTTTGTTTTAACTGCTGGAAGTTTGCTCCGTTGGTAATCAGGTTCTGCTAAAAACTTTGATTCCGTACTAATGAAATCGACATAAATCTCAGATTTTCTTTCATTTCTAAGCTTCACAAGCTGCAATCAGCATTTTTACTGCAGATTTTGTATTATGTTTAAGAAAGGTGTATAGAAAAAGACAAGGTGTACGCAAAATACAAACCTTGAAAGAAGTCTAAGATTTATTTATTTCATTTGAACACGGAATCTAAGTTTTTAGAGTGGTTTTAATATCACATAGCTTGAATAATATTTTTGTCTTTTAAAGTTCTATTGGTTCAACTATATTTGCTGCAAAAAATTAACATTAAATGTAGAACTAACTGAATGAAATATCTTACAGGGAGTGGACGCGAGGTTGGGGGCACAGAAGCCAGCGACCCTTTATGGAATGACAGAGTACAGATAGCTGATAAACATATCACAAGGATAAAGCGCAATATGCAAGGGGGTCTTTAAAAACAAGCCCAAAAAGTTACCCAATTTTGACGCTTTAGTACATAATCTGATAAATTACACGCATTTCTGAGCGGCCAAATGGTACAGTTGTTAGAGCGCCAGACTTGTAAATTCTCACTTTCGGAAATTCGTGGGTTCGATATCCCGACCGCTCTTTTTTTTTTTTTTTTTTCGCTATGAATTGCGTCTTCTGAAATACATTCTTCAATATTTGTAAAGTTAGAAACTCAATCACTAGACATATTTTCCATTTTAATTACGACACTACACTAAAGAACTACGTCTAATCTCTGCAAAACTTTAAAATCAAAATGCCATACTTATTCGGTCTGCAGCAGATGGCTGTTAACCCTTTGAGGGGCATGTAATTGTGTCTCTGTAATGTCGAATTCACGCCAGAATTTTCAAAAAAGTTTATTGCAAAATAAAGAAAATCAATTTTGCGACTTTTTTCCACCAAAGTTAGAAAAGTAAAATTTAATAATTTTTTTCTGGTGCAAATCTTCATTAATCGTAGGGGGGATAAAATATATCCCATCGCCCCTCAAGGGGTTAAAACTTTAACACAAACAAGATTACACATTCTCTACCTACTCTATTTATTTTCAATAACGTACATGTTTTGCTTAATACCACCTGCAAATATACATAATTAATAAATATTAATGCCCATGAAATGATTTTTTATTGCCGAAAACAGTTGTTCTAATTCAAAACATAAGATCCCGAGATTAAAATAAAAAACATATTTTTCAAAAAAAAAAAAAAAAATCAAAAATTTATAAAAAATTTAACTTGTTACGTATTAGAAAAGATGAAGATAAAATACCATATTTTAATTTTATGCAGCATATTTTAATTTATTTCGCTGGGAAGAATAGAGGTTTATTCGTACCAAAAAAAAAAAAAAAAAAACTATAAACAAATGGTGAATAAAATAAAAATTTTGCCGTTTGAGGAATTCAAATTATGTTTTTTTTTTGTTTTTTTTTACTTTTTATTAGATCTATAGAGGATCCACCAGTGGCCGAGAGATTCTGCTCTCGAAGCTGGTAGACGGGAGGTGCTGGGTTCAAACCCATTCGTGCCCGTCGGCCTAATCGTTCGGAGTTTTCGTGATTTTCTTCGAACCATGGTTTTCCATGTGTAAATACGGCTTAGGTTCCCTTAGAAAGACCCCCACGAAGGGCACTCACCCCTGGGCATATATCCCTCGAGTAGATAATTGGCCATCAAAAATCAACCTAACCCATTTGATCTATAAAACTGCCATAAAATTGTCATTTCTCTGTAAATAAATAAGTATATGTATGTGCACGCAGAAGCATGTCCTTATTTATATTTAGCTTTCATTTAAATTGTATTTTCTTCTGTAGTTCGAAAATAATTAATCATTATTTTGTCTGCGGGAAAGAAAAGGTGTCATAGTTGCCAACCTCCCGATTATTTTAATACCAGTAATTTTATCCATAATACTTGTTTTAAACAATCACACAATTTCTACAATTAAATAAAGCGAACATTTCCGTAAGATTTTACTGGTATACAAAAAATCGGGAGGTTGGCAACTATGAAGTCATGTTGGGGTATCGAACCCACAAAGTTCCGAAAGTGAAAATTTAAAAGTTTAGCGCTCTGTCAATTATACCATTCGGCCGCTTAAAAATGCGTGTAATTTATCTGATTATGTACTAAAGCGTCAAAAATGGGTGACTTCGAACTTGTTTTTTTAAGACCAACTTGCATAGTGCGCTTTATCCTTGTGATATGTTTATCTACTAACTATATTCTTTAAAATGAAAAAATATATATGGGACATTCTCACAATCTTTTGACTTTTATGTCCCTGTATAATAATTTTTATTGTAGTACATGTTCTCGTGTTTTTTTTTTTTTTTATTTCATATACTGGGGAACATTTGATTGCATAGCAATATTAACGACATAAATAAGTTTGTGACGATGTTGGGGGTCCAAATACCAGGTAAATTCCTATACCGTCCCGTGTCCCTGATGCTGATTTTTAAGTTTGGAGCTATCTGTATAAAATTGTTTCAATAAAAATAATTCAATGTAATTTTTTTTCCGAAAACTATTGTTTTATATAAATATGTAGCAAAAAATTACCTTCACACATTTTTAGGGTTTTTATTACTTTTTAAACTCTGTCCTTGGGTTTTAGATTC
The DNA here is from genome assembly GCA_963932465.1 of Maratus speciosus. Lineage (NCBI taxonomy): Eukaryota > Metazoa > Arthropoda > Arachnida > Araneae > Salticidae > Maratus > Maratus speciosus. Next base: position 442,680,662 of record OZ010796.1, on the reverse strand, counting down.
CTTACCGTCCCTCTTCTAAAATTATACAGAAAATCACTTCAGATGCAGCTATAGAATTTTTTTGAAGTTTTTTCTCATGCAGAAGTATGCTAGAAAAAGAATGTCTAAAATTCTTTGACAGGAAATTTACTGCAGAATTTAAATCAGCATTTAAATATCAATTTCAAGCATCATGACTTTATTGGTAGTCTTATCGTCTCAAGGTTTATTCCTGCACTTTTCGAGATAAATTAATTTTTTTTTATTTATTTAATCCAATGTAAATAACTGTTTCTAAAAATCAATAAACATTGTGGCTACCACTTAGTCTTAACATGATTTGCCTAAAATAGGTGGTAATTTTCCTTACCATTCAATCCTTACCATCCCTTTTTTCCTATACCGTCCCCCTTTTTTAATTTACCGTCCCTTCTTTAACACCCCTTTAAGACAATGTTATACCAAAATGTTGTACTAAAAATACTACATTGTTATTATTTCTTATTTGAATGTCCTGTGGGTACTATGCAAATTCATTATAAGTAAAAATTTAGAAGAAAATTGAAAGTTATAGTGATAAAATGCTAAGGAAAATTAAACTCGCAAGTATAACTTGAACCTCAGTTAAATAGAAACATTTTCGCTGCTGACCATTTTTTCTTTACTTTGAATCATTAATAGTCCAGTCAAATTAGGTTGAAAAGGGGCTTAAAGTGGAAAATTCTGGTGTAATTGTTTTTAGTGTCTTACTTTATGTTTTCGGGGGTGCTGAACACGAATCTGAAGTTGTCCAACAAAATTTCCCTCGGCAAATATGAAAAATCGTGAAAAAATCACTAAAAATCGCAGATATTTTGGATTTTTGGCTTATAACTTGCAAAGTAAGCTTTTTACTCAAAAGGTGACCCTGTATTAAAATACAGACGAGAAAATTACCTACAATTCATGTTCTTATCATTTTTATTGTACGATATATGGCTTCCGCAGAGGCATTGAAAAATCGACGAAAATCAGTAATTTTGGAAAATCGCAAAAAATATATTCTTACCCTTTCTGTTCATAACACTAAAAGTAAGCATTTCACTGTAAACTTTTGCTGACGTACTCATTTATTATTAGGTTACATATTATTATGATGTAGGTATACAGTGTGACCTCGAAAATCCGGCATTCAGAGATCCGACACCATAAAAAATCCCGCCCTTTTTTTATCACTTCCAACTTACGGGAAGAGCCAAAATATCAATTATTTTCGAATTAAAAACCGAGGAAAAAACAATGCATTATCGGGCAGCGAGATCGCTTAAGCTGTGATAAGCTAAATAGAATCCTCGATAACACTGGTAGCGGCTCAAAAGAACGAGGATGAGGACCTAGCAGAAGATAAGTTCTCACCAAAAAAATGCATAAATTTCACCTGAAAATTAACGTCATCTTCAAAGAAACAAGATTGTATTTCCGAAATCGATATTCGTCACTTGTATAAAGTCCAAGAAAGAAGATAGTTACTTGACATTGATGCTTGAGAAATTACATGAGAAGAAATGAGTGCACTACTTATCAGATTTTTTTTACATATAAAATACCAACTAAAGTAAGATTTTTAAACATTCAATTTTCTCTTTTTCTTACGTCAATATCATTTGGGTACGTATTAAATTACGAATAAATGTAACTATCAAGAAAATCGTAAGTACTTTTGATATTTTATTCAGAAATCTGTAATTTTCGAAAATCAATTACAAATTTGCAGTAGTTGACATTCACATAAAACAGGCACGAGAGGATGCGGATACACTTATTGTCACCACAGCAAGGGACCTTGCACTACAACATAACTCTGTAGTTATTGTGGGGTGAAGACGTCGATTTGCTAGTTATGATTTGTCGCTGTAGTGTTGTACATTCAAATATATACTTTCTAAAGCCAGGCAAAGGGACAGTTTCACCACTCATTTTTTCTTCTGACTGCAAACTTTATCAACCGATTGCTAATAACATATTATTCTTGCATGACATGGGAAGCTGTGATACTACTTCAGTCTTGTTCAAAGTAGGAAAGATGAGGTTTCTTCAGACTCTCAAGAAAAACCGTGTATTAACTAATACCATTGAGGTTTTTAAAGACCTTATGGCAGATGCTCACACAGTTACTGATACTGGCAATCGTTCTTTGGGGTCATTGTATAAATTTGCTGACAAGGAAGCCACGTCATTAAACAAATTGAGGTATTTTTGTTACCTTAGGTCTGCATATAAGACATCAATCCATTTGGCGTCCTTACCTCCTACTGAGTCTGTAGCTCAGCAACATTCCTTTAAGGTATATTTTCAAGTTCAACAATGGCTTGGGAATGAAAAAGATGCTGAACAATGGGGTTGGAAGAAAACGAAAGATTGTCTAGAGCCAGTAACCACGCTACAGCCATCAGCACCTCAAATCGTTTTGAAACTTATTTCTTGCAAATTCAAGAAGACCTGCCAGAAAAACTGTGGATGCAAAAAAGCAGACCTCAAGTGCTCCAATATGTTTGGGAACTGCGAAAGCAATTGCAATAACATGCCTCTTACTGAAATACAGGAAGATCAGAATGATCTGGAATTCCTGAAGTACTTGAAGGTAAATATGCATAAATATTTCTATTTCACCTTTACTTTTCACTAATTTTTTTATTTTTGTGATCAAAATATTTATCTTAACCCTCCGTCTACCAGACGGGTCCATTGGACCCGACAGGTACATGCAAAATATTCATTCAAACCAGAAATTTCTTTAAAATAAACTAAGTATATAAACCAGACAAAAATAAGGTAAATAAATAAGTTAAATAGTTTTAAATAAAAATTCTGGTGTAGAACGTTTTATTAAAACTTGAATAAAATTCCCGGTAGATCTAGGGTTAATACAGTGGTATAACTACTCAATTTTCAAACAATCAGAAATAAATCATAAATTATTTTTTTTAAACGGTGGTTTGTAATATAATAGTCTAATATGTTTCCTAAATTGAGGTCCAAAAGTAACCTATTCATGTCTTGAGTTGTAAAAGAGGGGTAACAGAAGAAAGATGTAAAAATCGTATTATGATAAAATGTTGCATCAATCATTCTTTACTTATTTAATATTACTTATTTAATCATTAGTTCCACCATTTTTTAAAATACTATGTGCACCAGAGCTGCTCAGGAGCTTAAGCTTCTATCCTTGGATGTTTGCAGCCTTCGCCTACGGCTGGGGCAACAATCTTCTCCCTCGGGATGAAAACGGTTCTTTCGCGCCCAGGTGCTTAAATAAATATTATACTTAATTATTATTTTTAGGTGTAGAAGAATTGGAAGGCATGCCTGAAATCATACAACCTTTGGCCAAGAGGGTTCGGTTTCACTAATGAGTGTCATTTCAAGTCAATAATCATTTAATAATAAGTGATGTATAAAATAATTACTTACCTACCTATTTTATTATACTGCATAACATTAAACAATAACCGATCATTAATAACTTTTTATCTTTTTGTTGTATCTACAAAATCTAAAGTTAACGTTTCACATATCTCTGCAGACGTCTAATGATGCATTTTGTATGTTTTCAATAAAGAGGTAGCTGACTACTTCGTGCATTCATCATTGTTTTTCTCATAACTATTCAAGGTCTAAAAAAATTACTTGCACATAAATTGTAGAGAATTGTATCAATTTCCGAAGTACCATGGGCGTACCCAAGGGGGGGGGGGGCTGATGGGGCTACAGCCCGAAATTTTCGAAAGTGATATGAAAAAGTGCTGCTTTTTCGTCTTTCTTTTTTGGAATTTTTTTTAATTTTTTTCGATCATACAGCGGACTAACCATTCTCATTAGTCCCATATTAGTCCACATTGACAACAAAGAAGAGAAAGGGGGCAGACGGGATTACAACTCCCCCCTCCTCCCGAAATAGTCGAAAAATTATATGAAAAAGTAATTTTCCTTACTTTTTTAAGATAAATCTGTAATTTTCTCTTCCGTCATAAGGCAAAATAGACATTCTCGTTAACACCATATTAGTCCACATTGACATCACAGGATACCCAAAGATGGGGAGGGGGTTGATGGAATTTCAGCCCCCTCCTCTCGAAATGGTCGAAAATGAAATGATAAAATAGTGCTGAATTTTTTCTGCCTGTTTAAGATAAATTTATACTTTTTCCCCTATCGTTTAACAGACTATGCGCTCCCTTCGCTTTAGTTCCATAGTAGTCCATATTGACACCAAAGAAGAGAAAGGGGACTGACGGGGTTACTGCCCCACCCCTCCCCAAACCAGAAATAGTCGAAAAATTAAATGAAAAAAGTGTTTTTTCCTTACTTTTTTTAAGATAAATCTGTAATTTTTTCTTCTGCAATACAGCAAAATAGCCATTCTTGTTAACTCCATATTAGTCCACATTGACATCACAGCATAGCCAAAGAGGGGGAGGGGGCTGTTGGAATTACAGCCCCCCTCCTCTCGAAATAGTAGAATATGAAATGAAAATATAGTGCTGATTTTTTTTCTGCCTGTTTTAGATAAATTTGCATTTTCTCCCCTATCATTCAACAGACTAGCCGCTCCCTTTGCTGTAGTTCCATATTAGTGTACAATGACACCCCGAAATACCCAAAAATGTAAAAGGGGGCTAATGGGGTTGCAGACCTCACCCCAAAAAGTCGAACATGAAATGAAAAAGTGCTGAAATTTTTCTTTTTGTTTGAGATAAATTTGTATTTTCCCCCTATCATTCAACAGACTAGCCGCTCTCTTCTCTTTAGTTCCATACTAGTGCACAGTGGCACCACATTACACCCAAAGAGGTAAAAGGGGCTAATGTGAGTGCCCCCTTCCTAAATAGTCGAAAATGAAATGAAAAAAAGGCTGATTTTTTTCTTCTTGTTTGAGATAAATTTGTAATTTTTATTCTGCCATACAGCGAAATAGCCGTTCTTGTTAACTCTATATTTGTCCGCAATATGATCACAGCATACCGAAAGAAGGGGATGCGGCTGATGGGCTTGCAGCCCCCTCCTCCCGAAATAGTCGAAAAAAAATTATTGCTTTTTTTCTTTCTGTTTGAGATAAATTTGCATTTTTTTTCTCCTATCATTCAACAGACTAGCCACACTCTTCTGTTTAGTTCCATATTAGTGCACAGTGACACCACATTATACCCAAAGAAGTAGAAAGGGGGTGATGGGGTTACAGACCTATCCCAAAATAGTTGAAAATGAAATGAAAAAAGTGCTGATTTTTTTTCTTTCTGTTTGAGATAAATTTGTAATGAAATTGTTTTCTGCAATACAACGAGCTAGACTTTCTGGCTAGTCTCATATCAGCGCACAGTTACACTACAGTATACCCAATGAGGGGAACGGGCTGATGGGGTTATAGGCCCCCTTTCGATGTAATCAAAACTGAAGAAAAAAATCCTGTTTATTTTACTTTCTTTTGAGATAAAATTTAATTTTTTTTCTGCGACGCAGCTAGTCTGGTTAGCCCCATATACTAGTGCACAGTGATTCCCCAGCATACACCCAAACAAGTCGATGGCAACGGGGGTTATGAGGTTACAGCTCTATTCCACCTCCGAAGAGATCGCAGTGAAATGAAAAAAGGGCTGATATTCCTTCTTCTTCAAATAAATTTGTTTTATTTTCTGGTATGCCACGAATTTGTTTTTTTGTTAATCCAGTATCCTCCTCAGTCCTGCGACCAAATTTACATGAAACCAAAAAATCAATTTTCAAATGACTGAAAAATAGCTCCATGCCTGTTTACTGGATAAATGAAAACGTATATGGTCAGTTCAAGAGATCTACAAGTAAATTCGACAAATCTAAAAGTAGTTTAATTTAAGGACTTTTTAAATTTCTCTCACAATCGGCGGGCGTCAAGATTGTCAATGCGGAAGTATGTTAATGCGCAGTAACACTACGGCTAATCTCAAGTCGATTTCGGCTAAATCGGAAATTCGGTGCGGAAGAGTTGACTGTAAAAGCAGCTTATTAACTTTCATTTTTCAGTCGCATCTCCATGCCAAAAATTTGTGTTTTTTTCACGAAATTTGCGTTTTCTCTGCGGTCCTTTGAAGAAATTAGCTTTTTCTGCGGTTTTTGCCGAAATTCGCGTTTTTTTTTACGCACTCCTTCGTCGAAATTTGAGTTTTTTCCGCGGATCCGTGACGAAAGTTGCGTTTTTTTCTCGTGATACTGTCGAAATTTGTGTTTTTTTCTGCGTTTTTGATGAAATTCAAGTTTTTTTCACGGATTTTTGCCGAAATTCGCGTTTTTTTTTACGAAATCCTTCGTCGAAATTTGCTTTTTTTCTGCGGCTTTTTTGACGAAATTCGCATTTTTTCTCGTCTTTTTGATGAAATTCGCTTTTTTTCTGCGGCTCTTTGATGAAATTCGCGTTTTCTTTGATGAAAGTAGCGTTTTTTCGCGGCTGTTTGACGAAATTCGCTTTTTTCCCGCAGTCTTTTAATGAAATTCACGTTTTTCTGTGGCCCTGCTTTTTCCTTTTTTTTGCGATCCTTTAACGAAATTCGCGTTTTTTCAGCTTCACTTTGACGGAATCAGGGTTCATACAGAGTTGGGAAGAAAAAATCCAAGGAGTACCCAAAAAATCCAAGGAGTCCAAAAAGTGTTAAGGATCTGACTTTTTTCTTTTTTCTGTCGATGTTTTATGTGCTGCATTGTTATGTGGTATGCACACTCCAATTTTTAAAGTCCAATTTGGAGAGAAAAACATTTCAAAAACAAATTTTACTGTATTAGAATCTAATTGTTAGTGCTGAAATTGCACAGTATTCACAATATATTGCTTACTGATTTCGTAAGTTTAAATACAAAATTGACAGTCAACGTTTTTATGCAGTGAACAATGGTCATGTTACAGAGGTGGTTCTGAGTAAAAAAAATAAATTCAGAAATTCACAGAAAATCTTCTGAAAAGTTACACCAGAGGGGGGGGGAGGAGGGAGAAATCCACTCCCGACACTAGATATGCGTTTTTTTCTGCGACTCTTTGACGAAATTCGCGTTTTTTCGCGATCTTTTGAAGAAATTTGTGTTTTTTCGCGACCTTTTGACGAAATTTTTGGTTTTTAGCGATCTTTCGACGAAATTTGTGGGTTTTTTCGCGATCTTTTGACAAAATTTGCAGTTTTTTCGCGATCTTCAGACGAAATTTACGGGTTGTTTCGCGATTCTTTGACGAAATTTGCGTTTTTTCGAGATTCTTTGACGAAATTTGCGTTTTCCTCACGATCCTTTGACGAAATTGACGATTTTTCTGCAAACGATTGACAATTTTTTTTTCGGCGACCATATGTCCGAATTTTCGGATTGGTGCCCGATTTTTTTAAATTTTCGGAAAATGAATGCCTTACATTTTCGCAAAATTCGGATTAGAATCCCCCCTAGGTCATACAGATAGAGATTAGTCAAATCCCAAACACTTATTATGTATATCATATACATGATACATCTTAAAGAAAATTTAAAAGGCAAAAAAAAAAAAAAAAAAAAGAATGCTAAACGCAACATACAAGAAAAAATATAACAAATTTTGAATTTATTCTTTTAGAACAGCGGTAATCGCTTTCTTTGAAGGTGAAATTTTGACGAATTCGCATTTTTTTCGCGATCTTCTGGGAGAAATTCGTTTATTTCGCGATCTTTTAATAGAGTTCGCGTTTTATTTCGATTGTTTAACAAATCTGACGTTTTTTTCGTGATTTTTTGATGGAAACCGCGTGTTTTTCGCGATCCTTTGACGAAATTCGCGTATTTTTCGTGATCCTTTGAAGAAATTCGCGTATTTTTCGCGATCCTTTGACGAAATTCGCGTATTTTTCGCGATCCTTTGACGAAATTCGCGATCTTTTGAGGAAATTCGCGCGTTTTTTGGCGATCTTCTGGGGAATTTCTCGTTTTTTCGCGATATTCTGGGGAAATTCGCGTTTTTTCGCAATCTTCTAAAGGAATTCGCGTTTTTTAGCGATATTCTAAAGGAATTCGCGTTTATTTCGATCGTTTGACGAAACTGACGTTTTTTCCGCGATCTTTTGATGGAAACCGCGTGTTTTTCGCGATCCTTTGAGGAAATTCGCATTTTTCGGAATTTTTTGAGGAAATTTGTGTTTTATGCGATCTTTTGTGGAAATCTGCTTTTTTTTTCTCGATCTTTAACGAAATTCACGATCCTTTGAGTAAATTCGCGTCCTTTGAAGAAATTAGAGTTTTTGGAACATATTTGCGAAAAACGCGATTTTTTTCCAGATTCTTGGCTAAATGCCAAACATCGATAAAATTTAAAATAAAGGTCGGCTAACAGTGTCGAAAAACGGACTTTACGGACCTAATAATTGAAAACCGGACCTAGTGGGAGCCCTGCTATTAAGATTATCCTACCCATGAAGGTAGAGTGCTCTATCTCCCTGATCCTACCCAATCAATGCTGTGCTTCAGACGAATGATGTGCATAAAGGATTTACCGTCTGTTTTACAATCACGATTTTTTCCCCCTCGGCAGCAATATCGCTTGCGTCCGAAGCCGCAATACAATTTAAGGAGTTTCTAAGGAGTAGTTTGCTTATCTAAGTAGTTCTAAGTACTACTTGGGAATGTTTTCATTTCTAAGGAGTTTCCAAGGAGTCTAAGGAGTCTGTGCGAACCCTGCGAATGCGTGTTTTTTAGCGATGCTTTGTCGAAATTTCGTTTTTTCTGCAGTCCTTTGAAGAAATTCGCGTTTTTTCCGAAGTCATTTGCCGAAATGCGCGTTTTTTTTACGCAATCCTTCGTCGAAATTTGCGTTTTTCTCGTCTTTTTGATGAAATTCGCGTTTTTTTGCGATCCCTTAAGAAATTAGTTTTTTATCGCAACCCTTTGACGGAATGAGTTTTAGGCGATGATTTTTTATCGAAATTCGCGTTTTTTCCGTGACTTTTTTTTTGAAATTCCCGTTTTTTCCGCGACCTGTTTCTCGAAATTCGCGTTTTTTCTGCGGCCCTTTGACGAAATTTGCGTATTTTTTTCGAGATCCTTTGTCGAAATTTGCTTTTTTCCGATGCTTTTTGACGAAATTCACATTTTCCGCAGCCTTTTCACGAAATTCACGTTTTTCTCTGGCCCTTCTTTGTGACCCTGCTTTTTTTGCGATCGTTTAACGAAATTTGCGTTTTTCCGTTTCCCTTTGACGAAATGCGTGTTTTTTTTAGGAATCCTTTGTCGAAATTTGTGTTTTTCTGCGGCACTATGATGAAATTCGCGTTTTTTCTGTGGTCATTATCCGAAATTCGTGTTTTTTATGCAATCCTTCCTCGAAATTTGCGTTTTGTCCGCGACTTTTTGACGAAATTTGCGCTTTTTTCTCGTCTTTTTCCTGAATTTTGCGTTTTTCTGCAGCTTTTGACGAAATTCATGTTTTGTCTGTGTCCCTTTGACGAAATTCGCATTTTTTACGCTTTCTTTTGAACGAATGCGTGCTTTTTTAGCGATCCTTTGTCGAAATTTAATTTAATTTTTTCTTCTGCAGCCTTTTGACGAAATTCGCGTTTTTTCTGAGGTCATTTGTCGAAATTCGCGTTTTTTTTACACAATCCTTCGTCGAAAATCCTTCTCGTCTTTTTGATGAAATTCGCGTTTTTTGCGATCCTTTACGAAATTAGCTTTTATTCGCAGCCCTTTGACGGAATGCGTGTTTTAAGCGATCTTTTTTTCGAAATTCGCGTTTTTTCTGCTGCCTTTTGACGAAATTCGCGTTTTTTTCGAGATCCTTTGTCGAAATTTGCTTTTTTCCGCAGCCTTTTGACGAAATTCACGTTTTTCTGTAGCCCTTTTTGTGACCCTGCTTTTTCTCTTTTTTTGCGATCCTTTAATGAAATTCGCGTTTTTTCCGCTTCCGTTTGACAGAATCTGTTTTTTTTTTTTTTTTTTTTAGCGATCGTTTGTCAGAATTTGCGTGTTTTTCTGCGGCCATTTGACGAAATTCGCGTTTTTTCTGTGGTCATTTGCCGAAATTAGCGTTTTTTTACGCAATCCTTCGTCGAAATTTGCGTTTTTTCCTGCGGTTTTTTTTGACGAAATTTGCTTTCTTTCTCGTCTTTTTAATGAAATTTGCGGTTTTCTGCAGCCTTTTGACGAAATACCAGTTTTTTACGCGACCCTTTTACGAAATTCGCGTTTTTTCTGTGCTCATTTGACGAAATTCGCGCTTTTTTCGTGGCCATTTGACAAAATTCACATTTTTCCACAATCCTTCATCGAAATTTGCGTTTTTCCGCGGCTTTTTGACAAAATTAGCGTTTTTTCTCGTCTTTTTGATGAAATTTGCGTTGTTCTGTGCTCTTTTGAGGCAATTCACGTTTTTCCATGTCGCTTTGACGAAATTAACTTTTTTTGCGATCCTTTACCAAATTAGCTTTTTTTGCTTGAATGCGTGTTTTTAGCGATTTTTTTTTCGAAATTTGCATTTCCCCCCCAAACTTTTGATGAAATTCGCGTTTTTTCTGCGGCCTTATGACGAAATTCGGGTTTTTTCTGTGCTCATTTGACGAAATAAGCGTTTCCTCCGCGAGCATTTGACGTAATTCGCGTTTTCTCTGCGATCATTTGACGAAATTTGTCTTTTTTTCGCAATCCTTTGACAAACTTCGCATTTTATCCGTGGCCCTATGACAAAATTTCGGTTTTTTTCTTTTCGTAACCTTTAAAAAAATTGGAGATTTTTTTTCTGCGAATGATTCATGAAATTGATTTTTTTTTGGCGACCATGTCAAAAATCGCGATAGTTTTTTAAGTCCGACTTTTCGGACTGATGACCCAATTTTTCAAATTTTCGGAAAATTCGGAACAAAGTCACCTCTGTCCCCCCCCTTCCCCCCCTGGCTATGGCCTTATTGGCAAAAATGATTTCTGTTTATAACGCAATTCAACGTGTTTCGTAAGATTTAGAACACTATGGAAATTTAAGTCAGCCCCCCCCCCCCGAAATACAATCCTGGGTACGCCACTGCGAAGTACAGTCTTTTTTCTTTGAAGATCACTTTAGTTTTTCGGTCAAATGTATGCATTTTTTCGGTGAGACCTTATCTTCTGCCAGGTCCTCGTCCTCGTTCCTCTGAGCTGCTACCAGCGTTATCGAAGGCTCTATTTGGTACAGTGTCAGCGATATCGCTGTAAGCTTATGCATCGTTTTTTATCTCGATTTTTAATTCGAAAATAATTGCTATTTTTACTTTTTCCGTAAGTTGAAAGTGAAAAAAAGGGAGGGTGAAGATGACTTTGATGCCGGATTTTTTAAGTTACCGGATCTCTGAATGCCTGAATTTCGAGGTCACACTGCATACCTATATCATAATAATATATAACCTAATAATAAGTGAGTAAGTCAGCAAATGTTTCCAGTGAAATGCTTACTTTTAGTGTTATGAATGGAATGGGTGTAAAAAATATATATATTTTGTAATTTTCCAAAATTACTGGTTTTCGCCGATTTTTCAACTCCCCTACGGAAGCCATACATCATACAAAAAATGATAAGAACATGAATTGTAGGTAATTTTCTCGTCTGTATTTTAATATAGGATCACCTTTTGCGTAAATAGATTACTTTACAAATTATAAGCCAAAAAAATCTGCGATTTTCAGTGATTTTTTTCACGATTTTTCATGTTTGCCGAGAGAAATTTTGTTGGACAACTTCAGATTCGTGTTCAGCACCCCCGAAAACATAAAGTAAGAAGCTAAAAACAATTACACCAGAATTTTCCACTTCAAACTCTAATTTGACTGGACTATAAGGCATTCGAATATCTGATTAAAATGTTCTTTTAGCAAGTTTCATTTCACCAGATTTTTATTCCCGAAAATCAAAAGATTGTAAGGAAGCCCCATATATATTTATCGTTTGCAAAATTCTTATTTCAGAATAGTAAATATTTGTTTTATTTAACGTCAGACATTTCGTGATTAAATATAGGAAATGTGGTAATAAAAATTGGTAGCTATTTTGTACTTTTAAAAAGTCACAATCTCGCAACAATGCCGTGGCATTAGAAATGGCAAATCTAAGTCATTTTAAAATTCCATCTGCAAGAGATTCAGGATGCAAAAATAACCCAATGCGCAAAGCCATAAAGAGCAGATCTTGAATCTGAAAATTTAAAGATTTATAAAATTGCATTTTTTAAAATTAAAATTGCTATGTGTTTTATGTTGAAATTACCCATTAATAACTATCAGGAACTATTTTACTGTTGTCTTCGATTTAGATCACATTACTTTTTTTTCCCCACGACTGTACATTATTTTGTAAACACCCTTTACTAACTCTACAACTAATTATAATAGAAGAAATTTACTAGTACCAAACGATTGGAAATAGTCTACTTTTAAATGATGTATACAAATTTGCTTAGGGATGATATAGAAATAAAAACTAGACCAAACTTTGTTTCTTTTAATGGCAACACCCAATTTTGACAACGGCACTTAACGGATGGAATTTAAGAAACCAACAACTGAAAAATTGTAAAAAGAGATCGGTTCATGGAAAATCAAATCAGAATGAAGAAAAACCTAGGTGGAATTAAACAAATAAGTTAATAGGGGAGTGGGATTCTAGTCCTGCAACGCGGTGAAATATTAGGACAGACCCTAACACCTCAAAATTCCATAGGAACTTTAGCCGGCGTACATACATGATAAACTTGCATACATACAATGGTCCCCCATGGACGCCAGCAATCCCAAAGACCGATCCGCTAATACTCACCAACGGTGATCCAAACCAGCCAGACCTCCAACCGACCTTTACATAACTGAAACTAGAAAATAAGCTTTACAAGAATTAGTAACATTCATGACCGCAGAAAAATTTTCAAAGGAATAAATGTCAGCTTCCTGGTGACTAATACTCTTGCTAGTTCGATGAATAATTTAATTTTTTAAGTCCAAATTGCTAGCAATCTTGAAAATAATGCCGAGAATGGCTAAATTTGCAAGTTAAAATTTTCCGTTGAAATGACCCCCAACCGTGCAAGATCTTGAATGATGCCGCAATGGCGACGGTAGCAGTGTCAGATGAAAAAATTATCTTGAAAATTCACAAAAAATAGTGACGTGAAGTCCAAGGCACTTGAAAAAGTGCGCGAAATCAACGGCTAGAACTCACAGGAAAGCTGTGGAATGTTCTAGAATAATTTTAAGCAGCAATGGCGGTTTGCCGAATTTTGCAAGAATTTAACATAATTCTCAAAAATGTCGAAACGATAAAATATCTGCTATCTCGGCTTTTGGCTATGCGATCGATGTCTTAATAACTAAAATCGATTAAAACTACTCTTTGATTTTAGCCAAAAGGCAGAGAAGCGATCTTCGGTTCAAACTATGCCTAGAAACAAAATTTCAAGTCATTTGGATGATAAGTTTTTTATTAATTATAAACATTCAAAATTTAGAGATTCTAATGTTAAATTATATTTTTACATGTTTTTATTAAAATCTCCTGAAATTATAATCCTAATGTGATAGTTTTTTTGTTTGGTTATAATACTAAAAAATCCAAACATAAATGCATTCAATATTTAATTTTAGAAATTTTATAATATGAATTATGAAATTAATATTCGAAAAAAATATGAATTCCAACCTACAATTTTTTTTATAATTTATATTTATTATGTCCTGCTTGAGGTGAATGCTCAATTTTATTTTCTTCTTTTAAGTAGTTTTCGAATTATGAGTAAAAAACATAAAAATGATTGTTTAAGTCACAATTAATGGTCAATGTGTCCAGAAAAGCATAATTTGAAAAAAAAAACATAATTTACTCATTTTATTGAAATATTTGGGCTGGCAATAGTCGAACATATTACGCGAGTGAAAGGTTCATATTGGTAAGAAATAATACATCAATAGAAGTCACATAGTCATTCTGTAGCATTTCAAAAACGAGTACCGAACTTCAATTTGGATACAGTCCCTAAAATATCCTCATTTTAAAATAATTAATTTCTCGGAAAGTAATCATACGAATTTCATGAAAATTTGGATTTATGCTAACTGAAGGGTGTAGAATCTATTGATGGTGTCAAACTTGGGTATTGCTGTTGAAAAAAAAACAAGTTTGAGATGGTTTTGATATGTCGATGGCCCCCCTTAAGCAAATTTTATATACAGTAAACTCCCCGCTATCCGGCCTAATGTGGCGGAAGGTTAGACCGCATAAGAAAAAAGCCGGATAGGCCGGAGTTCTATAAATATTTACTCACGTCCTGCACCTCCCATTATATTAAAAACACATGTTACACATGTTAAGATAAAATTTACATATACAGTTTTAAAATAAACAAAACATTAGCGTAAAACGTAACCTAATTCGTAAAAAAATGAGTAAATCTTATTTTACTGTTTATCAATAAATGATTGCACAAATATGAAAAGTTATGCATAAGATAAAAGAGTCAAAACTTAGTTTTTAGTTTTTGAAAAAGTAGTTAGTTGATAGATGGCTGCTTCTCCCTATTAGACTTCTTCCACGACTCAATGTCCCTCCATTTAAGCAAGCAGATAATATCAGCTGGTGTCGCATCCTCCTACTGACTAGTAGTTTCTCCTCCATAGTCACTACAACCTTTTTTCGTTTATCACACATTTCGTTTCATAAGCTTTAATAAATAAACACGAAGCACACCAAAAGACTATACGAAAGTAACCAGGATAAGCGGAAAATAGCGTCCGCACTTGTTCCATTGCAAAACTAACAAAACAGGTTATCAAGCCTTAACCCCTCCCTCCCCCCCTCCTCCCGTTCATTTGTGTCTGTCTCTGTCATTGGATTCTGCAATTGACCACACGCAGAGGGCGGAGCTCGCAATGTTTCCCACAAGCATTGCGATATTTGATTGGGTTTTGGTGAACGCTTGTGGGAAAATTGAGTAGCTGATTAGCTGTAATCCATCGTGACATTGTATGACGTTGGAAATGCTTGTCGTCCATTCCTTCTTGCTCCTTTTTGTCATGAGTTAGCATTTTCCTATGAGCGGGAACCTGCCTGTCTCGACCGCTTGCAACATTCCTCATTTTGTTTTACTAGGCCGGATAGTACGGAGTGCCGGATAGTCGAGAGCCGGATAGTCGGGAGTTTACTGTACATCATTTCAAAGTAGACTTTAGTTCCAATCGTTTGGTACCAATAATTTTCTTCTACGGTAGTTTATTGCAGATTTAGTAAGGGGTGTTTACTCTTTTTTTTTTCCACTGCTGTACAATATTTATTAGGTACAGTAATCCCTTAACATTCGCGGATTTAACATTCACGAGTTTTGATTATTCGAGAAATACAAAATGAAGAACATTTTAACATTTGTGATTACTTAACTTGGTTCTTCGCGAATTTTAGGGTTCCGTACCTAAAAACGGAACCATTATAAGAACTCCTGTGTCTGTCTATCCGTCTGTCCCAGCCATTTTATTCGTACATTATGGGGCGTGGAAAGTTCAAATTAGGGGATGTCATAAAGACTATTGACCCACACATTTTCAGATTATTAAACATTCACGAATATATTTGGAGAAAATGTAAAGGGGCTAATTAAGTTACTTGGGAAAAAAATACTTTCTTTGTATATTGTCTGGGGTATCGTTTAAAAGGATTTTACATGCTTTCAAACATAATAAAATTGATATGCATTTATCAAGTGCACTAAAATATGCATTCAGTAGAACATGCAGTGCAAAGAATAGTTATTATTCATTTACAGGGCCACACAAAATAATTCCGTTACATAAAGATATAGGGGTGGAGGGAATTGTTTGCGGAGTATTTTAATTATGTTAAATTATTTCATGTATAATGATATTGATATACGTCGCTGAGGTTCACTAGAACTTATTTCATGTATAATACGAAGTGCGTAGCATCTACAGGGACACACAAAAGATTTCAGATACTATATTGTATCCAAAGTACTGTACAGTAGCGATGATTGCTGGAAATGCCTTTTTAATTATGTTAAGTTCTTTTATGTTTCACTATATTTATGCATAATATATGGTGTGCATAAATGCTATAATTCATATACAGGGCTACACAAAAGAATTCGTAATGGTTACTGTGTATGACTGCAAATTGCTTAAAGGTGGTTTGTAAATGAATTATGCATTTTCACGCTGAACTGCATTTAGTTTACTAAGAAATGTTTGTAGAACATAGATAAAATGATATACAGGGTCACGCAAAGAATTGGATACATGGCCGTCTATAAATGATAATTTCTGAAAATGTGATTTCAGTAGTTTTAAGAGTGTTTTAGTTTGAATTAAATTTTAGCTAAATAGTGGCATGTAATAAAGGTACTAGGTTAACTAGAGGGTTCTACAAAAGTATACAAGTAAGTTTCCATCTATTAGTATCGATTGCTGAAAGAGAAATTTCAATCTATTATGCGTTTTCTGGCTAAACTAAATTTCCCTATTATACAGGGTGATTCATAAATATCGAAACAATAGGCTATCTACCTAAATATTGTCCCTAGGCAAATACTTCCAATTGCAAAGTTTCATAAAAAAAAGGTGCCAAATTTAATGACATAAGTCCATGGGGTGTCTATTTGACAAAATACAAAAACTAATTTTTTATACGGCCCCCATTGGGTAAAATTTCCAGTTAGGACTTTTTTTCTTATCCCTTTCTGAATTAAACAAACAAAAAAAAAATTCATCTCGGTATCTGCACAACTCGCAGAGTTATTAAAATTCAAATTTTGCGACTTACACCATTTTCCCATGCCTCTGAGCGATGAGTTATTGACTCATTTTTAATGCAAGATAGCAAGGATCATCCACAAATTGTACGTTATTAAAAGTCGATTTAAGACAACGCCTCTCTTTTGGACATAAAATAGCAGCGTATAGATTTTAAGTTAAACCTTCTTTCAAATTATGCTGGAGGTCTTTATTAGACGTCTGCACGGGTCGAAATTCCAGACCCGGTCTCGAGCCGACCCATAGAAAAAAAAAATCTTCGTCCCGACCTGGAAAAATGTTTAAATCTTAGCCCGAGTCTGGTCCGGCCTGATTGAATTTCTAGAAAACATAGTTTTTTACATCGATATAGTTAAAAAAATTTTCGTATGAAAGAGTTCTGACCAAAAATAGCTTTATAGATTTTCTTTTTATATGTTTATAATTTCATTTTTAAAGAAGCGTCAAAGGCTGTGATATTTATTTTTTTATTGAATCTCTATTTGTATGTAAATGTTTCACTTACCATTTAATATCGTTAATCCATAATCCATGTATTGGAGACTTTCAAAAATGATATACAGTAAAACCTTCTAAGACGGAATCACACAGATAACAAAAAAAATGCCTTACAGACAATTTCCCATCTTAGGAGGTGCATATGTATTCTATTCTTTTCTCAAGTATTATTATATTCATTTTGCATGGATAAAAAAAAAATATTCAGTTTTAGACAGGATTCCATAACAGGCAGGTTCTTTTTCACTTGTTTTACTGTTTTTTTTTTTTTGTTGTTTTTTTTTTTCCCGTTTAAATTTACTATCCTTTAAAAACGATTTTTAAAGTTTAATTGTAAATGGTAATATGTTTTAATTGTAATAGCGATTTAAAAATATATGCATTTTTTGTAAATTTTTCGGGATGAGCCAAGCTTTACTGATTTTTGTAGGGATTAGGTGAGTCAGATAGACTGATTTTAATACAGGTTGAGTCGAGACCGGGACGGAAAATTTCGCTCTGTGCAGACCTAGGAAGAAAGGAAGCCAGCCCCAGTTCTGTATGAAAAATACATTAGGCCAGGTCGAGAATGGTCCGGCCCCAGAATACAGACTTTTTTAACCGCCTGCCCGGACGATATAAAACCTGAAGTTGTGAGGGTTAAAATTATGAAAACACTCTTAATCGGTACATTAAAAAAATGTTGTTTTAAATAGTACAGAAAGAAGGTGGAAAGGGCAAAAGTTGAACTGAATCGGAAGTTTAAGCTACAGGAAAGAGTTACATACTCACCTGCAATTTTCTTAAAAGCATTTAAACATTTTACTAGGAGATAATCTTTGTTAAAAACTTTAAATACATTTTAAATTATTAATTTAAATTTATAAAAACAATTAATTTAAATTTATTAATTTAAATGCGTAAATAAAATTTAAATAAATTTAATTTAAATGATTAATTTACATTTTTAAGTCAAGAATTGTTAAAAAAAAAAGGTGCAAACTCGGAACATGACCTTTTTGATTATTTTACATTAATTTTGTTTCGACAAATTTGAAAATATATTTATTTTTGAAAATATGATTTTTAAAAAAATAAATTACATAATGTTTTTTAAATTTGTGTTTTTAATATTTTTAACATTAATATTTAAAAAAATCCTGAAACAAAATTTAAATTATATTTTCCTCTTTAATTAAATGAAAAAAAAGTTTGAACTGCGACGATAATATTTCGAGTTATAATGATTTTAAATTTCCCCAATTAAAATAATAATAATTTAAAAATTTTTAAACTTTCTGAGAAATTTTAGGATGTGATTTTATTTGCAAATTATATGTTTAATCATCACAAAAAAAACCCAGAAAAATCTAATTCTAACTCAATACATATGTTTTTTACATGCATCCTGGAACTTTTAAAGTAACATTGTTTCTTAAATAACACGCATTTCAATTTGTGTCTAATCCCTTAAAATATGACGAATTATTTAAACAGGTGTAACTCCATGAGTTTTGCAGATATGAAGATGGAACTTTTTGTGTTTAATTTAGGAATGGATAAGGAAAAAAATTCCTAATTGGAAATTTTACCCTACGGGGGCCATATAAAAATTTAATTTTCATATTTTCTCAAATAGACCTCCCATGGAGTTGTAACTTATCTCATCAAATTTTCCATCTTTTTTTATAGTCCAGGCAATAGAGACCGTATAGGGACTCTACCTAGCAAAATTAATGGTAGTACTGAAAATCGGCTTTCTAGATGTTTTTTGGGTTTTCTGAATCCGAATTTGTAACTTCTCACCAAACTTTCCCCCGGCAACCCCCCAAATTTTGGTAAAAAGTCCCTAAAAAAACGTTTTTATTAAAAAATTCCATTTTTTTATTGTTTTAGGGGAAAAGTAGCTAGAATTTCATAAAGTAGACAAAATTTGCAACAAATTAGATAAATGACATTATGACTTAGGATGAAGGGGAAAGGGGGATCTGCCTCGGAACATGCGCATGGTGCTGCGTAAACTAAGTTGCGCAATTCCACTTAACCACTCACACGTTTACATTCGTCCTCCCATCTGTACTAAAGATTTTTTTACTTTTAGCCATGCTTGAACGTCGAAAGAAGATGCAACAACCAGTTCAAAAAAACTCCAATCTGGTAAACGAAGATGTTTTTTATTCCATCATGAAATGCAGCAGGGAGAGGTACAAGGGGGGAGGCATAACAAGACACTTCTTAGTGCCTCTTGCACACACAGCGTCAGGGCGAAAAGTGAATCGAATATACAGTTACAACTTTCTTGCTTGGCGGCCAACAATATCGCCAATCTACAAGTATTTTTGCGCCATGCACAAGAGGCTGAGGGAAACATTGGCTGGTATGTATTCGCCATGTTCTCGGTCCGGAAACAGGACCGGTCTAGAATTACTAAAATTTTAGCAGAGTGTGGAATATATTTTAACTTTAAGTGTTGTAGGTAACCATGGCAGGATAGTGACTGAGAAAATGTAAAAGTGTAAAACAAGTAAAGATGCATTTAGGTTTGAAATAAAACTAACGTTTATTTAACGAAAAACATGACTTAAATAATTATCAAACAATATAATAAAAATAAATAATGATGAAATAAGTTAGTGACAAATGGCAGTAAACAGTATGAATTAAGTGGTTGAACAGTTCTCAATATTCACATACAACAAAATAAAAAGAGGAACTCACGGTTTAACTTTAGGCTGAATATGGCACACTGGTATACTTTCCATGTTGACAACACAATAGTAATTTTTCAATGTCAATAACGATGTTTTCAAATATATGCAAGAATGAAGAACCAAGTCCACTTGAAACATTTTAAAAAAGAATAGGTTTCCAGAGATTCAACAAATATCAGGCTTCCAACAAAAGCAAAGTTTTTTTCCATTCCTTAAGTTGTTTAAAAACGAACATCGTTTATGAACAGGCTACGGAAAAACTATTTAAAATCAAACACAAGCTTTTTCAAACTAACACATGCTCCTTTTAAAATCAACATTTCAAGCTGTTTAAAAATAACATGACCAGCATTCTTCAAAACGCTACAGCAAGAAGCACCCACACAATTTCAAACTAAAAATATGACCAGCTCTTAAAAGACAAGCTCTCAAAAAAAAAAACAAGCTCTCAAACGACAGGCTCACACAACTTCCAAATCATCGGCATATATCGTCTGCCTCCAACACGCCCTCTTACGAGCAAAACATTCCTTCCCGTTCCGGCGGAGTTGAGAAAAACGCCTCCTGCCTTACGGCAAAACCAAAGGGCGAAAAATCGTATCTTCCGACACGGTGCAAAGATCAGCGATCGGGAAAAGGCGTGACGTCACATCGGTACGTACGGAGATCGGAGCCGTTGGAGAAATAAACAGACGATCTTTGAAGAACGATCGTAACGAAATAAATGATGAACGATGCGTGAATGGAAACTTGAAAACTAAAGAAATGAAAAAATAACCAAAAGAAAACTTGGTTATTATGACGTAGTTGTATTAGAATGGAAATAAGGAAAAACCAATGGAATAAAGGTAAGTACCATTTCAGGGTGTATAAGTATCAAGGAAAACAGGCTGTCATATTCTGACAATTGCCCCCCTCCTTGACGCTTATACTGAAAGACTGGAAATGGATAAATAAAAGATTCCTTTACCTATTAATTCAAAACTAACTATCAACCTCTGATAGTATGATATACACATTATGCAAATACAATTAAAAAATAGATATACTTATATCCATAACAATACATTTCAAAAATACACATTATATAAATTTAATACACATTATATTAAAAATAACTACAGAACCCTCATTACTTTGAGGAACGCTTTAACACATGAGTTATTCAACGATAACCCTCTTGGTAACCTTAAAGTTAAAAGTTCAAAAGTCCTTTTCAACGCAAAAGTTCATTTTTGAAGAAAAAGTTTCTTTTCGATTTTGTTACATAATACCTCATCACGTCAAAACGTGACTACTTTACCGCTATTTTAGTTGATAACGAAATTCAGGTAATTTACATTTTTATGTAGACAATTGTAAAGATTTTCACTTAGGACAATTTCATTTTCAAGATTTGAAATATTCAAATGCACTTTGATTTTTCAAGAAAACACATTTTAAAATGACACATTTTACTTAACTATAGTGAGAATACTTATTCATATACATAGTAAACAAAACTAATATATATATATACTAAAACTATTTCTATATAGTGAGCTCACTTAACAAGTATTGTATTAACTACTAGATAACTTATAAAAAAATACTTATATTGACTACTTATGTAATACACAACCAGAAAGGTATTTTTCATTAAAAAAATACACTGCATAATGAAAAAATGCAATATGGATAAAACAAAGATTACGGCTCGATTTCCAATAGCACGGACGGGACAAAAGTGGCAGTTCCAGTAATCATAACGAGGGACTTACTGAAATAAAATAAAAATGCCCGCGAGAGGCCTTCCTGTGGTCAGAACACTCACGAAGGCCGCTACCCCCTGCAGACCACTCTGGCTATTTACAAGGGCACCTCGCGAGTCGCTTCCTGAGGCTGCTCGGGTCCCGGAGGATGAACCAACGTGAGGTCCGACCACATTCCAGTGGGAATTAATTTGTCCGTGCCATTGGAAATGAGGGTAATAAAACATCACTGTACTTTATACTGAAAAACAAGAAAATCAACAAGTGTATAAGTACGGTGCAATAGTAATGAAAACAAGTGTATATACATAAGATTCAAACAATATAAAAAGACATGTTTCTGAAACTTGGAAGTTTCAGTATTCAAAAATGTTAAACAACTTTAACAGTTTAACCATCAAAAACATTTATACAAGCATTTTCAAAAATACTTGGTTTAAGTTCAAAGGAGGAGGTTTTTTTTTTTTTTTTTTTTGAAAGAAACTATCATACAGAATTATTTAGACTTTAAATTAAAAATTACCTCAATGAACTTGTTTAAATCATACTTAGTAAATGGTTTTGTAAAAATATCCGAAAGATTGGATTTACTGGCTACGTGCTTAACATTGAATACCTCTTGGTTTAAAAGATCACGAACGAAAAATAATTTAACGTCTATATGCTTGGTACGGTAGTTTTCAATGGGAGATTTTATGAAGTCAATGGCTGCCATATTGTCTACTAATAGAGTGGGTTTAGTTTGTTGGTCGGTAAAAATGTGTTTGTTATAACATTCTGTTATAATTCTACTAAACCATAAAAGCTCTTTCGTTGCTTCGGTAAGGGCAACGAATTCTGACTCCATTGTAGACAGGCTGATAGTTTTCTGTTTAAAGGCTCTCCACATTATTGGAGCTCTATCCAGCAGTAAAAGTTGACCCCCCATTGACGTCCTGTCGTCCCGATTTGCAGCAAAATCGGCATCGGTATACGTGATCAAATTGATTTTCTGACAAGGTAAACGTAATTTGTAATGTTGAGTGCTTTGGACATAACCCAGTAGTTTCAAGAGGCCAATCCAGTGGGCAATACCAGGATTGCTCTGGAATTTGCTAAAAATATTCACCGCATATGCGATGTCTGGGCGAGTTCTACTAGTGAGGAATGCGAGACAGCCTAAAACATTTCTGTACGGATACCTGTGCATCTCTTGCATTTCAGAATCGGTTTGGGGACATTGCAATTTCGTGTACACCATGCCCTTACTTATTGGGAGTGAGGAGATAGGTATGTTGTACTGTTGAAAACGTGAACATACCTCGTTGATATATCCAATCTGATGAATTGAGACAACACCCTCTCTATCTTCCTCGAACTCTACCCCAAGTAATTTTCTTGTTTTACCCAAAACCTTTATGTCAAAATGTTTGTTCAATAAAATTAAAACCTTGTTAATATTATCCTGATGCTTACTCAAAATTACAAAATCATCAACATATAACAATAAAACAATGTGATCAAGCAGAGTATATACACAATTGCACCAATTTAATTTAACAAAACCAAGAGATATTAGGACTTTGTGCAGCTCATAGAACCAGACACGACCACTCTGATGGAGCCCATAGAGTGCCCTCTGAAGCTTACAAACTAGGTGTTCCTTCCCCTTGACCTCAAACCCTGGAGGTTGCTTAATGTAGACTGTGTCAGTAAGAGGTGCATATAAATATGCCCCCTTTACGTCACATTGTGTGTGTATCCAACCATGACAGGTCACCAGAGCTGCGAAAAAGAAACGGATTAAGCTAAAATTGACCACAGGCGAGAAAGTCTCGTCGTAGGTTTCCCCTTTAACCTGCTTATATCCTTGTGCAACTAATCGTGCTTTATACCTGGCTATCTGGCCCCTGTCATCTCGCTTCAGAGTGAACACCCATCTACACCCCAGAGGTTCTACATTATTTGGTAAGGCAGTTAGATTCCAAACTTTCCTGTCATTAATGACATCTAACTCCTCTTTCATGGCTTATTTCCAGAACTCCCATTGAGGGGATTTAAGAGCCTGTTTGTAAGTGTTTGGTACGGTGTCTAGTCATATGTCTGCGTTACTACTAGGTCCAGGTGAAGATGCAGTGTATGGATCAAATATAGAAGATATGGAAGCGTATGGTGGTGTTTGGCTAGGACTAGAATTATAGCTTACGTTAGTAGTGTCAACTAACCCCTCATACGTATTCTTTCCTTTAAAACTAAACCATCTTGCATCAAATCTAATACCATGTTTTTGACAATACTCTCTAACTTCTCTGAGTGATCTCAACCTTTTTGTTTCACCTACCTCATAATAATATATGTCCCTGCGTTTATCGCCACGACGTCGTACTGCCTTTCTAAACCATGCCGCATCTCTTAAACTTTGTGAACATCTCTCGCTCTCCTCGTCACTTTCATCCAGAGATGTGCGACTGGAGGCGGGATCATCAGAGTGAGACTGGTCTGGCTCAGAAACGGCAGAAGGTGGTTTATCAGGCTGTAATTCTCTAAAAGGATTGATTTCAGGATGTTGTGTACCTATAATGTAAGTGGGACCCAGACCGCTTCCGTTGCGCTCTTCTGCAACATCGAAAGGGTCTGTTCCTATGGAATAAGTAGGACCTGGTTCACTGTGGGTTTGCCAATCCTTGGGCAGAGTTGCTTCATCACTAAATCTGACATTGATGGTTTCAATTATTTTATTCCCATCAGGAAGCCACACTCTGTATCCCTTTGTTGACATTGCATACCCCACCAGTATTCCCTTTTTGGCTTTCGCCTCAAACTTGGATCCCCTGAGTTGTCTAGGTACCCCTACATATACAATTGATCCAAATGGACGCAAGTGACGAATAGAAGGTTTATTTCCACAGTAATATTCAAAAGGAGTTTTGGTTTGGGACTTGTGGCAAACACGATTCAGTGTGTAAGCATAGTAGAGAATGGCCTCAGGCCAGAACTTCAGGTTCATCTTACTCTCATTCAGAATTGATCTAGCTCCATCTACTAGCGTTTGATTAAGACGTTCCGAAACTCCATCTTGTTCCGGAGAATAGATATTTGTAAATTCGTGTTTTATCCCATTTGTTTCAAAGTAATTCTTAAAAGCTTCATTTGAGAATTCCCTCCCATTGTCACTGCGAACACTTTTAAGTTTGGTATTCAAAAACCGCTCGGCTCTTTTGACGTGGTTTGTGAAAACTTTGAAGACTTGTGTCTTATTACACAATGGGTAAACTGCAACTTTTCTGGAGAAGTCGTCAGTAATAGTTAAAAAGTATTTCTCCCCATTTCTGCCAGTGATTTTAGTTGGTCCCCATAAATCTGTGTGCAAGAGCTCGAGTGGCTTTTTGGATCTTATTTGTTTTAAAGATTTGAATGAGGTGCGTCTATGTTTATTTAACTTACATACTTCACACTCAAAATCCCTGGTTTTGATGTGTGGAAGACCCCTCACCCCATTACACTTGTCAGTATGTTCGATTAAGGACGGACTGATGTGCCCTAGTCTTCTGTGCCAAAGCTTTAGATCATCCTTTTGGATGGTTGATGCCTCAAATCGAACATGTTTAGTTTTAAGATTACTCTTAAGTTTAGAATTAGTTATAGTTCTAGAACTAGGTTCAGGGTGGATATAATATATGCCATTTTTAAGAAATGCACGGAAAAGGGTTCTATCTTTGCGATAAGCCTTAACTCTCCCCTCACCTCCTTTGAACTTTGCCCCTTTTGTGTCGAGGCGAGACCCTGATATAAGATTACGTCTCAGGCTAGGACAAAACATAACGTCCCCGAAACGCACCTTTTCCCCATTTAATTTTAAATCTACAGTGCCTGTCCCTTTGATTGGGAAAGTGGCGCCATCAACGGCTACAGCAAGTTCTTGATTTCTAAGAGGTTCAAAATCAACGTAAAGATCTTTGTTTTTACAGAAATGGTGTGACGCACCCGTGTCAAAGACCCAGGCGTCGTCATCACCCTTTACTTTACTGAGATTAGATTGTATTAAATAATGTACCTGGCTGCTATGGTGACGTTGAGGCTTAAAAGTGGACTTAGGCTTTGAAGTGGCACCTCTGTTCCTTGGGCGAACAGGATTGGATCTAGGGACGGTCTCTCTGGAAGTGGATGAGTCACGGGAGCTATTTCCGGCAGACGAGTCGGGACCAGAAGTTTCAGGATTAGAATAGGCACAGTTTCTTTTCACGTGGCCCGTTCGTCCACACTTATGGCACTTTCCTTGGAACTTCCGTCTGTAATTAGAGTTCCTAGGTGGTCTAGTTCTAGAAAAGTTGCTTTGGATAGATTCAGCTCTGTCTTCGGATCGTAGTTTTAGGCGGGATTCCTCTGCAATCAGCTCGGTCAGTATGTCGTTGAACTTGAATTTATCCTCAGGCCATCGGAGAATGCTCTGGACTAAACCGTCGTATCTTTTCGGGAGCCATCGTAGGAGCTGGAATGAAAGATATGTCTCCTTGATGGGTTCATTCATCGCTGTTAATTGGTTTGCAATTCTCTGCAAGCGGGCTGCATACATGTCGATTGCTTCATCAGCTTCAATTCGGCAAGCCAATACCTCAGAGAATAACTGCATGTGACGGGAACGGTTGTCCGGTTGGAAATGTCTTTTGAGCTTCTCCCATGTTATCTTTGGGTCATCAATATTTTCTATTATTCGTCTGAACTCAGGTTCTACATTCAGATAGATTATGGAAAGGGCTGACCTGACTCTGGACTGGTACTTCTCATCTGCTGCTGCATCTGTTTTGTCGGGAGCTTTCTCCGTTCCATTTACAATGCCCCAGGCATTCTTATCAAGCAGTAGGTACTTTACATCAGCGGCCCAGTTTCCATAGTTGTTCGAATTCAGTTTACTGATACTAACCTGAATACTAGCCATTGTCAGAAGAAAATAGAAAATTTAAGACGAGAATTTTTTTTTTTTTTTTTTTCAAAGTAAAAATGTACCGGGAGCCAGATATAAACAGTACAGTACAAAAAAAAACTTATAAAAAAACTTTGAAAAATTTCAAAAAAAATTTCAAAAAATTCAATTTTTTTTTTTTTTTTTTTTTTAAGTCATTACAATCTTTACTTTATAAATATAAAAGAAAAATTCTTAAAAAATTACATCTACAGTGCGGCCCCCCCGACTAGAATTCACTAGGAGTTCGTATGGCCGACTGTAGTTAACACTTGTCACTTCCAATTCGCACCAAATGGTTACTGCTGACGCTCAAGGGTTAAAATAGGCCTGGCCCATAACCCGTGTTCTCGGTCCGGAAACAGGACCGGTCTAGAATTACTAAAATTTTAGCAGAGTGTGGAATATATTTTAACTTTAAGTGTTGTAGGTAACCATGGCAGGATAGTGACTGAGAAAATGTAAAAGTGTAAAACAAGTAAAGATGCATTTAGGTTTGAAATAAAACTAACGTTTATTTAACGAAAAACATGACTTAAATAATTATCAAACAATATAATAAAAATAAATAATGATGAAATAAGTTAGTGACAAATGGCAGTAAACAGTATGAATTAAGTGGTTGAACAGTTCTCAATATTCACATACAATAAATAAAAAGAGGAACTCACGGTTTAACTTTAGGCTGAATATGGCACACTGGTATACTTTCCATGTTGACAACACAATAGTAATTTTTCAATGTCAATAACGATGTTTTCAAATATATGCAAGAATGAAGAACCAAGTCCACTTGAAACATTTTAAAAAAGAATAGGTTTCCAGAGATTCAACAAATATCAGGCTTCCAACAAAAGCAAAGTTTTTTTCCATTCCTTAAGTTGTTTAAAAACGAACATCGTTTATGAACAGGCTACGGAAAAACTATTTAAAATCAAACACAAGCTTTTTCAAACTAACACATGCTCCTTTTAAAATCAACATTTCAAGCTGTTTAAAAATAACATGACCAGCATTCTTCAAAACGCTACAGCAAGAAGCACCCACACAATTTCAAACTAAAAATATGACCAGCTCTTAAAAGACAAGCTCTCAAAAAAAAAAACAAGCTCTCAAACGACAGGCTCACACAACTTCCAAATCATCGGCATATATCGTCTGCCTCCAACACGCCCTCTTACGAGCAAAACATTCCTTCACGTTCCGGCGGAGTTGAGAAAAACGCCTCCTGCCTTACGGCAAAACCAAAGGGCGAAAAATCGTATCTTCCGACACGGTGCAAAGATCAGCGATCGGGAAAAGGCGTGACGTCACATCGGTACGTACGGAGATCGGAGCCGTTGGAGAAATAAACAGACGATCTTTGAAGAACGATCGTAACGAAATAAATGATGAACGATGCGTGAATGGAAACTTGAAAACTAAAGAAATGAAAAAAATAACCAAAAGAAAACTTGGTTATTATGACGTAGTTGTATTAGAATGGAAATAAGGAAAAACCAATGGAATAAAGGTAAGTACCATTTCAGGGTGTATAAGTATCAAGGAAAACAGGCTGTCATATTCTGACACGCCAAATACATACGGTAGGATTCTACCATATATTAATTGTGTAGGGGTGCCAGATTGTGGGTTGCTAAAATTCCTGAATCGTGGGAGGTGCAAAATAATCTGTCTTTGATACAGCTGCGGTTAAGTGTAAAAATAAAAATGTTTATGGGTACAGAGAGTGGGTGAAAACTGACCGAATTCGTTAGGCAAAAAGGGCATGAGAATGTATTTTTCTAGAACAGATGTTAGATCAAAGATTAACAACGTGCATTACCACAAAAATGCAGAATTGACATACATATGAACAAAAGGGTGTGACTGTTAAAGAGTAGTGTGAAAATAATTCTAATGAATAGATTGCATGTTAAGTGATTTTAAATGATGAATTATATTCATGCCCAAATAAGGAAGTGACCGAAGTTAAAATGCTTTTGTTACAAACAGTGAGCAGTAACGAATTTTCTACAAGGTTAAATCGTATGTGTGAGAAACTCACAAAGTAGAATTGATGACTGAATCCCTGATTTTATTTTATCAAAGAGATGAGTAACTAGAATAATTTAATTTAAATGTGAAGGGCTATTAATACAATCGATTTAGTTTTTAAATGATAAATTTAATTTAGGGGCTGCACTGTTTGACTATAGTGCACTAAAATAAATAAACTATTAAACAGAATTTTAAATGAAACTGGGGGGGGGGGGGGGTATCCAACGCAAACATATATAACGAGATAATCATTACATATATCACCTGAGACACCGCAAAAAAAAACTTTTTGTTGGCCCGTGTGCATGGGCAAAACAGCAAGAAAAATAGTTACACATATAAATATATTTTTGAAACAGAAAAGCTTTTTTTTTTTTTTAAACAAGTTGCTGTCATGAACAAAACAAAATCTCTTTCATCAATAGTTCAACAGTCCTAAGAGATTTTATGAATTGGTATTTTCTAAATTGAGTTTATGGATATCCATCTTAACTAAAATTTTCTTCAAAAATTACGTACCATGGTATTTTTATCTGAGTCGACTCTGACAGCAAACATTTAAGCAGCATATAACTATTTCAGTGACTGCTTTTCATCAAAACAGTGATCCTGATTAAGATCATTTTATGAAAAACACAAGTACTAACAATAAAAAAATATAATATCTAAACACAAATGCAACACTAGAAGTAAAGAGTAAATAATAATAAATGAAATGTGTATTTGTAAACTAATAAGCAATTGTAATATGATTTAAAAGAAATTGAACATAGTTAAAAAAAATGTAATGTTTATGCACGCAGCATAGGATGACAAAAAAAAAAAAGAGGTGCCTGAAGCATGCCCATGAAAAAGGTGTCACCCTGAATCTTGTGTAGACCACAAGTATTATGGCGTCGGCTTAGGGCTTCGGCCTTAGATGGGGAGGAAGTTTTGAGACTCATACAGCACCCGCTTATATGAGTCCCTGCTCCTCCGAAGACGCTAGTGGTCTTCTAAAGGAGCACATGTCGGTTTACAAGCAAAAATTGATTTTTTTGTGAATTGGAACACCAATTCAAAGGGGTTGTCTCTCAACACAATGAAGTTTTGGACCCTTAGGGCAATAATTTTGAACGGGAACAAAACTTCGAAAGGGAAAATTAAAAAGTAAAAAAAATAGATATATGTCACATATATATCAAATCCAAAAAGGGGTGACAAACCTAGAGTGAAGAGAGACATAAAAATATAAAAAGTCATAATCAGGTTAAATAATGCACAAGTCGTATAATTAGAATGTAACTAACTGGTTGACTTAAAGAAAATGTTATCAAGTTATATGTGATTTTTTTTTAATAATTGCAATTATTAAATGCGTTAGTTATCACTGTTAACTAAAATGTAACTGTAAAAGAACAAAATGTAAAATGTTAAAAATGTAAATAATAGTTAAGTGTATGTAAACAACATAAGAGTGTAAGGTAAAATGAAAAGAGTGCAAAGTGATTCAAAATATTGTTCACAAGGGATCTTCGAATCAAACAGTCATGGGCCAGCCATAATATTGTGAAAGATATGTTGTAAGCAACATAGATACAACCTAGGCCTCTGGCTGTACACTTAGTTTCACAATACATGTCAAAGGAAGAAAAATGTAAACAATTGTATATTATTTTCTGTTTCTCAGATTATACGTATGTGGTTGATAAATATTAGGGAAGTTGTTATTATTTAAGTGACTTGTAGCATCGAATAAATGTCCATATCGAGGTGGTGCAAGAAGTAATCTATCAATATGCACACGAAATGCTGTATTATCAGCAGCATACAATCTCTTGATCGAGAATGACACAGGTGAATGTTTGAAAGTTACAATGTATGGTCCAGTGTATTTAGGTTTGAATTTTTCAACAGATTTTAAGTACACAATATCTTTGAGACAAATGGTTCTTAATTTAGCTTTTTGACCATAATGTTTATATCTTTTATCCTGGGCTATTTTAATGTTATTGTAAGCCTTGTCATATATTTTGTGTAAATCTTCAAGTAGCTTATGTATTTCAATATGTTTATCTAGAAAAGGTTGATTGCTATTCTGATCAAAAGTGTCAAAAATTAACCCTCCGTCTACCAGACGGGTCCATTGGACCCGACAGGTACATACAAAATATTCATTCAAACCAGAAATTTCTTTAAAATAAACTAAGTATATAAACCAGACAAAAATAAGGTAAATAAATAAGTTAAATAGTTTTAAATAAAAATTCTGGTGTAGAACGTTTTATTAAAACTTGAATAAAATTCCCGGTAGATCTAGGGTTAATGAAAGTTCACGTCCAAAGTGCAGAAGATTAGGAGTGAATAATGTAGTTGAATGTTTCGAACAATTATAGAGTGACTTGTGTATAAATATTGCATTTTCAAATGAGTGACCTTCCTGTAAGAGTATTTGATTGATTTATTGATTCTCTCCGAAAGAGCATTACTTTGTGGCCTCGAAACAGCTGTGAAGTACCTTAATACCTAGAGTATCATTAAAAATGTTGTATATTTGAGATGTATATTGGAGTCCTAAGTCTGATAAGACAACAGAAGGTCTCCCAAAGGTGGTTATATAAGAGAATAAACATTTAACGACTTTAGCTGCAGATGTATCATTAAGTGGAAAAAGTTCATCATGTCTTGAAAAGTGATCTGTAATAGTTAAAACATGTTTACCATTAGAAAAGGGTCCAACGAGATCTGTACTAATAGTATGGCCAGGGTATCTGGGCGTGTAGGTGGGTTGTAAGGGTGCAGGAGGGGTTTGATGATGTTTACATTGAAGACATTTGACACATGAAGCTACAAAGTTTAAAGTGTCAACATACATTCCTTTCCAAAAGTATCTTGATGATAGGAACTCATAGGTTTTATTAAAACCAAAGTGAGATAAATGAGAGATTGTCAAAACTTTGCTTTAAAGAGAGTTTGGAACAACAATGTGATATGAAAAAGTGTTGTTAAGATTGTTTTCCTTCTTTAACATTAAAACTTTCGAATCAGGGTGTATGAAGTAATTAGGATATATTTGAGAAGGTCCTCTCTTTAGAATATCATTGTAAACAGTGGACAAAGTGGTGTCATTTTTTTGTTCAGTGCAGAATGTTTCATTTGAAATTTTCAATAAAGGATCTGGATTTGTTTGTTTACCAGATACAAGATAGTTTACATATTTCTTAGTGGCACTTGAACATGAATTATTACTGTCTGGTGTATCATAGTCAACAATAGGTAATGGCTGAGGGTCATGGATAAGTTCAGGATTAGTAACCAGAGTTTGTTGATTGTTTTCAAAAGTACAGCGAGATAAATAGTCAGCAAGAACATTTTTTTTTTACCAGGGATATGTTTAAAAGTGTATGAGTACTCTGAAAGCTCCATGAGCCAACGAGAGATAATATCAGCTGGATTAGTAGACTTGTTATATTTTTCTAAGGGTTTACTGTCAGAAAGGATTACAAATTGTCTGTTATATAAATAATATTTGAAAGCAGTAACAGATTTATAAATTGCCATGAGTTCTAATTTAAGTGCAGGGTATTTTTTTTTTTTATGCCTTTAGAGATTTAGAAAAATATGCTACTGGTAAAAGTTGTTGATCATGCTCTTGTAATAAAACACCAGAAATAGCAACATTTGACGCATCTGTGTTTAAATAAAATGTCTTGTTCCAATTAGGTAATCTAACCATGGGAGAATTAAAGAAAATTTTCTGTATTGTGTCCATGATTTCTTGATGTTTAACTGTCCATTTAAATTTAACTTTTGGAGTAGCTAGGTTTATCAGTGGCTGTACTAACTCAGAAAAAGATGGAATTAAAAACTTATAAAAAGTAATAACATCAATGAGTGTTTTTAGTTGACGTTTAGTTGTTGTAGCTGTGGGAAAAGATGTTATTTTTATGATATTTGACTGAATTGGAGAAACAGACTGATTTCCTACATGGAATCCCAAATAGTCAATGCTAGTTTTATGAAAAGTACATTTGTTAGGAGAAAGGGTCAAGTTATATTTTGTTAAGATAGAGAGAATTTTTTTTAATGTATTACACATTTCATCAAAAGAGTTTGCACCTACAATGAAATCATCCTGATATGTATATACACCATCTAATTGTAATTCATCAAGCAAAGAGTCCATTAAAGCTTGGAAAATAGAAGTGCTGTTTTTTAATCTGAACACTAATCTCTTGTATCTAAAAGAACCAAACATAGTAGTAAATGTCAACTGATTTTGGAACTTAGCTGGCAAATCAATTTGATGGTACGCCTGGTGAAAATCGAGAGAAGAAAAATAGCGGTATTGAGAAAGATTTGAAATGATGGTTTGAATTTTAGGTAGAGGGTAAGATGATCCTTGAATTACAGTATTGATCATTCGGAGATCTAACGCAAGACGGAATTTTTGTTTACCAGTTCCGTCTGGTTTCTTTTTGACTAATAGCATGGGGCAAGCCCATTCTGAACAGTGGCGTTCAATAATTTTGGCATCAAGTAGCTCTTTAATTTGTTCCAAAGCATCTTTTTGCAAAGATTGAGGAAGGGGGAATGGAAGTGTTTTTATAGGGTAGTCATTAATAAATTTCAAATCAGGTACAATCTTGTCAGTATGTCCAAGT
The DNA here is from genome assembly GCA_963932465.1 of Maratus speciosus. Taxonomy (NCBI): domain Eukaryota; kingdom Metazoa; phylum Arthropoda; class Arachnida; order Araneae; family Salticidae; genus Maratus; species Maratus speciosus. The sequence continues at coordinate 442,647,340 of OZ010796.1, read as the reverse complement.
GTATTTAATGATTTTGAAAAGGCGGGGTAATAATTAAGTAACAATTTAATCAATGTATTTGCTTCATTAGAACTTAAATGAGAAAGATTGAAATCTTTATCTGATAAAACATCCTTCCTTTTTTTTAATATTTCATTAGATGCCTGGATAAAATTTAGGAAGTGTTGTTCTGAGTTATGATGCTTGTCCAAATTATCAGAGGGGTACTCAAGAATTTCCTGAACCTCAGATAAATGTCCAATTTTTGTGTGTTTAGGGAGATGAATGGTAGTGTCAGAATTATTTTTAAGTGAAATAGAAAAGAAATGATTTAATTGTACAGGCTTCTTTTTGCGTTTAGACTTCTTATCCATTTGAATAATGGCATCATGACCAAGTAATTCTTTTTTATCTGCCAAATATTCAAATAGATAATTTATGTCATGTTTGATATTATTGTTTGTATAAACTGAGCACCATGTTTGCTCTTTGGGTTCTAGAATTGTTTTACGGGTTAAGAAAACTTTTTGATTTGTCACCACATCACATAAGGTGTTACATTAATTACTTTCACTGACTTTTGACTTAGTGTGTGATGTTTCTAGTGGAATAGTTAAGCTGTTGTTAATGTGAATGCATTTATTGAAAGTATGAATGATAATGTTAAATTTACTAATGAAATCAAAACCAAGAATGCCCTCAAAACTGGAGGATTCGGGAATATCCACTATATAAAAGTGGTGCAAGATCGATTTTTTTTCTAACTTAATGGATGCTCTAATACACGAATAAAAAGAGACATCCGAATTGACAGTTTTAATGTTTATGGCTGTTGATAGTCTCTTGTATTTTAATACAGGTTTAAGTTCATTAAATAATTTTTGTGAAAGTAACGAAATGCTACTTTCCGAATCAGCCAATAGGGTGATTTTATGGTTTGCAATAGTGACCTTTACAAGAGGGAGTGATGGAGAATGCGTATTAACACTACAAACGATGTGAACATTGTTATCGTCTTCATTTTCTGTTTGAGTAGTGATATTATTTGCGATTTTAATGTGATCTGAAGTCTGTGACCTGGTTGAATTAACTAACCTTTCTTTAGAAATTTTTGGTAACGTAGGGTCAATAGGAAATGTTGCTGATGTTAAGTCACATGGTTGAGACACAAAATCATCAGCATGAAAATTGTGTCTCTGTTCTAGTTTTCCTGAACATGGTAATTGTTGTGTCTGTTAAAATTTCCCTTTCTCTGTGTATTAACTCTTTTCCATTTAAAACACTGTTGAGCCTGGTGGCCATTGCGGAAACAGAGTTGACATGTGACAACTTTTCTTTGTGGAAATTTGTGAGGGGAAAAATGTTTTGGGAAATTTCGAGTTTTGAAATTTTTCCTATAGCGCATCGCATTTGAGTTATATTTTGGCCTACCCTGCATCTCATTTTTTTCAGTTTCTGATTTGGGTCCAGGCGGTGCAAGTGTTAATGCATTTATTTTTTCAGAGAGTTCCTTCAGTTGTTCTTCAACGTTATTTTGAGATTTACTGACAGAGGGCAAGGAATGTAGAATCTTTTCATTATGCAGAATTTCATGTAACGTCTGTGCTCTTTCAACAGCAGCGCGATATTCTGTGATACCTTCTTCTTGTAATTTTATTCGTATGTTAGCTGGCACAGCCTCCATGAATTTCATAAGTTTAATTGTGTTACGGGCATTTTCGTCAATAATATCAGCATACACGGTTATGGCTAACACGTTTAATCGGTGTGCCAGATTTTTAATTGACTCCGCTGGCAGAAGAGATAAACTCGAAAGTTCAACACCAGCCACGCACTTGCTCGGAGGTGAGAAAAATGCCGCAAATTCTTTTAGATCGTTGATTTTTTGAAGTTCCAGATTTTGTGCATAAAATTTTTGCGCGGGATCAATTAACTTCCCTACAAGTATAGCAATGGTAGTCTGCGGGCTGTATTTGTTAATTTCAGCCACAGTTCTAACTTGATTAACCCGTTCAGGACCGTCGTCCCATATATGCACCCAGAAAAGTCTCTCTTCAGAGCCCACGGGTTCAAATATGAGGTTCACTGAAAACGTCTGTGAGAGCCCACGGGTTCATATTTGAATTTCGAATTTGGGACGTTATTTTAGCATTTTTAAACAATACTAGATGGCATTAGATGTCCGTTAGTTTTGTGTTTGGTAATCATCCGATCATTGACCTTCATTATCCTGCTAGACATTTTCAGTTCTATTAAATAGGGTGTGAGGTAGGGGGTATGATTCGTTTGTTTATGTAAACACAGCCACGTGCAGCGAGCTCGTTAGAGATGCAACTGATTTAAATTGCTGCGTTTCGTTTTCGGTATCGCAATTTTGGTTTATTTATATCGCAATTTTGGTATTACAGATAAAATGCGTCATTTAGTATTGGTGGGTGATTTCTTTCTTTTTTCTTTTTTTTCCAGATCGGAGGCATTTTAACGTAAAATTTTTATCAGATACTCTGAAATAATCATGGCGAAAAGACAGAAATTTTTAACTGAGAGTGAAATTTCTAAAATTATGAATGAACCTGATAGTGAATTGAGTTCGGATGAAAGCATAAATAGTTTATGCTTTACTGATTCCAACGATTCGGAAATGACAGAAGAGTATGATGTAAATGATCCCATCAATGCGCCCAGAGTTTCAGAATGGAATAGTAATATAAGTGATCTTCCAAATTTGAATTTTTCTTCCGATTGCGGTGCAAAAATAAATAGTTCTAATCCCTTAGAGAAGTAAGTAGATTATTTTAATCTATTTTTCAGTCAAGACATTATCGATTTGATTGTTGAACAAACTAATAAATTTGCTGCATTCAAACTGGAGAAAGATGCACAAAAACGATCCACCTCAAGTGCAAAAAGCAAGAGTTTTGTGAACATTACAATCAATGAACTTAGAGTATTTTTTGCTTTAGTACTGCTTATGAGCATAATAAGGAAACCTTCAATCAAGTTATATTTTTCGACAAATCCGATGTTTGCAACTCTATTCTTCAACAATGCGATGGCAAGAAATCGCTTTTTAGCTATTTTACGATATTTACATTTTTCAGACACTGGATCTAAAAAATTTGAAAAGGTAAAACCTGTGATAGATCTTTTAATTCAAAAATTCAAATGTTTGTACGTACCAGAAAGACATATTTCAGTCGATGAAAGCTTGTTGGCGTGGAAAGGAAGATTGGGTTTTCGACAATATATTCCTTCTAAACGAGCAAGGTACGGTATAAAAATTTACAAACTCTGCGAATCAAGCACCGGCTACATATGGAATGCTTTGGTATACACTGGCAAAGATACAGAAATGTCAGAAACAACAGGTTTGTACGGTGAACGAGTAGTGAAATCATTAATGTCAGGTTTGTTAGGTAAAGGATACAATCTTTACTTGGACAGATTTTTTGTTTCTCCTGATTTAGCTGCACACCTTCTATCGAACGCTACAAACGTTTGTGGAACAGTGAATAGATTTAGAAGAGGAATGCCTAAAAACTTACCAAAAAAATTTGACAAAAATGAAGTCATATGCTTGCAGAAAGATGGAATGAATGTATTTAGATTTAAGGATAAGAAAAAGGATGTGACTATGCTGTCAACTTTCCATAACAAAAACACAGTGAATGTTGGAATAAATAGAAAGACACAAGAAGAAATTACGAAACTTGAATGTGTATTTGACTACAACCAAAATATGGGAGGAATAGATATCGGGGATTCAGTAATGATACACTATCCAGCATTTAGAAAAACTATAGAATGGTATCGCAAATTATTTTTCGCATTTATGGATATGGCAATTTTAAATGCCAGTATTCTTTATACGAAAACTTTTGGAAAGAAACTCTCATTGCTGGAATTTAGATCGCAAGTTATTTATCAACTCATTGAAATATATGCTGACCAAAGATCAGGTAATGTATTAACATCACCAGTTTCTAACCCTTTAAGACTCAGTGGCCATCATTTTCCAAATTTGTACATAGACAAAACAGGAAAAAAATCTCGAAGAAAGTGTGTTGTTTGTTCAAAAAATAAAAAAAATAAACAAACATTCTATGAATGTAAAATATGCAATGTAGAGCTGTGTGTTGATCCATGCTTTCAGAAATATCACACATTACTAAATTTTTCTTAAAAGGTTGGTTTTCATTTTATATTATATATTTTTTCTTTTATAATCTCATGAAAATATTTACGTATAATTAATTATATCTGTTTATTTTTATTACAAAATATCTTTATGTGTATGTTATTTCCTTTTCGTATTATTTTAATGTGCTATATAGTTAACTTTTTCATATAACTTGTATTATATTTCCTTAAATATTAGAAATACATGTAAAAATATGATTAAAATGCTCATAAATATTTAAATTAAAAAAATAAAACTATGGAAGTTTTACTAGTGTTAGTATATATTATGTTAAACAATATTACAAAGACAGTAAAGTCTTTTAAGTGAAATATTAAGAATTATGAATTTTTTTAATGCGTTAGGCTTAACTTGGAGAATTGGCTGGGCCCGTGGAGTAGATCTTTCTCCGCGACTCACGGGCCTGCGGCAGAGCTTTTTCTCCACGCGCGGTGGTCCCGAACGGGTTAAAAAAGAATTTAAGCAAATTCGGATCTCCATCAAATTGAATAATATTAATTGGAATTTGTTTAGCGGACATGGTCAACGATTATTGTACCAAATTCCACTTCAAAATTGTTACTGAGATTCTGCATACATATAAATATAATACATATATAAACAGATAAAATGCAAAGCAAATAAATAATGAAATAAAATAGTATAATAATCACATTAAAAAATAACACTCAACTTAAAAAATAAAAGCCAAACGTTTCCTTTAAACCTTTTATAGAGAAAAAAAAATGGAAAAAAAGTCTGTTTCTCAAATCAAAAGAAAAAAAAATATCATTGATGTTTTGTTTTGAAGCAAAATACAGAGAAACAAAAAAAATTCACAATAGCTCCTATTTATTTATTATTATTATTTTTTTATGGATGGAACCTGCACGTCTTTCAAAACAAAACTACTAGGAGCAAGCAACTGAAATAAATACTTATTTTATCCTTTTTAATAGAGAACAAAAATTGCTATATGTCCTTATTTCTCTAAAAGGGTAGAAATTTAAATTCTCTCAAATTAAAATATTTTTAAGCCGAAAGGCAGACTAGAAAAATCTTATTTTAACCTTAGTAAATAATAGAAAACGGGAAAAGTATAAGCCTCGTTAAATTTTTTGAAAAAAACAAAAATTTCTATATATTTTAATATCCCTTAAGAGTTAAGTAGGGAGGGTGAATTTGATATTAACAAAGAATATTGGAAAATTCCATGCAATGCGAAAAAAAAATAATATATTATATTTATAAATATTATAGTAAACTGCACAAAATAACTTCACAAAATATTAAAAATAGCAATATCACTGTGTTTTCGTATCCTGTACAAAAACACAATAATATTAGAAAATAAAATTCAATTACTAATAAGTATTTGTCACTAAAGTACCCGTGAGTACTTATTGAGTGTGAAAGCAGATAAAATGGAATGAAACTTGCTGGGAAATTTAAATAACATTTCAAGAATTAGCTGAAAAGAAATTAAAAGAAAAAGCAAAAGGGGGGGGGGGGGACATCTGCTTTTACACTCCTGAAATGTTGAGTATGTAGTTGTGTACCGTTATATTTTTTCTTTTTTTTTAACTTCATACTAGGCACATTGTATGACTTTGTTATTCAATTTTCGAATCAAATGGGGTTTATAGCTTTTGGTGGAAGAGTATTTGTAGTGCCCTTTTTTTTTTAACTATTTTGTACACACTTTTATTATTATTATTATTATGGCAGTCTTGGAAAGACTGGGAATAATGGTAATGTGATGAACGATTTGTTTTGACTCGTTCACTGAATCACTCGTGTGGTGGAAACACACAGGGGAATTTTAGCACATGGTGAGACGAGTATTCTCTTATACACAGATTTTCGCACAAGAGGGGAAAACATACTTGAAGCCTTGCTTGCACATACACAACATCACACACTATCATCGTGAGCGGTTTCTTATCTTTGAACATATTTCACATACCAGTGGTTGCTGTAGTACACTGAAAAACAAACACACTTTTTTGATTTATGGTTAAAGGATCACAGAAATCTGTGGCACCAACACTGCAGAAGGGTTGAACGATGTAGGAGTGAAACTTGTTACCATATCAGCCACGATATAACCAACACGCAGGGAAAACTTCACCACTTTTCAAAATTATACACAAGTGCAGCTGATTTTTAGCGATGAACATGAAAAAGGTCAGAGAAAACACAGTCTTATCAGCAGGCAGGCAAGGGTATTTCATCGGCGAAGAGCAGTCGTCCAGGGCGAGAAGTTCACTCCAAGATCACTGCAGCAAAGAGTCCAAGCAGCTGGGATAACACAGTCGCCGGACATCAACAGTACAGTGCGTGCAGATGCCGGTAGGGATCCATCGCTTGAAATCCATGCAGATGCAGACAGGAAACACGTACCTCTCCCTTACATTTTTTTTTTTTTTTTTTTTTTAATTGGAGAAAAAAAAATGGTCATGGTAACCAATTTATGTACTAAAGATTTTTTTACTGTTAGCCATGCTTGAACGTCGAAAGGAGATGCAATAACCAGTTCAAAAAAAACTCCAGTCTGGTAAACGAAGATGTTTTTTATTCCATCATGAAATGCAGCAAGGAGAGGTACAAGGGGGGAGGCATAACAAGACACTTCTTAGTGCCTCTTGCACACACAGCGTAAAAGGCGAAAAGTGAATCGAATATACAGTTACAACTTTCTTGCTTGGCGGCCAACAATATCGCCAATCTACAAGTATTTTTGCGCCATGCTCAAGAGGCCGAGGGAAACATTGGCTGGTATGTATTCGCCAAATACATACGGTAGGATTCTACCATATATTAATTGTGTAGGGGTGCCAGATGGTGGGTTGCTAAAATTCCTGAATCGTGGGAGGCACAAAATAATCTGTCTTTGATACAGCTGCGGTTAAGTGTAAAAATAAAAATGTTTCTGGATACAGAGAGCAGGTGAAAACTGACCGAATTCGTTAGGCGAAAAGGGCATGAGAATGTATTTTTCTAGAACAGATGTTAGATCAAAGATTAACAACGTGCATTACCACAAAAATGCAGAATTGACATACATATGAACAAAAGGGTGTGACTGTTAAAGAGTAGTGTGAAAATGATTCTAATGAATAGATTGCATGTTAAGTGCTTTTAAATGATGAGTTATATTCATGCCCAAATAAGGAAGTGACTGAAGTTAAAATGCTTTTGTTACAAACAGTCAGCAGTAACGAATTTTCTACAAGGTTAAATCGTATGTGTGAGAAACTCACTAAGTAGAATTGACGACTGAATCACTGATTTTATTTTATCAAAGAGATGAGTAACTAGAATAATTTAATTTAAATGTGAAGGGCTATTAATACAATCGATTTAGTTTTTAAATGATAAATTTAATTTAGGGGCTGCACTGTTTGACTATAGTGCACTAAAATAAATAAACTATTCAACAGAATTTTAAATGAAACTGGGGGGGGGGGGGGGGGTTATCGAACTCAAACATGTATAACGAGATAATCGTTATACCATCTCCCCTCCGAACTTTCTCTATAAGGTTTACTTTAAGATTTTTGGGTCGCTGAATCCGAATTTTTAACTTACTCCCAAAGTTTCTCCCTCCCCCGAAATCCCCCCCCCCCCAAATAGTTGTTTTTAACTTAAATTTCTTATTGCTTTAGGGGAAAAGCATTACGAAATTCAGAAACTAGACAAAATTTGCAACAAATAGGATGTGTGACATTATGACGTAGGATAAACGGGGAGAGAGGGGGCTGCCTCGGAACATTCCCCGCGCGCTTTTCTCAAAAACCAAATTTTTTCAAAAAATCAATTTTTTTTGGGGGGGGGGGGGGTGCCGGGTGAAATTTTGGTGGGAAGTTATAAATTCGGATTCAGCGACCCAAAAAACATAAAGTGAGTCGAAATCCAGAACTAGTATTAATTTTGCCAGATAAAATCCCCTATTGCCTGGACTTCATAATTTAGTGCACGTAGTGCCGCAGTGCATGTTCAGAGGCAGCCCTCATCCCCCCCGTTCATCCTAATTCATAATGTCATATATCCTATTTGTTGCAAATTTTGTCTAGTTTCTGAATTTTGTAATGCTTTTCCCCTAAAACAATAAGAAATTTAAGTTAAAAACAACTATTTGGGAAGGGGGTTTCGGGGGGGGGGGGGGAATTTTTGGGAGAAAGTTAAAAATTCGGGTTGGGTTGATTTTTGACGGCCAATTATCTACACGAGGGATATAGGCCCGGGGGGAGTGCCCTCCGTGGGGGTCTTTCTAAGGGAACCTAATCCGTATTAACGCATGGAAGATCCACGGCTCGAAGAAAACCACGAAAACTCCGAACGATTAGGCCGACGGGCGCGATTGGGATCGAACCAGCACCTCCCGTCTACCAGCTTCGAGAGCAGAACCTCTCGGCCACTGGTGGGGCGTTAAAAAATTCGGATTCAGCGACCCAAAAATCTTAAAGTAAACCTTATAGAGAAAGTTCGGAGGGGAGATGGGAGGGCGAATGTAAACGTGTGAGTGGTTAAGTGGAATTGCGCAACTTAATTTACGCAGCACCGCACGCATGTTCCGAGGCAGTTCCCACTTTCCCCTTCATCCTAAGTCATAATGTCATATATCTAATTTGTTGGAAATTTTGTCTGCTTTCTGAATTTCTAGATACTTTTTCTCTAAAGCAATAAAAAAATTGATTTTTTTAATAAAAACCTTTTTGGGGGGCTTTTTACCAAAATTTGGGGAGGTTGCCGGGGGAAATTTTGGTGGGCAGTTACAAATTCGGATTCAGCGACACAAAAAACATCTAGAAAGCCGATTTCCAGTATTACCATTAATTTTGCTAGGTAAAATTCTCTATTGCCTGGACTATTATGAAACTTTGCAATTGGAAGTATATGCATATAGTCCAGCCAAATAAGGATTTAACCTCGGAATGAAAGACAGCAAGCTGAAATTTTGCAGAAAGCTTTCTTTTAACACTCTAAAAGTTAGCAGTCTCATAAAATCTCGTGTCTGCGTCACCAAATATTCAAGGTCACGAAAATCAGTTTTTTGCTTACATCTCGAAAACTGTACATTTTATTGAAAAAAAAAACCCAATTACAAAATTAAAGTAGATAAAATTTCCTATTAAATACATATATTAACTCTATTTTTCTGACAAATGCTTTTGGCACTAGAGAGCGCTGAAGAAAGGCAACTTTTTGACCTTCTGGCCAAAACAAGAGAAAAACCCTCCCCCATCCTCAATTTCTTAGAAAATATTGATTTTATCGGATAAAAAACCAGTTACAAAATTCATGTAGACTATTTTCTACAAAATTCACACAATAACTTTAATTTTATGACAAAAAGTTCAAGCTGAAAGAAAGGTGATTTTTTTTACCTTTCAGCAAATATGAGAGAAAAGACCTTTTTCTACCCTCGATTCTTTCAAAAGTGTGTTTTTTATCGACAAACCCCAGCTACAAAATTAAAGTAGGTAAAATTTCCTGTAAAATACATATATTAAATTTAATTTTCTGACAAAGGGTTTTGGCCCAAGAGCGCGCCGAAGAAAGGCAATATTTTGACATTCTGGCAAAATGCGAGAGAAACCCTCGCCCATCCTCGATTTCTCAGAAACTATCCATTTTATCGAAAAGGAAAACAATTACAAAATTCAAGTAGATTATTCTCTACAAAATTCATAAAATAACTTTAATTTTCTGACAAAAAGTTTAGGCACTAGATCAAGGTGAAAGAAAAAGTAATTTTTTGACCTTTCAGCCAAAATGAGAGAAAGGCCCTTTTCTATACTCGATTTTTTTTTAAAGTATGCTTTTCATCGACAAACCCCAGTTACGAAATTAAAGTAGATAACATTTTCTGAAATATGCGTACTTTAATTCGTTTTTAATTTTAATTAGTTTTTGGCCCTCACGCCAAAAGAGGTAAAAGCTAACTCAAGGTTGTTTCCTATATTTCCAATGATGTTTAAAGCTTTAATTATTTACTAAAAATATTATAAACATTAAGAAAATTACATTATTTATAAATATTATTCATAAATAAGACACCAGATTGATATGTAATTAAATTACATTAATAAGAAGATATTGAAATGAAATAGTTTAAATACATTGTAATTACATTTTTATTTATCATAAGTTTATCTTAAATCTATTACAATTTATTCAAGTTAAAATGCAAGACAATATTTTTTTAACCTCTGATTATCAATAACAGGCATACAGCTTAGACCAATGTCAGAAGGGCGTCTTTTTTGCTGCTTTTTTGCTTAAGTATTATCCATTCACAATGCTATAGTATTGTGAATGGATAATACTTAAGCAAAAAAGCAGTAAAAAAGACGCCCGTCTGACATTGGTCTTAATATTCATCTTGTTCGTCATCGTCTCCTTCTTCCGGTAGTCCACATTAAATTTCCAGATCGTTATCATCATCCTCGTTGTCCGTCACATTTGGATCTAAAATCTGAAGAACCTCTGGTTCATATTCACTTTCTTCATTAAGATCCTTGGTTAACCTATTTCACCTGTTCACGAACGCAATCATGAAACCAACCCTCTTTAAAAATCTGTTGTCATGGATTTCTTAAGCAATTGGAGAATAATCTAATGAAATCAGGACCAAAGATGGACAGCGCGCTTATAATTGGTCCCAATGAGGATAAAATTTGAAATCTATTTTTTTTTCTTTATCTTTGAAGAAAAAAGGATTTTATTCTTATCCACACCTATCTATCGCACTTACAAACGACTCCTATATATATATTTTTTTTAAGGTGGGGGAGGGGGGGAGTGTTGTTAAAATATATAAGGCCTTCCAAAAATTCTCTTTCGCCGGGCCGTTTTAAGAAAGACTGGCTCTGAATGGAAACCGAGTAGATAGTAATTACATGTTCATATGGCAATCAAGAAGATTTTCTGACTGCTCTACATTTAAATATTAGGTTGTGGGTTTAGAGCGGTTCTCAAAAAAGAAAGAAAAAAAAAGTATATATATTACTCTTATAAGTCCAAAACTTTGTGACACATACACGGGGTGATTTGCATGTGTGAAAGCATGGAAACTACAGGCAAGACTATTGAAGTGATTGGAAATCGAAAAGTGTTTTTCATTTTTCGATAAATGTATTACATCTTGAGTTACAAGCGACTGTTGTCTCATCACTTGTAGAGAATTTTATGCTCTATAACTTTTTAATAGTTTCAGAGATCATTTGAAGCATCGGAAACAATCTTGAGAAGGTGTTTCTCTTGTTTAGGCAGAGGGCCAAAAACTCTACCTTTTCAACGCTCTCTACCACCTGAACCTTTTGTCAGGAAATTAAAGTTATTTTTGCATTATTTAGAAAATAAAGACCACTTTAATTTTGTAATTAAGGTTCTTCGATAAAACACATTGTTTTTGAAAAATCGAAGATACAAAGGGTATTTCTCTCGTTTTGGCTCAAAGGTCAAAAATCGCATTTTTTTCAGCGTGATCTAGCACCTGAATTTTTTGTCATAAAATTAAAGTTATTTTGTGAATTTTGTAGAAAATAGTCTACATGAATTTTGTAACTGGTTTTTTTATCCAATAAAATCAATATTTTCTAAGAAATTGAGGATGGGCGAGGGTTTTTCTCTCGTCTTGGCCAGAAAGTTGCCTTTCTTCAGCGCGCTCTAGCACCAAAAGCATTTGTCAGAAAAATAGAGTTAATGTATGTATTTTATAGGAAATTTTATCTACTTTAATTTTGTAATTGGGTTTTTTCAATAAAAGGTACAGTTTTCTAGATATAAGCAAACAACTGATTTTTGTGACATTTGACCTTGAATATCTGGCGACGTGGACACGAGATTTTATGAGACTTTTCAGCTAACTTTTAGAATGTCAAAACAAAGCTTTTTTCAAATTTTTAGCTTGCTGTCTTTCATTCCGAGGTGTGCCCTTTTTTTCACCTTATTTGACTGGACTAATACGGGCATTAATTAAAAACATAGCCTATGTGAAGGCGCCTACCTTCACATATTAATACTTTTCTCCTTTCCCCCCTTTAAATATACATTTTTAAATTCTTAAAATTTAATTATCTGTCTGCATTTGGATTCAATCTTTTTTTAGCGCTCTTTTCCTTCATAAATTAAGCAATCATTTTTCTGTATCTGTAATATTTTAACAGCAGCGCACTGCAGTTAAAAGAAAAGAAATAATTTCCTTTTCTCTCCTAATAACTGGATTCTAATTTTCATCCTTCTGCCTTAGTTTGATGATATGCAGAAATTAGTCAGACATATTACTTCTATATTTTTAACCGTTGGTCCAGATGTAAGATATATTAGTCATTTCAGTTATTAATCCTGTTTTTATTTTGTTTTAGTTTATTAACATGCGCTTTCTGCCGCTTCAATCCCATGAGAACTGTGGCAAACCACTATAGAATGTTCGTTTGCGGTTTATGTGCTATAATTCCTAAGTAATCATTTGGCATTAAATATTTCTTATTACTCTTTTACATCCCCCATTCAATTTCAATTATCGTACTTTGACCACATGTCTTCCTCTCTGTAATCTTGCCATATAGCATATGTATTTGGCGAAATTGTGTATGTACTCCGGCCAATACTCGAGCATTTCGAGAAAATGTAATTGTATCACTTCCTTCTAAGATCTCATTCAGTGAACATAAAAAAATGTAAATTTTTGCTCCCTTCTCCAACATCGGCGTTAGCCGTGTAATTCTTGGCTATGTTGGAAACGATCCCGGTGGACAATAAAGACCTTCAGATAATTTCTACCTTTTCTTATCTCAGCAGTTTCTTGCCTTCTTCTTAAAATAGTTAACAGTTAATTTTCAGCCTTATATTCAGTATGGAAGCTAAACAAAATGAACCACCTGTGCAAGACACCATCGTTACAGCCTATTGTTTCGATATTTATGAATCACCCTGTATAGAATATATATCAAACTACAGATCAAATACAGGGCTGTTCAAAAGAATTGGAATACCTATTTTCTATGGACGGTAACTGCTGAAATCAATTTTTTAAATGTTTTATGCGTTTTCTAAAATGTTTACTTAGTTATCTTGTATACCTTATTTCCCTAAATAACGAAGTCATGTTAAAGCATTCAGGAAGTGTTGGAAAGTGTTCCATGATCTATGCTTAACTCACGATTTTTCTTTCTTGTTATATATGTTTTCAGTATTATTTTTAATCTTTTGAGTTTCAGTGTTTATGCATTTTATCTATTACCTTATTATAAAGGTGGGGCTGCCACATAGTGTATAAATATTATTTTGTTTAATTACATACTGCTGCTTGTGAAAATTTATTCCGAAGAATTAATAAAACTTTGCATGAATTACAAACAATATATTTTCTTAACATTTCTAAATCTTTTGCTTGGTCAAAGTTATCAGATGTTGATACAACAAAGTTAATATTTTATATAAATTTTTATTTTTTGCTAATGCTACGTTTAAATGCTTTAAAATTTGTTTAGAATTTAGTTATATATATTTTTTTTTTAAGTTCAATTTACTGACATACTACTCTAGTGGATTTTCTGAAGTTTTCTCAATTCTTCAGTAGTATTTCTATGTGAACCATGCCTTAATTAAATGTTATTTTTAACCAATTAACAAAGCATGAAATGACATGTTTCCTTGTTATATATGTTTTCAGTATTACTTTTAATCTTTTGAGTTTCAGTGTTTATGCATTTTTTCTATTTCTTTTCTATTACCTTATTATAAAAGTGAGGTTGCCACATAGTGTATAAATACTATTTTGTTTAATTACACACTGCTACTTGTGCAAATTTATGCCTAAGAATTAATAAAACTTTGCATGAAATTACAAACAATATATTTTCTTAACATTTCTAAATCTTTTGCTTGGTCAAAGTTATCAGATGTTGATACTACAAAGTTAATATTATATATACATTTTTATTTTTTACTAAGGCTACGTTTAAACACTTATTTTGCTATCCTTCAACACTTTTCCAGGAAACCTATTCTTCTCCACCCGTCTGTGGTTTATCCACAAAAGGATGGGGTGATTCAACAATGCAAAGGAGATAAAAAGATTAGATCGATTTGAAGGAAACTTTTCCTCCTGCAGAATGTCCGTCAGTTTCATTTTAAAGCTATTAAAGATGAAAAACACCAAGTGAACACACACACGAAAAAAGACGCAGATACTGAAAATAGTTGAATGGTACTCAATTCAGACCTTAGCACTTGCAGAAAGTTATTATTAAAAAAGAATTGTGTTAACTTAAACACTATTGTCATAAATATGAAGTACTGCCAGGAATGCAAAAGAATAAGTTTCTTACTTGTTTCCTAATATTACATAATTTACTTTTTGCTCTTTTGGACTTGCACTTTCTCAATAATAAATAATGTAAATAATTTTATATTCTTCTTCTTCTTTTTTACATTTTTGGATAAAAAAGAAAGTCTATATGTTAGTTTGAGTATACAATTTTGTATTACTCTTTCACAGCATTTAATAACTTTTCAATGTTTAAACTTCTGCTGATATGCTTAAAATTTAAAATATATACAATTGTCATGAATGCTTCTCTTTCAGAATATGTTTATAGATGCATATTTTTTTCTAGCTTTCAAACAATGTGTTAATATTAAAGATATCTGGGGAAAAAAAACTGAAATGATAAAATAATCTCATTTCACATAAAACGTCATACACTTAAATTTTTCTTTACAATAAAATTAAGTTCATCATAAGGTACTGTGTATTTTTTTTATCGTATTTTTGATACTTAAAATTTTATTGTGAGGAAGTGATAGTAACATCTTGCATCTATGTTGTGATCAGAAATGGTGTGTGATTTTTGACCTTTTGGACTGACTTGTATTCATTCTTTTAGTACCAATTTCCATCAATTTAATCAAATCATGTCTTCAATGATAAATTTTGTCACTCTTGCGTAATAATTTTTCTCTAAATTTGGGATATCGCATTTTCAGTCATTACCCCCTAACTTTTTACATACATTATAACAATTTGGTGGTCTTTCAAAAACGGGACTCTTTATTGCATCTATAATATCTACATGCTCTGTTCATTACGAAATTTTCATAGTACCCTTTTCAAACTTTTATTCATGGATATTTATTTGTTTTTGCAACTAACACTAAGGACATAATTTTTCTAAAGATACAGAGCTCGTTTAAATGTCCACAGCCAATACCTGTCCTTTATTTGTTAAAGTTACTTTAATATAATTACTTTAACAAATAATTACTTCATGTCATTCTTTTTTCGGAAATTTTTAAATATATGTACAATACACTAGTGCCACATGTATGATATTAAATTGGTATCTATTTTTCTGAGCAAGGTGATTCTTTTCTTTCTTAATATCTCAACAGATTGTATTTGTTTCTCTCAGGTACACCATTGTTTTCAAAGATCAACATTTTTCAAAATTTGTAAGCACATTGCAGTTTCAACGCTTCATTTACTATGTTACTTACATGTTTTGTTAATGTTATCAGCATCAATCCTTACAAAAATATTTTACTATCTCTAAAAATATGTTTTTGTTTGAGGTGATTTTCCCTTACTTGCAATAGTTAAAACAACCATGTTAATACACCCCCCCACCCCCGCCAAATAAAAAAAATAATAATAATAATAAATCTTGTCTCTATTATAAAGCTATAGCACATCATGTTTCTTTTACAGCTAAAAAATTACAGACGATTTCCACTGTTATTTTTCACAGTTTTGTTACATGAAATTTTCTTCACAGTTATATATAAAGCTATTTGTTTGTTGGCAAGATATGATTTTTATGTATTCTTAGTTCTATTTAGTAAATACAGTTTACTTTATATGTATTGCTTCGGAAGCGCTATTCAAGGTTTTCTTTCTCAGTGTCTTAACCCCTTGATGGGCGGTGGGATATAATATATCCCACCTAATTTTAATCCAGATTTGCACCAGACACTTTTTATTCAATTTCAATTTTATATATTTGGTGGAAGAAAGTTGTAATATTGCTTTTCCTTATTTTGAAATAAATTTTTTCGAAAATTCCGGTGTGAATTCAGCATTATAGAAACACAATAACTTGCCCCTGAAAGGGTTAAAGACACTGAGTTACATTGCAATCTCTATCTGATTTTGCACTGTATTACAATGTTGTTAATGAAACTAATCAGGTGTATTATATCATACTCTACTGAAATATTTATTACACTTTTCTGAAACTTTCGGATGTAAAAGTAATTCATCATGAAATGTAACTGCCAGTTATTTAATTTTAAAAGTATATTTAGATGCAATTCTATCAACTTTGGGTATCTTAATTATCTCTTCTCATAGTTGAATAAAAATTTTACATTTAACACATTTTTACATTAATAAGTTGTTCAGTTTAAGGTATTGTCCAGTAAATCATAATATGGTTTGATATTGTAATATGATTTTTAAAATACATATGCAGTTTTTAATATACTATTAAATCACTTTTTTTTTAACCTAAACTGTGTGTTACATTGATACCCTTATATATTCTGTCGTGAGTTTGTACATGTATTATGCAAAATTCATCTTTGGAGCCATCATTGGTGGTCCATTGATACTTACTAGAGATACTTTTTGCATAATAGTGCTGTGTCATTTTACATTTAGTTAAGTTTAAATTCAGTATTATTTTAATGTTCAATGTGGCACTGATAATAGTTTCAGGTTATACTGTCGAATTTTGTTATTATACTTAATCAATACCTTTGACAGTCGGGTTATATACCAGTGTCAGCTGATCACATTTTCCATTTCACGTCCTTTAATTCTGCATTAAAAAAATTTGAAAATTTCATGCTACAATTCTTGTATTTTTTTAATGGTAACTGTTACTCATATCTGACAATTCCTTTTCACATAACCCATTATTTTGGTGTGTTGTTGGAAAGTACTTACATGTGAATTTACTTTAATACTTTATGAGATTTTACACTTCATTTCCACATGTAAAAATATTGTGACTGATGTTATAAAATTCATTTTTCCATTAAATTATTTATAATTGAAATATAGAATTGTGCATTACTCAATCTGCCTTGAAAGTAATGATATTATTTATACTAAGATTTAATATGAATATGTTTTGACTCCCTGTGATACCCATGACTTTTGAAATTTTTATGATTAAAGCATCAAATATTTCATTCTGTGGATATAAACAAATGTCCCAGACATTTCTTTCAATTTCAAACACTATGTTTCATCAGTTATATATTTTGATATATCAATTTGGTGGTTTTTCTACTTACATTTTCATGCCTACTTTTCTGCTTTACTATCTTCTTTTCTCCATAAATGGCAAAATATTTTATTGCAAAAATCATATTTTTTTCACTTTAAATTTTCTAATTTAATTTTATTAATTGCTTAAGTTACAAATTTTCTTCATGAAGTGACTGTCACACTTTATTTACACCCCTTATCATGCCTAATCAGCTCACTTAGATCATTCAATTAATTTTTGTTCAAAGCATATATTTTCATATTTGTTTACTGTTTATATTTTTACAGTTCTTAGTGTTTGGAAGTATTTTATTCACAGTTCCAATGTAACTGCAACCTATGTTTGGGGTTCATACCAGATATATCTTTTGTTAAGATTACATTAATGGTTGCATTCTAACTGTGCATACACATTTTCTAAAGCTTTCATTACTCATTCAATATTTTCTTTTTTCATTTATAGCTTCTTTGAATTCAAAGTACATTGTTGTCATTATTACACACTACTGTATTTCTTTTATGGATATTTCCTAATTTACATAATATTTGATTCTTACATGTCAATACTCAGTTGACGGAATTCATATTTTTCACATGTTAAATATAAATTCAGCATTCTTACACACTCTTGAGATTTTTCTTTCAGAATTTTATTACTTTCTTATGGTTATTTTAACCCTCTGTCTACCAGAAGGGTCCAATGGACCCGACATGTATATTCAAAATATCTATTCAAACCAGAAAATTTCTTCAAAACAAACTAAATGTATAAATCAGACAATAATAAGTTAAATAAACAAATTAAATAGTTTTAAGTAAAAATTCTGGTGTAGAATGTTTTTATAAAACTTGAGTAAAATTTCCGGTAGTTCTAGGGTTAAAGGTAGGTAGGTACAAAATTAAATGTACATTGTACATTTTCTATTTTGCTTACACTTCACCTTTTTAATACTTTTCTAGCTCACTTAATCACAATATTACACAGTTTTCTTCTTTTTAATTTATATTTAAATTAACCTTAGTATGAAAACACCATATCCTTATATTTCTTCCTGTTTTAAAGTACCTCACATAATTTTTTTTACATTCCTTTTTTTACAAGTAAAATCTAATTACATTTGTCCCTCCTCTTACTGCACAACAGTGTATGTTGTTATTATTCATGTGGCATAACTGATAACATGTTTGTAGATGTTAAGTTGTGGGAGGACATAGACATCCATCTTTGCAGGACTCTCATCTCACTTTCTACATTTTTATGCTTTCAAATAGCTATCAAATTTTTGTCATAAACCATTTTTATTTCAGTAAGCATAATTAACATATGCAGATATGCATTATGGACTACAAAGTTATATCAATCTTTCAGAATGTGTACATTTACAACATTGCCTTTTCAATATACTTTATGGATAAATTTATAAACTCTGAGTTTATTTACATGTTACTTTTATTTTCAGTTTTATTGTTTATGTGTAAGTTTTTATGCTGATAAAAAGAATGTCTCATATTACATGGCCTTTGACTGATTGGACAGTAGTTTCATGCATGGCCAAACAACATATGAGCTTTGTCTCAATTGCATATGGATGTAATATAAATCAAATAATCTAAAGGAGTATGATAGAAATATATAAATCTGTACAATTTTATATACTGAGCTGCAGCTGGTATTTTACAAAACATACAGACATATTTGGATATTTCAATGGTGTTCAAGTTGAGGTACATCATTAAACAGAACATTCACATTTATTTTTACATCATACTATGTAACAGTATGCTACTCAATTTTTGTAGAGTGTGTCAGGTTTTCATGTTTGTTTAAGTTTCTTATTGATTTGAAAATTTGTATTTTTCAGTGCCAATGTGTTATGTAATAAAGTCAAGGATCCATAATCCACAATTTCCTATAATGCACATTGTTTAATGAATGTAAACAATAAAATAAGTTGACTAATTCTTGATCCAAAAATGATTTTTTAAAAGAAATATCTGAAAACTTTAAATATAAAAGTAAATATAATCAATTTTTTAATACAAGAATTTGAAAAATGCGTTTTTTTGAGATAGCATATTAAGTTATTATATTTGATATTTTTCTTTTCATGTTATAGTGAATATGGAATTAAAATAGTGTCCAGAAATAAGGAAATGACATATAATCCATAATACTCCATAATCTGCTCAACCTTTGGTCCCAACTTGTGTGGCTAAAAGAACTTTGCCTGTATTTATTGGTGAGAACACATGATCTTCTCCCTACCTTGTTATACAGTTTTCCTTCCCGGTGAAAGCAGAGACAAACAATAGATTTCCTAAAATCTGCACTTTTTTACAGATGTAAACATTGAAACATACAGTTAAGATGTAGGGGGAAAATTCAGCATTGTTAAATTCTTATATCACTCCTTAAGCATTTTAATATGCAATTTTGGTTAATATGTCTGAACACATGCTTTCTCAAGAGAGAAGTATAAATTTATTTCCTAAAAAATTAAAGATGCACTGATATCAGTGGCAATTACATCTTTTTATCAAATACATTTATGTATTAATCAAGCTTTATTGGTTATTATGTCTGGTTAGGCATTAAATAAAAAATCATTTTTTTTATGCAAATTATTAGTGTACTTTTATGAGGCAAGTTTCCTTGAATAAGTCAAGAAAAATTTATTTCATCATTATTATACATAATTAATTATGGATTAGTAATTGCTTTCTTGACCTTTAGTTTAATATTTTATCATATTTAATTTTTTACTTTCAATATTTAATAATTTTTATAAATTCTCTTAATTTTTATTATTTTACTTTATTATCATACATAATTATTTTAATATTTTACTTTATTGTAAGCTTTCATTATAATTCTGAGAGCATTATTACATTCAAATTACTATTTAACGATTGTAAACAAAACAGTTACCGAAAATTCACAAAATTCTAAAATCTCTACAACCTCTGGTCCAGAGATATGCGGATTTGAGGGAGCCTACTGTATATGATGTGAAATTATAGTTTTTAATTAGCTTCTTTTACTTTATTAAATATCCATTTCCATCCGTATTTATGGATTAAATTATATTAAATTTTATCTAAGCACCATGTTTTCCTATTCTAAATAAATGATAGAATTAATTATCCTTTTCTAAAAATAAAAAAACATCCACACAAATTCTAAATCTTTTGCTTGCACATAAAATCAAGTGTATTTTGATCAATAAAAAATAACAGATACACTTCCTGTTTCAGGGTTTGTTATAATTTTTGTTCCTTTCAGAATCATGTTATGGCGAAGAAATAACATATAATTAATTTGGTGATCTAATGCCTTCTCATAGGGTTGTAAAAATTCTTGTGTAACATATTGTTTGTCTGTCTTTCAGCCTCACCAACATAGCAAGTTAACCCATCAATTCAAAATTATCCATATATTACTATCTAATGAATATCTTATATATCATGTTCTTTTGGCAAATTCTTATGTAACTAAGTTAAAATGAAAAATTTGTGGCATATGATTTTCAGCATGCTGTCTCTAACAGCTTTACTGTTAACATGTGTAATTATCCTGTGTGCCACTGCCAGCCGTAGCCATGGAATTTATAAGACTCTCTGTATTTGTGCTTTAATTATTATGTGAAGCTTGGCAATTAAACTACTTTTCATCTAGTCCTGCTCTACTCTTCTTACCAATTGGCTTTTTGTCTACATGGATTTTATGCGTACTGAAGTAATTATAAAATATATTTTTAGTGACCATGTCGAAGCAAATGCCATTACAGGGGTACTCAAAAGAATGTCATTACATTATGGCCTAAAGGGTAATATCTTTTGCAATGATTTTTAATGTTTATTTCAAACATACTGAAATTGATATCCATCATTGAGATCCACTACAATATTATAGAATATGGTGTGCATTGCATTTATATTTATAATTAGTAAACTATGTACAGTAGAAAGATGCGGTTTTTGCACAAGTGCTTAGAAACATGAGGGATTTTTTTAAAAATAATAAAAATGTTATAATTCTTTCACTTTTGACCAACAGAAGGCACTATTAAGGTTAATGCTATTATTTTTCATTGCAGGTCACACTGACTATGAAACTGTCACAAATTCAAGTTGGTTCAAGAATGTATTCTGACTCTTGTGAGTCTGGGTGGGGTCTCCTGATTTTTCAAATGAAACCTCAGAATATTGTTTCAATATTGTACAATGCCGAAAATATCTAGACAATGCATTATATAAGCAGATGAGTTTGTTTAAGATTCAAGACAAGGATGTTGATAAAACTTTACTAAGTTTTTACAAAGATTAAATAAATTTCAATTTTAAGAAAGTACAATACAACTAGATCTATGACTGCTATGATTAGACCCATTATCTTTGCAGGCTAAAACTTTATTAGTTAAACAGTTTTATAAAAACTTTGAATCAGCAAGTTTAGCTTTGTGTTCCTGTTGTATAATGCAGAGCATTAAAATTGGATAATGTACCAACAACTCTTACAAAACAGATGGCTATGATAAAAAGGTTACTGTTCATCATCTGACAGCTGTACTTATAAGTGATGGGGATCACACTGAAAAGTTATAAGATTTAGATACTGATTATATCTTCTAAATGAACTGTACTATACAACTGCAAATTTATTTCCTGAACAGCAGCTCCACCTGTCAGACAAAAATATAACTATTATAACACTTAAAAAAATTATTATTGTCAAAATTTTCATGTTTCCAAGCATTTCTGTAAAAAACACATATTTCTATTGTAGATAGTTTTAATTAGTAACTTAACTTAGTAACTGTTAGTAACTGAGACTTATAGATCATCCAGTATTCATATTTTTCAGATTACCAAAAATTGTATTATAAAATGAACATCTGATGCTGATTAGATTACCGACCTGCAGTTGATGCTGTTATTTTTCATTAGTGGTTGGGTTTACTGCCACAAATTCAGATTGGTTCAGGGTGGTATTCTAACTCTTCCAAGTCTAAGTGGGGTTCAGCTGATTTTTTTAAATGAAACCTCAGAATACTGTTTCATATTAAAAATGAACTATTTTTCATGTGAATGAGTATTAGATGTCTGCATAAGCACAGATCAATTTTTGATAATTAGACATAGACACAGATAAAGCCTGAATCAGGTCAGGTAACCCGATTTTAATGGCATCTGATCAGCTGTTCAAGGTTGAGGATAATAAAGTTTTTCGTATCATGTTGGCATTTGGTCAGGTGAATCTACATGTTTTGAATTCAGGTCGGTTCCAGGCTGAGTTTTGATTCTTACAGGGCAACTTCGAGACAACCAGATTTTTTTTAAAGCAATTCCAGAATATGGATGAGTCTATGTTTATATATTCCTTTGTCTACATAGGTAACATTAACATTAGTGATATGATTATACTCTATTTTTCCATAATTGCAATAAGTTGTGGATGAATTTTCTTTAATTTTGGCTGAGATTTAAGTTAAAGTATTTTGAGTTGTGGCTGGTAAAAAAAAAATTTTTTGAAGGACATGAGTCGGGTTAAGAGTTAGTGAAACTTTTATCTTCTATAAAAATAAATCGGGCCAGCCAATGTTTATCATATAAAAAAGTTTCCTTTTAGTTAATTCAGCCAACAACTGAGTGGGGTAAGTCCATTTTATGTTACTAGATATTTAATGGTTTGCAGTTGAATGGATTTAAAAATATTCATAAGCAGTAACAGACTTATTTTATATTTTTCATGACCTTATTTAATGTAAATTTAATATGCAATAATTGCTATCCATGCTAGCTAAAAAAAAAAAATCATGTTTTTGGTATGCACCAATAGACTTATAATAATCTCGAAGTAGCAGGACTCGTTCAGTAGCTTCAGGGCTCCAAGCCCTCCCTTCCCGCTTTTTGGTGTCTTTAATTTGTGTAATTTCCCTTTTAAATTTGTCCAGTTTTAATTTTTGATTTTTTTTTTCAATCTGGCTTTCGTTAGAGTGTCTTTTACTCGGGACGTGGCTGGGGACCTATGAACCTTGCTTACACAAAAGAGTCGGGGATGAATAAAGGGCTGTAGACGAAAAGAGGCCGCTTGCCATGGCAGTTCACTTTCAACTGCAATGGTTTTTATAAAACTTTAATTTTTAGTGGCATATAACTATAGATCAAAAAATTTAATATTACTTATTTTATTTCAAAATTTTATTCTTCTTTAGAAAAGTTACAATAAAACAGCAAATAAATTTAATTTTATAGGAAAAAATATTCAATAAGTTGTATACATATAATTATGTTTCTTAATTTAGATAGTGAACATTTTTAAAGTATCTGTGATAAAATTCTGAATGTGGTTATTAATATTCTGCAAAAAAAAAAAAAAAAAAAAAAAAAAAAATTATTTTAAGTGCACTTGCTTGAGCAAATAAACTACTAGTACCAAATTTTACTGATATTAAAAGGTATTTATTATGAATTGATTAAAACACTAATTTTATGTTAATTCATAATAAGATGTATCTTTGACCTTTTTTTTCACAAAATGGGCTTGCCCAACTTTCAAAATCAATGAATATATTAATTTTGTTCACAATTATAGTACTATCAAATTAGTTTAATAATCAGGATCAAATAATATAAAAAAGTTAAAAATAGTAATAAAAAAATAACAGGAACTGATCTGACTCTAGTCTACACTGTTTATCAAAGCAAGGCATCTCTTCTTTTTCATATAAACAGCATGCTGGAAACTACTGTATTTCATCCTGCAGCCATCAATTTTCAGTTGTGTTTAAAATTAAGTAATTAAATAATACTAACCAACTGACCCACAGCACTTTTGTATCTGTTTATTTTGTATATAAATGCATCTATGTATAGATAATAATTTCAAGAATGATTTTTTTTTTTTTTTAAATCTTGGACTACCATGGGAGGTGGATGATTTTCATTTGAAATGATATTTAAGCATTGCTTTTATGCATAATTTTCATAGTTTAAAAAAAGAATGTATATTTTAAAAAGAAAAACTTACTCATGACAGGATCAGGATGGGGATGTTAGAAATAGATCTAGCTTCTTTACAAAGCTGCAGTGAGGATGATGCTGGCAGTTCCAAGCCGGATTACAGTTCTATTGTCATCATGGATTATCATCACTATAGATTAGAGTCCTATATCAAGTTGTCTCTCATTTTTTTTGAGGAGGATACAAGTTGTTCATATGTTCTTTTCTTTTTAATTATCACTTTTAAACAGATACTTAGATTTTGATCATTTCTTTTTTGTCGTAAGGGCTTTTTTGGGAGGTAAACCCAAAATAAATTTTATTTGGACACAAAAAGGGTATGATTGTCAATTTTCTTCACCTTTTTCTTAACTTTTACAAAAATTAGCAAATTGTGGCAAAATTTCAATATGTTGAATGAGGAAAGTGTGACTACTGAAGTGTCAGAAATAGCATTTAAAACAGGGAATCGAAATAGCATTTTTTGATAAATAATTATAAATTAAGTTATAATGAACAGTTCTCTCATAATGTCCTTTTTAGGTTAATTGTGTCACAAAAATCAGCCCAAAATGCCAACTTTGATACCATTTTCTGAAATATCATTTGCTTGTGTCAAAAAATGGGACACCTTTCAATTTCTCAGCTAATGATTACGAAAACTTGCACATTTTGTGCTTGAAAGTAACAAATCTAAATTAGAGAAGAATTTTAATTTCCATTTGTAGCAATATCATTCATTTTTACTTGCAGTAAGTGGTCACATAATTATCTTTTTATATGTTCTTGTAAAATAACTATATTCGACCTCTATTTTAAAACAAAGTACTAGTACTGTGTAACCTTAACACAGTGATGTCGCTAGACTTATGAAATCATCCTGGGTCCCTGGGACACCAAACACTTCCAAAAAACTGGGTATTTTTTTTTTTTTACACAAGTGTATCCTCCTTTTACCATTCTAGTAATTTCATTTCCCTTCTCGAACTTCAAACTGATGTTAGAAGCAATGACCCAGGAACAATGGAGGGGGGGGGGGGGGGGGAGAAAAAATTAACGTCCATGCAGTATTCAGAGGTCACTCTGATTGTTTTGCATTTTTTTGTATTGTCGGCAATTTTTGAGTATTACCAATGTTGTATTTTCACGTGTTTATGCTTTTTTCCCTATGTATCTTTAAAAATGTTATTAAGTTTCTTGTTTTGAATATTCCTTTGTTTTTGTTATTATTTATATTTTCCTGTTTTGTGAGTGCAGTGAACATAGAATTTTATGCTATTGTTCCATGTGGTTTTGATAATTATTTGCCACAATAACAGAAGCAAATGCAAAAAGAAACTATTTGGTGGTGTACGTTAAGAGGCTACTTCCCTGACAGGAAAACACTCGTTCGCTAATGTTAATCGTCAGGAAGAAATTTTTTAAGCTCATTTGCATCTCAATATTTTTAAATGATTCTTTTTGCATTGGATAGCTGAGATCAATCTTTTAAAAGGCAGTTTATTACTTTTTCGATTTTGTTTGCAGGTTTATGAGGATATTTTTACTTTTGAAACTGGTTCCAAAAGTGGAAGTACTATAATAAAATAACTGGTAAACAAAATTGAGTAAAATAAAACACCTTTGTTGAGACTGATCTCAGCTATCCAATGCAAAAAAAAATCATTTAAAAATATTGAAATGCAAACGAGATATCTTTAAAAAAAATTTCCCATAGGATTAACATTAGCGAGCAGATGTTTTTGTGTGAGTGAAGTAGCTACTTAATAGAAAATTTTTGAAAGCACGGGCTTTGAAAAACTTTTTTGTAGAGACAGATAGTCAAATGTCATGCTTAATTTGTAACTTTATAGTTGGTGTTTGCAAGGTACATAATATTATGTGGCATTATAACACAAAACATATGGGTTTTTCACCAAACAATTTTGATTCAAGCTTGTGAGACTCAAAATGAATAAATCACTTTTCAAATGCATTAAGCAGCTCATAATATGTTCAGAATAATTCAGTTATTTATCTAGAAATTTATCCCGGAGTTTCTTCAGATAAGGAAAGCTGGTGAAAATTTGAGAGCTTAGCTGCTTTGAGAATAGTTGGAGTATAATTTTTAAATCTGTATTGGCCATTTGATTAACAAATTGTTTTTTGTTTTTTTTGTCAATTTTTTGTTTAGTTCCTTTAGATGGGCTGTCACACTTGAACAATTGTTCTTTTAACATCTTAGTTTGTTTCCTTTTGTCTTCCAAGAATGGAATTATTTCATCAATCAAGTCAGAAACCTATTTAATGCCACTTTACTGCTCAACTTCTCAGAGTAATATATCAGATCACTATGTGGTCCATCTGTACATTCTAATAACTCCTCAAATGGCCTATGGTTTAAAAAGTGTGAGTGAATAAAATTTATAGCATCACTCATTATTTTCATTATGCAGTCAAATCCAGATTGTTTTGCACACTATTGTTCCTAGTGAATAATGCAATGATATTTGAGCAAATCTTTGCCTTGATCACCCAAACATTTTTTCAGCAAACTCATCATACCATTCTGAATACAAATCATAGCTTGAGCACCATCAGTAATGATACTAACTAGGTTATTAAAATCTAAATGCGGTGCAGAACACGAATTCAATCCAAAGGATAAAATGTTAGCTCCAATTGTTCTCCCCTTCAATGAACTCATACGAATAAGTTCTTCAGTTACAAAGCAAAATATTAGAAATTCCTCTAATAAAGATTATAAGGTGAATAATATTTTATTGCATATTATGAAAAATTATAAAGAAAGAAGAATGAAAAATTATATTCATTAATAAAATTGGTCATTTTCTGTTGTTTAACTTGTGCTTGATATCCACATTTTATGGTTGAATATCTTAAAAAGTACAATTTAGAAAAGTATATATCCCCCCCCCCCCCCAAACAAACTTCATTCATAAAATTCACCCTTTTTTTTGTCACTGACTACTTTCATGCTATCTTTATTTTTGGACATTTAATAAAACTAAATTTCAAAAACTGAGTATTTTCACACATAAAAAAAGAGCTATATCTAACAAGGGGACCACCAAACATGGTGTGCACATTTTTTGATAATTTTTAAGTATGTTGTAGAGGTCATACCCCTTATTATTCCCGTGAAAGGTTTCCTTCAAATGGGCCTTATTTATTAAGAAATTGCAGGTCAAAGTTCAGCATACTTTTCAAATAGCTATTTATTGCTGTTCTGAGCGCATACTTGATGGCATCGACGTAATGTGCAAATATGCTATACTGCAGATAGCAGGTACGGACCCAGCTTGTACCTCCATATTTTTTTAATTTTTTTTTTTTTAATATTATATTTTTGACATGTTACTAATTTTATGTGAATTAGGAACTAGGCAGCTTTGAACTTTTTGATATTTTCACAATTACATTTATATTTTCGCAATTTTATAATTTAAGCACTGATCTGTAATAATTATATATATATATATATATATATAAATATAGACTTCCATCTAAATTTAATGTTAAATCTATTATCAAACAGTTTACATATGATATTGATATTTTTATTTATAAAATTTCTATCTCTTATAATAAGCCTATTGAATATTTTAATCAATGGAAGATATTAGTAATTGAAAAATTAACTATGGCTTTAAAAAATAATATTGCTGATTTGGTTTCTATTAATACAAAGCATTATTTCCAACAAATTACTAAATTACAAAAAAACTTCGTTATTACATATGTAGACAAATCTCCTAACAATTATGCTATTATATGTAAATCATATTATCACCAACTTCTTACAAATTCTATTTCTTCTAATAAGTCATTTCAAAAAACTAATGAAAATGTAATTGTAAATAATCGTAAAATTCGAAGTTATTATAAACTATTAAATATTTTATCTACTAATTTTAATTATCCATATTTAGTTCTTATTCCCAAATTTCATAAAACTCCTATTAAATTTAGGACTGTTACTATTGGTTGCAATACATATAATAATAAAGCCAATACACTTCTCTTAAAAATTCTTAATCAATTATATGTACTTACTACAAACAATGATAATACACATTGTATAAAAAATAGCTATCAACTTGTTAATATTTTTAAAAATCTTCATTCTGTTTGGAATATAACGACATATGACTTCAAAGATCTTTTTAATAATATAGACCTATTAGATTTACATAAAATTATAAATGCATTATTTAAAAAGTATTATAAAAAACTGGAATTACCATCTAATATAGATATTGCATATTTTAAATCTTTAACTAACTTCATTATCTATAATAATTATATATTGCAAGATAATACTTTATATTTACAGCATGTCGGTATACCACAAGGCGGTTGTACTTCCAGTTTACTCTCAGACTTATACTTATCTCATTATGAGCGTAATTTTACTAATAATAATCTACATTTATATCGTTATATTGATGACATCATTTTAATTGATACTGATCATTCTGCAATTACTCGATTTCCAGTTGATTATCCCACTACTTTGGAATTAACGGAAAACCTTTTATCTAACAATACAATTAACTTCTTAGATCTTAAAATTACAATAAAAGACAATAAAACAATCACAGATTTATATGACAAACGTAAAGAATTTAAATTCACAGTTAATACATTTACAAATTTTAAATCTTGTCTACATCATTCTGTATTTCGTAATATAATACTTAATCATTTATATAGAATAAAATGTTTATGTTCGTCTCCTCTAATTAACAATAATATTAAAAAACTAATTTATGATGCATTAAATCATGGTTTTCCAAAAAAATTCATATATTCATTAATATACAATTAGTACTTTTCTTACATGATCTATAAAAACAAATTAACACATGCGTAAACAAAATTACAAAAAAATTATAAAATAAAAAAAAATATCTATAAAAAAATAAAAATTGTAAAATAATATAAAAAAATATTATAGGTTGGGTGGGTGGGTAGATGTTAGAGTATGGAGGAGGGTGGTGTTGTCTGGATAATACGCAATGGTTAATTATTTTAAAAAAAATGGGGGCTCTTGTATTATTACTATATTTTTGTTACGTATTTTATATGGATGTTGATTTGATATTTTATATGTAATTGGAGAATTTCATTAATATTATAATTAGCTTAATTATTGATAAATCTAATTTACAATTATTTGTTATTAAATTTTAATTTACTAAGGACAATATCATATTAATTACTAATAGTATGCCATTCTTATAGTGAATAATATACATATAAGTATGTTTAATATAAATATAGTTATACTGTATGCATTAAAATTGGGTAATTATTTTTATTATTATTCCTCTATTCTTTTTAATATTTATTATCGGTTTAATGTTTTTGAATGTCCCACATTCATACTTTATGGATTTTTATGGATGTCGGAAAATAATCCACACTCTATATTTGTGCTTTTTAAGTAATGGGAATTTAAGTATCATTTAACCTTCTATATACTTCCACATGTTTTTTATTTCCTGTTCATTTTATAAATATCTTATATATAATTCATTAAAAAATAATTTTTATATTATTTTTAATAATTATTTATATTAATTATTACTGAATTTATTTTGTTTTATAGCATATAGCTATATGCTATATATTATCAATGTTCTAGAATTATTTAAATTCTTAGTTTAGTTTAAATAAGTTAGCTAATGGAATATATTGTATGCTTTTAAATTTTATTAACAATAGTTTTTAAATACATTGTGTGGTTTATATTAGGTTTATAATTCTCTATATATAAGGATATGTTTGGTTTTGCTGTTTAAACAGTTATTTACATTCAAATGCTTACAAATATTTATCTTGCGATAGATGTTTAATATAAGTAATAATAGAGGGCAGCACCAAATTTGTCTCTTTAAGATAGCTCTAATTTTTAATTTTTCTAGCTCCATTTCAGTTATAATTTATACACCAGGGGGTCTTTTTAGCTAAATTTTGACGATATTGTTAAACTGTTATTAATTAATTTAATAGTGCATTTTAAATAATGTAATTAATATCTATTTATTTTATATTAGATTAAATGTGTTTAACAAGGTATTTCAAATTTTATTTCAAAATGTATTAACTGCATCCTTTGGTATCATTTACTGTGATTTCTTAACTGTTTTATTCACCTTAATCTTTTTGATATACTGGTAGACATGTGCGCATGGATTTTTGTAAAATACTGAAATATTAATTGGTATGGTGTTTATTATTTATATTTTATATCCTATATTTAAATACGTTTTATTGTTTCTTCCATTTCATATTATTTGTTTCTATTCTGCTTTCATTTTTAATCAATTCACTTGATTTTAATGGTTGTTCGGGCACAGGGGAAAATAATTTTTAGCTTTAGCTTATTTTTCCCACAGAAAACAACCATTTTGCTTATATCATTGAATTCTGTGCCCTTGATAACGTAATTCAATGTATAAGCTTTTCAATTTTTGTCGGTGTCCACTTTTTTCTTTTTTCTTCCATAATAATTCTTATAATATTTTTTTTTTTTTTTTAATACTTACAGCTTTAATTCCTAATAATTGACGGTGGTAGGTTATGTTTAATTAATGGTTATATATATACCGGGTGTCCCAAAAAGGACTGACTGATTTTAAAATTCAATAACTTGCAAACGGTGACAGATATTAAAGAAATTCTTGCAGGAGGGTTATGCATAAGGTCAAAAGTTTTATTACAGTGATTTTCAATTTTAGTTCGATTTACAAACAATAGATGGCGCTGTAAGCAATAGTCGCTAAATTCAGGCTCGATTTTTGGTACTTCGTGGCCCGGATAATACATTTCCATCTCCTTTTTCTGCATGGAACAAGATAAAGGACCAAAAATCGAGCCTGTATTTAGCGACTATTGCTTACAGCGCCATCTATTGTTTGTAAATCGAACTAAAATTGAAAATCACTGTAATAAAACTTTTGACCTTATGCATAACCCTCCTGCAAGAATTTTTTTAATATCTGTCACCGTTTGCAAGTTATTGAATTTTAAAATCAGTCAGTCCTTTTTGGGACACCCGGTATATATATATATTGTTTACTTTATGGAATTTTATAATTTTTACCATAATTTATACAAAATATTTTTCATGTTGAATAAACATATTTACGATTAGATAATTTCAATGTGGGAAAAAAAAACAGCATGTCTTTCTGAAGTACAAGTTAAGATCTAATACCTCATAATTATCAAAGTATTTAATAACTTTAATTTCGGTAAAATTTAGTGTTTTAAACACATGTAAATGTCCCGTGCATCACGTAAGAATCGCCCTGATGCACTTTTGTTAGGAATAGTGTGTGCTCCCTGGTGGTGGAATGCAGGGACGTAGCTTTACATCCAAAACTTGTATAAGGCATTCAATTTTAGACCTGTTACTTCCGCTAACCCCCCCCCCCCCCCATCCCGAAGAAAATTTATACATCCGGAATGAAAAAATTTGAAAGCAGGAATTGTAATCAATTGCAGGATAGAAGTACAATTATTTCCTTCTTATCTCGGTAGTTGTTGGTCACCCTTGGCAGTAGAAAGAAAGGGGAAAGAAGTATCTGAAGGGATTAGAAAAGTTCGCAAATGTGTTCAATAGTAAGGCGCCATGAAGCCCAGTGGCATAGTGGCCAGAGCATCTGTCAGCTGCGCTGCAGGTCGAGAGTTTGACTCCCAACTGGACAAGCTTCACTCAGCCTTTCATCCCTTCAGGTTGTCAATGAAATGAGTACCAAGCTTGCTTGGGAATTAAACACCGAGGGTCCTGCGTTTGGCTGACCACCTGACTGAGACGTATGCTGCATAGCACCTCGGGGCCCAGGGTCAAGAAAACAGGGATGGACAGTGTCAGCCCAGATCCTTCATGGATTGTATGTCCACAGAGATTAGTTTAGTTTAGTAGGCTGCCATAGAAGGTTTAAAGGCGCCGTCCCACAAAAAATGGATTTAGATTACTGCATCTATTTCCTAACAAAAACTATATCTATGCGGAAGTCAAAATTCCGAAAACTGGAATTGTAATCAACTGCTGGACAGTAAATGTGATTTGATACTTAGAAATGCAATTATTTCCTTCTCGTCTAGATTGGTTACCTTTAGCAGTAGAAAGAAAGTGTGGAAACAACTGAAAGTGACAGTAGGGGATGAGAACAGTTTTCCAATATATTAAAGTAGTAGGGCGCCATAGAAGGTTTAAGGGCGCTGCCAGGCACCCTCAAAACAAAAGGGTTTAAATTACTACATCTATTACCCAACAAAAACAATTTATATATGCAAAAGAGAAAATTCTGTAAACAGTAATTGTAATGAATTGCGGGACAGTAAGTGTAATTCGGTTTTTTTTTTATCTCAGTAGTTGTTTGTCACCGTCGGTAGTAGAAAGAAAGTGAAAAGACGTGGAAGTGACTGGAGGGGATTAGAACGGTTCACAAATATGATCAAGTAGAAGGGCGCCACACAAGGTTTGATGGCGCAGTCAGGCACCCATATAGAAATGATTTAAATAGTAGTTACAATTATTTGTACAAGCACTTTACTTTAAATGTTAAATTATATAGTAAGTTGCTTTTAACATACCATATTAGCATAAGAAATTTAATTTTAAAATTGTTATTACCTCTTTTCCCTAACAAAAGCAATTTATATTTGCGGAAGAGATAATTCTGAAAACAGGAATTGTAGTCAATTGCGAGAGAGCAAGTGTAATTTGATCCTTAGCAGCTCATTTTATCCTTGTCTCAATAGTTGTTGGTCACTCTTGTAGTGGAAAGAAGTTGAAATGACTATAGAGGGTGTTAGAACAGCTCAGAGAGGGTGGAGGTTGTACTTTTTTTTTTGCATGGGCCGAAATTTCTGAGGCCGGACGCGCCCCAATACAAAACAAAGCTATCTTGGTTGGTTTTAAAAACTAAAAGCCTAAACCTGGAGCCTTTAAAAAATTAAAAACCCAGAACAGCTCAATTTCTACAAAAAAATCCGATTTTTCTTAACATATAATTAAGATTTTCTTTACAGAAAGCTGCATACATATTTATGCAAAATGTTTATAGTAAGATAAGGTGGAGCAAGATTTTGCGATGTACAAAAGTACGCAGAGCGATTATCTAATCCCAAAACAGAGTTTTGCATTTACCTATAGTAATGACTGTCATTACATCGTTTACAACTGTAGCTAAATATAAAACTCTGTCTTCGGATTAGATAATTGCTCTACATAGTTTTGTACACCACGCACTCTTACACTACCTTACCCTATATTTCAGACGATAAGTACGCAATCCATAGAATACAGAATAGCAACATTAAGGAACACTTAAACTCTTAGACTTTTACATTCAAATAAAGACTCATTAAAAAAATTAAGTTTAGAATAAATATAAGAAGTGGTTAAAAAAACTTTCATTTTGAAGCTGCATTGTAAAAAAATAGATTTTTGAAAATATTTCTTCTTAATTCATTAAAGTATATTTCCAAAGACTCCATTATCACTATTCTTTTTACAATAAATAAAATAAAATAGAAAAATGTCCTGCCCGACACGTCCTAGTAACAATTAAGTCAAAGTCCAGCCCGGAATAAGTATGTAGAAAAAATGTACGCCTGAGACTGGCCTGAATCGACAGGAAAAAATAGGTCCGGGCTAAGACACAATGCAACTGCCCAATGCCGATCTTTACATTGAGCATGTTGAATTTCTGCATTGTTCTGTCAAACTAGCATTGGTTAGTGCAACACATTTATTTTTGGTCCAACCAAGTACATTGAAAATTGTTCAAATGAACATGCCTTACGCAAGTCACCCCGCCAGTCTAAGCTCTGAGGAGCCCTTATGTCCATCGCATCAAGAGGGACTGTCGTAAGCCAGTGATGCTGCCATGACACATTCTACTGGCCAAAGAAGAGCACCGCCGAACGCACGTGACTTTCCCTGCTCCCCAAACATCATTGGACGACATGGTTGCAACGACCTAACTGACGAACTACCTTAGGTCGTAAAACCTAAGTACTCGAGGATTAAGCTGCATAGTTCGGGAATCACACCTCCAATTCCTGCGAGAGCTTTGTGTGTACCAGACACTTATAGGAGCGCAGGGCCCTCGGTCAAAAACCCCAGGTTTCCAAGATATGCTATTGTTTTACCATGAGCTTCTGGACGTGAAAATCTACACAGATAGGAACAGACCCATTTCTTTAAAACTTGGTGCATTGAGGTCCTCTTATTTTTTTTATTTACCCGGCCCGTTTGAAAGTTTGACTTTATTTCATCTTGTACCGGACTCCGGCCGTGCAGATGCAGACCTTTAAGGTTGTCATATAGCAATTCTCCTGAAAGAATTCTCTGAATAAAAATGTCCTCCTCTTAAAGTTTAAATTCTCTGACTTCCCCTCTTGTGCAAAATGTGACAACAGTGCATTCCGGTCATTTGGAGGATTGGAGACATGCGTTTCTTGAAATGAATGTATATATATATATATATATATATAAACTGGTGTATCAGGCACGAATGCATCAAGAGTAAATAAACGGCAGAAATAAACTAGGTACCTTTTTACAAAAATGAAAACAATAAAACAATTTAGGAAGGAAGCAGATTATGTAACTTAATTTATGAAAGATTTGTTTTAAATTATTGATGATAGAGCAGAATGTAAGAACATTTACAGTTGTTTACTTTAGTTAAACTCAAATTCCTTCCAAAATATTACTTTTGACACATTCATAAAATCATCATCATCTGTTCGCATATAAAATTTCACATATTTTAAGATTTTAACCAGATCTCTAAGAATCAAACAGCACTGGAATTTTTCTGTAAAAATCAAAACTGATATTTTAAACAGGCTTTCGAGACGTGATAGTGAGAGAAGTGATTACCAGGTAACAATCAAGCTACAATTCAGTGCATGTTTCACATATTTAAAAATAAAAGAAAGCATTCTTGGTTCGTTTGTATTTGAATATGAAAATCTGAAAGTTTGATGCATGCAGACATGAAATCAACATTCTAACTGTGTTGCATCAAACATTTTTGCATTTTCAAGAGGGATAAAAAAAATCTAAAAAAATCCTTCTTAGAACAAAACTTTTTTAGAACAAAACTCATTTAACACTTTTTAACTTTGTTGAAAAGTTTTTGTCTTTGCTGCATAAATGTATTCAAATGGATTAATGCCTGCCAAAATTGGCGGACGGTAAACTTCCCAAAATTTATGGTATATCGTAGCAACTATACATTTATAATAGATTATTTACAATACTGCTTTGAGTTAATGGGGAATGTCTAAATATACTACCAAACTAGTTGAATGTGTCAATCACAAAGCTTTCTTCTATCTCATACAGCTTAAATTTCAAAAAGTAGCTACATATGTTAATACTTCAATATTATTTGTTCAATACTATACCAACTTTGATTTTTATCTTAAATTCATACTTCATTCAATTAATCGGAGTAAAAACGAGTTAATCTCGATCATGATACTCATTAAAATCACGTTTTTCGTTATTCTTTTGTACAACAGCTGTTTGCGAATAGCCGGCTTAGCAGGACGCGAGTTCCCGTCACTGCACGAGCCGCCGATGGAGAATAGAACTACAAAAAATCAAGAAAATTAAATAGCAGTCGCTATCACAGAGCCCCTTTTCAGCGGAATATTTTTAAATTCAGGGAGGACCTGTTTGCCATAGTCAAAAACAATACACAAAACATTTGGTTCAATTCTATGCATAACTTCATACACTTTTTCGATGGTAAAACAATGGAAATGGCACAGCTACTACAGCGCCCCCTACAGGCAAAATATTTCCATATTGAAGGAGGACCTGCTGACCATAGCCAAAAACATACACAAAAACATTTGGTTCAATTCTATGCATAACTTCCTACACTTTTCGATGGTACAATAAGGAAAATGGACAAAAATCGCTATTGCAGCGCCAATACGAGCAGAATTTTTTCAAATTCAGGGAGGGCCTGCTTGCCATAGCCAATACATTACACAATAAATTAGGTTCAGTTCTATGCATAACTTCATATACTTTTCGATGGTACAATGAAAATGGCACAAAAAACGCTATTACAGCGCCCCTTTTGTCAGAAAATTTCCATACTGAAGGAGGACCTGCTTGCCATAGCCAGACACATACACAAAAAAATTGTCTCAATTCTATGCATAACTCAATACACTTTTCGATGGTACAATGGCGACACACAGACAGACAGCCATTTTGTATAAACATGTTTTTGGGGATCTCTGACCCCTAAATGGTGTAAATCCGTCGAAAACCAACCAGACGTAAAAAAAATTTCGATTACAATACTTTCTTCTATTGACGATAGAAAAAAAGTTAAAATCGCTGTGAACCTAGTTTCTGAGCTCTTTTCTTCCAAATTTTTGAATTTTTAACTAATAATACAGATACAAAATGTAATCAATTACGAACAATCTTACCGTTTAGAGTCTTTACATCCTCACACAATATATATCTACATTAGGTAGATAATATATTGTGATACACTGATATATCTACATATATCAATCAACAGTGCAAAATGTGTTTTGAAAAGATGAAAATAAAGATAATTGTTGTGTAAAGCATCACAGAAGATGAATTATACATAAAAGACATGATGATAGCACGGATTAGCGCTACTATAATATGAATTGTAGGAACATTAGCATGGATAGAGACGAAGTTGCTGGGAAGGGCGGGTGGTCGAAAAATGAAAATCATAAAAGGGCGCCAAAGTCAGGTCCTCCCCCCTCCCCCAATAAAATTTTCAAGCTACTGCCCTGGTGGAATGTGGAACTAACATAAAGCGATTTTGTTAAAAATTAGGAAAGTTCGCATTACAGATATTATTATAACAAAGACTAGCATGCTTCGCCTGCTATCGGATGAATTCAGTCCGTGCGGACTAGCGTGCTTCGCCCACTATCGGATTATTTCAGTCCGTGTGCAGCTGATGTAAAATTAGATACATTCTTCCAGCGAAATTGAAAAATGTGCTTCGCCCGCTATCGCATAATTTTAATTTGTTAGGTTTGTGCCAATGGAAAGGGAGGGGGAGAGGGAAATACTTTTGATTAAATATCCCAAACAGAGTTTCGTTCTGATACACTTTTGTTGTCTTAAGGGGCCTTTCATCTGAATACCTTATAAAAAATTACCCTCAGTACACTTCAGCTGGGTTTTGCGGGTTCCTGTGAGGGGGAGATTCAATAATTTAAATTTTAGTCTGCCCCCCCCCCCTCCCAACATACACCTTATTTTAAAGGTCTTAAAAAATTAGAGATACATATTTTACAATGTCATGGGTTACGAGGCTTCCC
Source organism: Maratus speciosus (assembly GCA_963932465.1). Taxonomy (NCBI): domain Eukaryota; kingdom Metazoa; phylum Arthropoda; class Arachnida; order Araneae; family Salticidae; genus Maratus; species Maratus speciosus. Next base: position 442,609,526 of record OZ010796.1, on the reverse strand, counting down.
CATAAAGTTAGGGCCATGTTAAGATAGGGCTGTTTCTTCAAATTGCCATAACTTTGCTCCTATTGGAGCCACAGCGGGGAGAAATCTCCTGGTAAAGTTTTAATCAAAGCTATTTTTTCCCGCCACATCTTTTGGCTATCTCCCATTTTTGATAAATTGCACAGGGGTTTAAGTTAGTTGGCCGTGAGGGGAGGCTTCATTAAAATTGTTGGAAATATTTAATTCTTTTAAGTTATTTTTAGCTTACCAACTGCTTATTTTAAGTTTTAAAGCCCCATTTAATCATCTTGTAGTCCACCCTGCAGAGAACACACGTTTTCGCGGCGACTGTGGAGATGTTTATGTTTTCAATCTGCGCTCGAGTCGAGTTGAGTTATCTCACGGTTGCTTTTCGGACAGAAACTTCCATTTTTCAAGTTCTATAGATGGTGCTGTCGTTCCGGAGATGCACGAAGCTTCATCTTTAGTTGACGTTTGCTAGGCTGTGATTTGTCCAGGTAATTAACTGTCCGTTTCGCAGTATCTTATGCAAATGTCTTACTTTTGAGGTGTATATATACCTGTACAAATTTCAGAGATGGATGCTTGCTCTCACATGGAAGTATCAGTTCGTTCCCATCTTGAATGAACATTTGATTGTAATGTTAATGGGGTATTCTTTTTGAAACACTTAAAGATATGTTCTTAGCTCTAGTAGAGCTCTGTCTAAAGTTAAATTAATGTCTCATTTAGTTTCTAATAAATGTGTTTGCTTTTAAAATCTTTTACATTTTCAGATAATTCATTAATGAGTAGAAAGAGTATGTTTTTCCATATTTTGGGAAACAAAAATATTAAAATTTTCATGTTTTGGTCTCATTTTCATAGCTCTCATATATTTTTGTACTTTTACATATCCTCTGTCCCCCAGGGGGATACCTTCTTTAGGTATTCACGGGTTTTGCGACCCCGGATTCCTGAGCGATCTTTCTTCTTTTCCTTATTCTTCTCATTTTAGTTGTCTATCCTTTCCTCTTTGTTTCACTCTTTTTTTAATCTTCTCTTTTCAGTTTCTTACTTCTTGGTTATGATAGTATCAATACCGATCTTCCCCGTTCAGCATTTGAACTTATGGAGACCCAGTACCGGCTTTTCGGGCTCTGCCTAGTGGCATCCAGTTGGGTGTGGGATAGGTCTCCAGTTTGAATGCTGTGTGGGGGAGAGAAGTGGCGTGCTACCATAATATCGTTTTTAAGGAACGTTTTTTAGAAAACGGTCCCAGAGGTGAGCTCTCTCGGTAGCGTTAGGCTGGGGGGGCGGGGGCCAGCTCATAGTGAGAAATCCTCTCTGGCTTGCCAGAAACCTGTGTACCTGGTACACGCTATGAGTGGCAATCGAATCTCCAGTTCACGAATGGCTCCGGAGGTTACTCTGAACACGTTAGGAAAGAGTGGGGAACCACTACCTATGCGGGGGTAGTGGCGAACTGGAAGTTTACCGTGAATATTAAATTTTTCTTATGGTTACAACTATGGCTGATCAGGAAATATTATTGAGTACCAAGGTCGGCGGTGGTTGTAATAGTGTAAAAAATGGAAAACAAGGATTAAGGGTCACTTTTAGTGAAACCCAATTGAAGACTGTACTTGACTCTTCGGAGAAAAATGCAGTATGTCAGAAGGAAGAAATCGGCATGACTGTTAGTGGAGACGGAGGTGGAACCCACCTAGGTGGGGAACACTCTGGAACCACTACAGGAGGGCCGAAAGTACTCGCTAAGACCCAAAAAAGAAACCGACGGAGGAAGCAGAAGCAGGAGGAGGTGGAAACCAACATTGCTAATGCTCCACCGAAGGGTTCGAGGGAAAGTGGAAGTAAAAGGAAGGTGACAGATTTGACACTTTCACCTAAGATGTTGGCAACAGCAAAAAGACCTAAGGAGGACATCCAGAGGTCCTTTGCCGCTGTAGCAGCAACCAGGAAGTTAGCTGTAGTTAAGGAAGACTTTCCAGTGACCAGGCTGACACAGGAAGAGGTAGATATAATCTCAAGGGATGTCATCAGATGTGTTGATGAGACTCCTGATGATAAGCCCTTGCCTCTGATAAATGACTCCAGGCTTGTTAATGGAGCCTTAATTTTCACTTATGAAGGAGATGCCACTGAGGACTGGATTAGGACCTCATATCAGGGCAATACTACCGTCTTTGAGGGTATTCCCCTCAAGGTACTTGGCATGAATGAGATGCCGAAACCAGTCAAGGTGGCTTTCAAAACAAGGGATGTTTACACTAAAGATCCCATTGAGCTGCTCAAGAGGCTCAACAGATATAACCCGGAGTTGAAGACGGGTGACTGGCGTGTTCTGGACCATGTTGCAGAACCCCAGTCCATCCGTTGGATCTTTGAGGTTGATGTTGTTGCCTCTGAAGCTATAAAAAGAGCTGAATACAAGGTGTATACCGGCCTTGACAAGGGATCATTCAAAATTTTGAATGATCCAAATGCTAAAAAGATGAGAGAGAAGGAGGCTGAAGCTCTGGCTACAGAAACTTCCTCTCAGTTAAGTGAAACAAGTAGTATTAAAGAAATTAATGCTAAACTTGAAAATATTTCTGTCCAACATAATTCCCCCTCCATGTTTTTGGATGAAGTGGAACAGTTGTTGGCTGAGGACTCGGAGGATATGGTTACCTCTGAAGAGGTTGTTGTCATAAATAAACCAGATGACCCATTTAAAGGTAGCTCAGATCAACCTCCATCACAGTAAGGGTTCATCTGCCACTTTAGGAAAGATGATCTCTGAAGGGAAGGTTGATATTGCTCTTATTCAGGAGCCCTGGACTGTGAATGGCAACATTCTTGGTCTAGGATGTAGAAAGGACAGGCTCTACTATGATAGAACCTGTCCCAGGCCGACAGCTTGCATTTATGTCAGCCCAAGGCTAAATGCAATTAATATGGTGAACTACCTGAGTGGTGACTGTGTTGCCGTCAAGGTGGATTTTCAGGGTGAGAATGGGCCTGATAAGATAATTATCTAGTCTTCCTATCTTCCATTTGAGAAACAGGACCCTCTTTCTGATGAGGCAAAAGCTCTCATGGGTTACTGTTCTCGGAAGGGGCACAAGTTAGTGTTCGGGTGTGATGCAAATGCACATCATACTGTTTGGGGTAGCACAGACTGCAACAAACGAGGAGATGACCTCTTAGAATATATTTTGGTTTATAACCTGTATATTCTTAATAGGGGGAATGAGCCAACCTTTATTACTAAAAATAGGAGGGAGGTTCTTGATGTCACTTTTTGCAGTAGAAACTGCTATGACATCATTAGAGATTGGAGGGTGTCAGATGTTGTTTCATTATCAGGTCACCGACTAATCATGTTCAACATTGCAGGGACAACTGGACCAGCAATGATGAAGAGGAATGCCAGGAAAACAAACTGGCATTCTTACTGCAGGGAACTTGAAGAAAGGATCCTGTCTTTAAAGGGTAAGTTAAGTTATAATAATTCTTCGGATGTAGAGTTGGCTGTTGACTCCGTGCAACAGGCCATTCTCCAATCCTATTATAACAATTGTGAACCTCCTGTTGCTAGCTCTCCAAGGCCTGTGCCTTGGTGGTCTTCTGAGCTTAGCAAACTCAGGAAAATTACCCACAGGGCTTTTAATAAAGCCAAGAAGGGTGGTGACTGGCAGCAATATAAGTCTGCACTCACCACATACAATAAGGCCATCAGGAAGTCCAAGTATGACTCTTGGAAAAACTTCTGTGATGGTATTAATGATGTCTCTACTAGTGCTAAACTTATGAGAATTATGGCTAGAGATAGTAGTTCCAGTCTGAATGCCATTAAATTGGTAAATGGGCAGTATGCTGAAACAGGAAAGGAGATTCTCTCAGAAATGATGAGGATTCATTTTCCTGATTCCACCAGTGGTGACCCAGATGTAGCTCCAAGCACACCTGCTGCTTTTAGTAGCAGTAGGGAGTGCTGGAATCTTGCTGGTGATATCATCACTCACGACAGGATCTTGTGGGCTATCAATTCATTTGACCCTTACAAGACTCCGGATATGGACGGAATCGTACCTGTTTTGTTACAAAAGGGGAAAACGATTTTAGTCCCAGTGCTTAGTCAGATTTACAGGGCATGTCTCGCTTTTGGATACATTCCAAATGCATGGAGACATACCAAGGTGGTCTTTATTCCTAAACCTGGGAAAGACACATATTTTGAAGCAAAATCTTTCCGACCAATTAGTTTAACATCATTCATGCTTAAGACATTGGAAAAGTTAATGGCTAGGCACATCAGGGAACAGATCTTGAGTGTAAAGCCGCTCTCGAGCTCCCAGCATGCCTATCAGACTGGCAGGTCAACTGACACTGCTCTTTATAATCTTTCCTTTGTTCTTGAGAAAAGTTTTAAGGCAAATGAAACTGCTTTGTCAGTCTTTCTTGATATTGAGGATGCCTTTGATAAGGTATCTACGGATGCCATCCTTAGGGCATTGGCCAATAGGGGTGTGGATGAAGTAACTTTGAATTGGATCAACTGTCTGCTCAGGGATAGGTCTATCCATGCTGAGTTGTTGGGGGATTCAATTCATGTTAAGGTAAAGAAGGGCTGTCCACAGGGCGGGGTACTTTCTCCTGTACTTTGGTGTTTGGTGGTGGATGGACTCCTTGTTGAGATTCATCTGCATGGTGCATACTGTATTGGGTATGCTGATGATATTGTCATCATCATTAGAGGCAAGTTTGAAAATATTCTTTCAGACATCCTCAATAATATCCTTAAGAAGATAGAGTGGTGGTACAGGGATGTTGGTCTTTCTGTTAACCCAGAAAAGACGACTCTTGTTGCTTTCACTAGGAAAAAGTCAATCAAATTTAATGAGATTGTGTTTTATGGGCACACTTTGAATTGCTCAAAGGAGGTGAAGTATCTGGGTGTCTATTTCGATGAGAGATTGTGTTGGAAGAGGCACATGGATTACTGCATCAATAAGGCCAAAAAGATTTTCTGGTCATGCAGAAATGCTATTGGCAAAACATGGGGACTCAGCCCAAAAGTGATCTGGTGGATATACAATATGGTGATCTGCCCTATGATCAATTATGGCAGTATAGCTTGGTGGTCAAGAACAATGACTGACATTGCCAAGTCAGAATTAGCAAAACTGCAGAGGATGATCTGCTTGTCCATGACAGGTGTACTTAGGACAACTCCTACATTTGCTATGGAGCTGCTGTTGGGTATGTACCCACTGCATATGATTATTGAGGCAGAAGCATTGCTCTGCTCTTATAGACTCATTTTACATGGGCAGTGGCAGAGTTACTCGAGGTATCTTACTTGGGGTAGGCTTAACTGTAAAATCAGTAAGCACCCAGTCTTTATCATGAAGGGTGACGGCATGCCTTTAAAGCATGTATTTGATAAGTTGTTCAGAGTTAGTCTTCACTCTAGAGCTGGATGGGAGACTCTTTCTGTAACGGAGCTTAAGACTGGTGATCTGGTTTACTGATGGTTCCAAGATGAATACTGGTACGGGAGCTGGGGCGTGCTGCCCAGCTGATGGTACATCCTTCTTTTACACACTGGGTAGATACGCCACTGTCTTTCAATACTTATGTGTTGTTACATTTGCATTGAGAGGGGGTATAGTGGCCTGTCTGTCAATATCTACTCTGACAGTCAGGCAGCATTACTTGCCTTACAGAAACATAAAATTACTTCTAGGATTGTTTGGGAGTGTTACTGCTGTTTGAACAGGCTTGCCAGTAATGGTAATGATGTTGCTATACATTGGGTACCTGGTCATACTGGCATCCTGGGTAATGAGCTTGCTGATAGTCTAGCAAGGAAAGGGTCGGTTACTCCATTTATTGGTCCTGAACCAGCTATTGGCATTTCCAAAAACTGCATTAGAACTACTGTTTTTAGAATTTTAAGAGAGCAGCAGTATCAAGAATGGCTTGACTCAAGAGGACAGAGACAAGCGAAAGAGCTCAATAGCAGATGCCCTAGCAAAACAGCAAAAGAACTCATTGGGCTCAGAAGGAATAGTCTAAGAAATATGGTGGAACTGTTAACAGGACACTGTAGACTTAATGGACACCTTAGTACTATGAAGGTGGTTAATGACCCTCTTTGTAGGGGTTGTAAGTATGAAGAGGAGACTGCCTTACATGTGCTCTGTAACTGTGAGGCATATGCTGCTCACCGTTTCGAACACATGGGTCGACATCTGATTGAGCCATGGGAAATTCAGGATATTCCTATCAAATGCCTGCTGAATTTTATGTCAGCTACTGGTCTATTTAAGGACTAAGTGTGGATGTTTTCCTCTTTCATTTTTGGAGGGATAGCACAATAGACCCCTGGTCGCGGTGCTTTGGCTCAGGCCACCCCCCAAGTAATACAGTAATACAGTCACTCCTTAGTTGCGTGCCCATAAAGGGCTAACTTTTGCAACTTCTGGTTTTGACTTAGTACAGCAGTGTTTCATATCAAACTGTTGGACTTCACGAGCACAGTTTGTCCCCCCTCTTGCCACTAACGTCAAAAGTTAAGTTACCACTATTTCCGAATAGTAATTTCAGCAAATATCTTAATTTATTGCTTAAGACTGCCAACCCCTCGAGTAACATATCTACTGATAGGTTGTTTAACGGAGTTTCGTTCACATACACTTCTGTTACGAATACACTGCACTCCCTTGTGGTGGAATGTGTAACTAACAGACCGTGATTTCATTAAAAGTAGGAAAACTAACAAAGCGATTTGTTTGAAACTTAAGATAGTTTATAACACATAAGAAAAAGTTTATGAAAGAATGCCGTGAGAAATTTCGGCCAGGTGGGGGCGAGAAGTGAAGGATTTCTTTTTTTACCTTTGCGTATCTGACCGTTTCAGGTGCAGTTTTCTGACAGAGTCTTCAGATAAATGCTACTTATTAAATATAAAAATGTCAAAAGTTAAGTTACCCCTATTTTCAAATAGCAATTTCAGCAAATATCTTAAATTAAGCGAGATTGGCTTTTTCACAAGATTTTGCAGTGCGTGCGCAGCACGCTTGCTATACGGTGCCGTAGACAGTGGGGACCCGGTTCGAGGCTCATTCTTTTCTAGATTTATTGTGTCTTCAAGGACCCCGACATAAGTATTTGGCAGTGCATGCACAGCATGCCTGCTATACGATGCCGTAGGCTGCAGGGACCCGGGTCGAGGTCCGTTCACTTCGAGATTTTATAAAAAAGGAGGGGCCCGCTAGCGGGCGAAGCCAGCTAGTCTTTTACTATTTGTTATAAATTATCTTAAAGTTTCAAACAGATCACTTTGTTGGAATTCCTACTTTAAATGCAATCGCAGTCTGTTAGTCCCACATTCCACCACCAGGGAGCACACTCTATTCTTAACAAAAGTTTATCTGAACGAAACTCCTTTACACAACCTAGTGGTAGATACATGGGTCGGGGTGGCGGTCTTAACCAAGAATTTAATATATTTGCTGAAATTATTATTCGAAAATAGTGGTACCAATACTTCTGACATTATCTGGCATAAGTAACATTTATGCTGTATTTTTAAAAATCGGACACCGTTCAGAAGAATACTGCAATGAAACATCACATGACTGCCTTTTAAAATAAGTATATATTAGGAATAAATAAATTAGTGAAATTAACGCCCCCCCCCCCACCCGAAATTTCACATGCCATTTTTTATAAACTTTTTCTTATGTGTAATAAACAATCTTAAAGTTTCAAACAAATCGCCTTGTTATATTTCCGAATTTTAACAAAATTGCGTTATGTTAGTTCAGGGAGCACACTCTATTCTTAACAAAACTCTATTGAAAGGAAACTTCATTAAACAACCTATCAGTAGATATGTCACTCAAGGTGGTGGCGGTTTTAATAAGAATTTAAGATATTTGCTGAAATTACTATTCGGAAATAGTGGTAACTAAACTTTAGACAATTTTATATTAAATAAGTAGCATATATCTAAGAACTACCTCAAAAAAGGCACCTAAAGCAGTCAGAAACGCTAACTTTTAAAATAGAAATCTAGTGCCCCCTGCCCCCTCTCCAGAATTTCACGCACCATTCTTTTTTACACTTTATCTTATGTGTTATAAATTATCTTAAAGTTTCAAACAGATTGACTAGTTAGATTTCCTAATTTTAACAAAATTGTGTTATGTTAGTTCCACATTCCACCACCAGGGAGCGCACTCTATTCTTAACAAAAGCATATATCAACGAAACACCTTCACGCAATCTTTCCGTAGATACATGGGTCGGGATGGTGGCGGTCTTAACCAAGAATTTAAAACATTTGCTGCGGTAACAAACGCTAAAATTTAAAAAATAAATCTAGTCCCCCCCCCCCCCTCTTCAAAATATCACACTCCATTCTTTTTTACACTTTTTCTTATGTGTTATAAACTATTTTAAAGTTTCAAACAGATCGAGTGGCGGTCTCTTAACCAATAATTGAAGATATTTCCCGAAATTACTATTCGATAATAGTGGAATGAATACTTGTAAACTTTCTGATGATGAATGAGTTACACTTATCTCATAGCGCTGTTCAAAAACCCCATGCAAATTGTTAGATTTCCTAATTTAAATTATTTTGTGGTTAAAAAAGCATGTGTCTCCATTTTAATCGACACATTTGATAGCAATAAACTGATTAATTAAATAATAATTAATATATCTGCTTCTAATTAAGCTATCGCTTTGAACTGGGTATGTATGAAATCTGCGAGAGATTTCCCGTCCGGATGTCAAAAAATTTTATCAAAAAATTTAATATTTAAAAAGTTAAAATTTCGTATTAAAATATCCCACAATCAAAAACCGCAGTCGTCGCCATGTCTGACACCTGCTTCTCGGGAAAATGAAATATCATTTCATTGTCTTTCCAAATAAAGAAATTAAATTTTTATCGATCGATTTTTTGTGGATATCTTCACTTATACACATCGCACAAAGATGAACTTTATACAAAATGAAAGTAGATTTTTTTCTGCATCTGTCTATACCTTTACAAATTTCTCAGACCAATACTTTGTGAAATACGATTTTGCTTTAAAATGTCCACTTCATTTATTGCTTAATTTGCGCTCTGGTAAACCTCATTTTCTGGTAACCCTAAGGAGAATTGGAAATAAAACTTCGATGATTTGCAGAAAATTGTGTTTGCAGATGTTTGTGTTTGTACCTGCGTTAAAAAGGTTGGTTGGTTAATTTTAGAAGTTAATTAGCCGTAATTCAGTTAATTACCGACTTTTTCAAAATTTTAGGATTTGTCATTTGATGTGAGGTGTTCAGCTATAAGTACCCAAAATTTCAAGTCTCCAACATGGATAATTTTTGAGAACGGGCTCTGTGATAGACAGACAGACAGACAAAGGAGTGAGATGAATAGGGTTTCGTCAGATGAACAAAACCCTAAAAAAACAGAGGTATAAGCTGGATCTGAACCTGCTATCTGCGGTTCAGGATATTTGTGCGTTACCTCGACGCCACCAAGTACGTGTTCTAAACAGCAATAAATAAGTATTTGAAAAGTACGCTGAACTTTAAACCCCAATTTCTTAAAAACTAAGGCCCATTTGAAGAAAACCTTTCACCAGAATAATTAGAGGTGTGATTCCTACAACATACTTAAAAATTATAAAAAACTGTGTGCACCATGTTTGGTGGTCTCCTTGTATGTTAGATATACACTGAAATCAGTGTTTTTTTATAAGTTATAATAGCCCAAATCCCCCACCCTCTCCCCAAAACAAAATTATGTCTATGATACCGATTTTGGCCCTCAACAACTCTGTCATTTTTGTGACTAGCCCTTCACTTATAAAGGTTAGTTTATAGCTCTATTATTAAAATAAAAAATCACATTAGGTGACATTAAAAGCATAGCAAAAAAAGATTCATAACTTTTTTTTAAAATAAAACCAGTTTAAGGGCTAACATTGTCATAACTTTGCAGCGTATGTCATTCAATAGAAGTAGCATGTTCACAGAGATTTTGTGCAAAATATATTATAATGCTGTGTCTGGCCAAACTAAAGAAAATCTTTAAAAATGTTGAATAAATGAAAAAATTGCAATTTAAGCCAAGTGATGGGGATTTTGATAATAAGGTAAACACAAGAGTAGCGATGAAATGAAGTAATAGCATTTCTGAGGAAATAAATAAGATGCTTAAATTCATTTAAAAATCATTTTTATTAAATTTACTTTAAAAAAAGTTTACATTGTATAAGAAAGACTTTTGGATCAACTTCTAATACTGTACGTATAAACATGTAAAAAAAAATTTCCCCATAGGAGAAGCAACCCCTTCAAGCATGTGGAAGCTCAAAGATATTAGATAACTTGCAAGCTCAATAATCAAAATGAAACAAGATTTAAAACTTGTTTATGTCTCATAAATTTAACTTCTTCCTTCTTCATCATCATCTTCTTTTGGTTTCAAGGCACGCTTCATTTTCAAAGCATGCTTAACTTTCGAAGAGCGTTTCAGAAATATATTAGTCAGAAGACGTCCGATAAACAAATTATATACAGGCTCGGAAGGAATGAGTTGACGGTTATCCTAGTTGAACATTAAAAGAAATAATACAAATATTTTTTTTAACTAAATTACTTTAAAATTGTTAAATATAATTAAAGAAATATATACTTTAGTAAATTAGCATATTATTTAAACGAACATTTTGTAAATGTTTTTATATTTCAGTATATTTAAATATTCTCGGATATAAATATTTTCATAAGAAGTTCTTAAATTTGACTCTTCAAATATGCTGTTCAAAACAGCACTTTCGATTATCATTTATAAATTGTTCGGAAAAAAAAATTACTAAAAATTGATGAAAAATATTTATCTTGAATATTAAAGACGTGAATTATCACATTGCTAACAATGCATAAACCAACTTAGTGAAAAATGTCCAAGCCGGGAATCGAACCCGGGCCCCTGGAATAGATCTCCAGTGCTCTACCACTAAACCACAAGGACGAAGCCCAGCTTGGCATTTCTCACTTATATAAGTCGGTAAGGCTGCTACTGCAGCACTAGATGGAAAAGTCTTCATGAGCACACAATCTAGCGGCATAACATGAGATGCAAATGAACCCAGCATCGGTGAATATACAATTTTCACTGATGCTGGTAAAAATTGTATATTCACCGCATGATTAATTAAAAATTAAATATTTATCTTATTTCCTGAAGAGGATATATTTTTTTCTTATAAATAAGAACCTTATTTCTGATAACCATGTATAAATTTCAGATCTATGTTATTTATAAAACTATAGATAGCTGCATTTATAGCCTAATGCAGTTTTTCCCTTCTTGGTCGGCATTGCCTGTCGTACATTTGGCGTTTTTGTGCCCATACTGTCACCATCGCATGTCATGCAACAAAGACAAAAACTGCATTGTTGAAAGTGAATTCGTCACTACTTACACATCACGTTATATTCCATGACTGTTTTTTGTATTTCTGAATATTGTTAAGAAATAACTATAGTCCTAATATTTTTGTTTGTATTTTCCAGTAATGTCGGCTTGTTGGATGTTGCATGTGAAAATGGCTTTTATGGATTCAGAGAGTGACTCCGAGGTCAGTGAATTCAATATCTCTCGGTCAGAAGATAATTCTAATTTATCTAGAATATAACATTTATTCAGAGTAGAGTGAATCAGAAGATGACGATATGGGCTCAGTAAGAATGTGGGTAAAAGAAAAAACAATGTACCTTGCTCTTCCTCATTTGAATTTTACATAAAACCCTGGAATGTTTGTAATGATAATTTGATTCAGTATTTCAAATATTTTTGGGTCAATTCTTTGTTACAAGTGATTGTAGATAAAACTAATATATATGTGGAACAATGTCTTCGTTATCAGATATCTAAAAATCATTCAAAGCAGCAGAAATGCTGTTTGACTTATAAAGAAAAGGAAATAATTTTATTCTGTATTTGGATCATGCAAGGTATAGTAAAAAAAAAAAAACTGTTGAATTATGGTATTAGCCAAATGATGAAAAATTATTTATCCCTTTTTTCAAGAAACTGATGTCACAAAGACGTTGAAACAAAATCTCCATTTTTCTAATAATGAAATTTATGATCATGATATACAACCGCATTCAAAACTGAATTAAGTTTGGCCTATTTATTCTAAAATAAGAGAGTTCAGTAAAAATCCAATTACCTTAGAACAGGAAGTATCTATTGATGAAAGTCTTCTTTTATTTAACACGTGCACTGCCACAAAAAGTAAGAATTTTCGAATTTCTTTTAAAATTCGTTTGCCACTACAAATTCTGAAAGGTAAATTTCGCTTTACTAATACAGCGAAATTTCTGCCAGTAAATAAGACAAATTTTTTTATGTTAAAATAATGGTGAGAAAGTAATAAATTAAAGCCACGAATATTAAAGCTACGAGCATACTCTTAGCGTGGCAGCCAATGTGTTAAATGCAGACTTACTTGGAAGCAGTACTTGCCTTTGAAAAGGGTCAGATTGGGTATAAAGGTATATACGTTATGCGAGGAAAAAAGTGGATACATTTGGTTGTCAATAACTTTTACAGGCAAATGAACTAAGGATGGAGAATTTTTGAAGCCAGAATCTTCTCAATCTATGCAAGTGGTTCTGACACTAATGAAGCCTTTAATACATAAGGGATACTGTGTATCATTGAATAATTATTCTTTTTCTTATATTTTGACTGTTACGTTTGTTAGAAACAAAACTGATACTTTTTTGGGACAATCAATCTCAACAGAAAGGAAATTCCTAATCATGTGAAAACTAAAAACTTAAAAGGTGAAAAACTGTAGCATTTGGATGTGGGAAAGCTCTCATTTTGTAATGGGAAAAATAAAAGATATGACACATATTTCAAGTATTCATAATTTTGAGATGTGTGCAGTGAAATCATATGCAGGAGAAAAGCTGAAGCCAAAGGTGGTTGCAGACTGTGATGACACTATGGATGGGTGACGTCGATCATGGCGACCGAAATTCAGCATGTTATGCCATCTCAAGGAAAAATGGAAAAATGTATTTAAAATAAAAATATTTTTTCATTTATTCAGTCACTATATTTGGAATCCTTATGTCCCATATAAGAAAAATAAGGCTTCTATAATGCAGCTTCAGTTGTGATTAGATTTGGTAAACGAAACTGTTATAAAATAACACTTGAAATCAGTAACCAGCAAAAGCGGTAGGTCATCATTTGAAAACCACCCTGGCTAATCGACAGACATTTTGTAAAATATATTACACCAACTAAACAAAAAAGGCATGACAATGTGCCTTCTGAAGCAGCAAATCAGGCAGTAAAGGTAAACGGATAAGAAAAGAAGCATGGTATTGTTTTGAGCAGTGTGATGTAGGACTCTGTACTAAGCCATGTTTTGAAATTTTCCACACAGCATGAAATCTATTACACATATACTAAATAATATTAAAGGTATTTTTGATAATAATTTCTTTTAAAGAAAGCAAAAACAATAATCTTCAATAAATGCTTTCAATGTGTTTTTCTTCTCTCTGATGACCAAGAAAGATTGTGAAGCTGTTTTCATGGTAAGGTTGTAAAACCATTTACCAGAACTTCTTTTTACATATTTTTAATAATTATTTTTATTCAGATATCTTAAATACCTCAGAGCAACAGATTAGATAAATATAGTATCAGACTATTTTTTTTAACATCGGTGCAATGCAGGAAAAACTAGAGATTAGTGAATGAGGTGTTACTTGTATGACTGACAGTAGGTCTAGCAAAAAGCTGCTGACTAGTAAAAATATTTTGCATTTTCGAATTCAAGACAGAATATATTAATTTTCAACAATAAAAAAAATACCTTTTTTGGATCACAAATACGAAAAAAAAATCAAACCAAGAAGAGGTTAATAGCATACCATTTACACAATATGCAGCACTGAATATACATAAAGGATAGTTAAAACATATAAATGCTCTTTAGTCATTTATAAAAAAGAAATTACACAAAATAAAGATATTCAAATCAGTTTCATTTCTAAATAGAAAATGTTTGTGATAACATGGCATAATCAAGTTACTCAAATGTCTTAAAAAAGTGTCAATCAAAGTGAATACTCAAATAAACATGTCATATTGCTAAGTTTATTAAACTATAAAATTTTTAGAGATTAAACAGATCTGAAACATTAGAAGCATATAGTGTTTAATGAAATTTTACACAGATGCTGCACTAATATGGAAATCACACACATCAAGTTGTCAGAAAACGATTTAAAACAGAAGAAATTGAATAAATTGGCAGCTCAATATTTCAGTATGCAGGGGTGCATTTCAGCTATGTGGCAAAGAATGAAGGGCACCATGCACCATTATCCAAATGATTAGAAATATGCAACAATATTATTTCACTACAGTAGTCGTAATGTTAATCACACAATACATATATGTTACACTGAGGAAGACATAATACCTGTACAATGCAGGATCCTCATGTTAAAAAAAAGAAAAGAAAAAAAAGGTGCTGAAAAAAATCATTAAAAAAATAGCATATATATAGTATATATTTGAGAGAAGAGAGATGATTTAAAGCAAAGCATGCCTTAAAATAAATTTTTATTAAAATACCAGTCATGTCTGAATAAAAACAACTTGTTTATTGTGTTACTTTGTTTTAAAACAGCCAGATTTTTCAGCTTCATAATTATAAAAATAAGAACTTGCACATTTCATTTAACCAAATTAGAAAATATATATATATATATAATAACACGTTAGTCAACTGCAGTTGTCAGTTAAAAAATACCTTTTGGCTTCAGTTCTTCCCAACTAGAGTCACCTTTTAAGTATATAAAGCAAGTTATTCCTTTAAATAATTTTTGCTAAATAACAACCACAGTCACATTTAAACTCTCTACCTTTCCATTTGCATGACATTTCTACATAAGATTTATTTTAATAGATTTGGAATCTCTTACTGATAATTAGGTTGTAAATTTCTTTTAAACAATTTTAGGTATTTTAATCAACTAAAAATTATATACATTAACATGTTAAAAAAAATTATAAATGATTCACTGATTCACGATTTGTTGTATATTCAGGCATATAAATCACAAATCAAACAAACAAGTCTAGAATCAGATATTGTTTTAAAATATAAATTAAGTATGAAACTGCAAAAAGTTACATTTTATTAAATAAAGTTTCTGGCTCTAACTATATTTGTTTGATCTGCATGTTACATTCTAAAATATATGTAAAAAATAATAAACTTTAAAAAAGCAAAATAACAGGTAATATGAAAAAAAGAATAAAAACTGTAATTATTTTGTTCGAAGGGATTAGTCCAACCAGTAAGGATATCTATTATAATTACATTAACAACATGAAAATGTTTTCTCTTTCTCATATTTTTAGCAGCAAAACTGTAATTTTTTTAACAACTCATATACAGTATATTACTTATTCTTACAGGTTAAATTTAATATCTAAATTATATTTCTACTGAGATAATGAATAGCATAATGTCAAGAAGAATTGGGATTGAAACACATGCAGCCATTAATGCACAAATGAAAATAAATTTTACTCACTTTTAGCATATGAAAAAAATCCTCGGCAGTGAACAGGGTGTTTTCATAAACTACCTTTGATGTCAAGCCACTGGAAGCACTGTTTAATAAAGGACATGTTAAAATAATATTATATATCATTATAAACACATGTTATAATATATATAAAAGCTCAAGAGAAATAAAAATAAGTTTTAATAACAATAAAAGTATTAAATAATTTAATTATAGCATAATAAGTATTAAATAATATACAAAGTAACCACAATTAAAGAACTCGTGTGACAGAAAAACTTTCTGAGATAAACTTCCTTAACAGAATCTTTTTGCAACCTGAGAAAGAGATGCCTATACCAGACAGAAATTTCAGGTGCACCCCACATAATATTATCCATGCTTGCCAAGCCTGGTGCAAAAGCTAAAAGTATTGCCCAGTCCTTATTTTTTATTGGAGTTCATAGCCTGTCCTAACCTAGTTCAGGCAAAAATCAATTAAATCAAATCTCGCTTTTCTCGACAAAAAAAAAAAAAACATCCTTTACAAAATTTCTTAACCAACATTATCAAATAATTAAAAATTTTTAAAAGAATATTCGATAGCTATTTATGCAAAAATTTTGAAACACAATATTCTTTAAAATATTCCCGTAAGACATTGAAGGAGGGATAAATGTACAGATTATTATTTACATAATTTTATTCCTATTATGATTCTATAAAATAAAAATTAATGCAGTTTAAAATGAAACAAAAAGAAAAAAAAACACAATATGAAGCTTGATAAAGAAAATATTTTTTTTTAAATATTTTTCTGAAATTTATTAAACCAATATAAACTTCTGAAGATTCCATTAAACAAAAGTAGAATTTCAATATTATTTTCACACATGCAAACATAATTACTGATCTATTAGGAAAAGAAAAAAGTGCATAACTGCGCTGAGTTTAATAAAAAAAAAAAAAAATGGCCCGAGCTCATGCAGATCAGTAGCAAGAATAGCCTAACTACAAAAAAAAGAAATTTTTTTGTTTTCTTCATTGCTCCACCCCTCTCCTATACTTAAGCTGCGAACGGACGTTCCTGCTAGTTGCGGTCAGCCGCCGGCTTTATTGTTCTCACCAGTCGGTGCTTTTGATGTATAATCGGTTTTGCAGGACAAGGAGGAGAAGGTGCATGACAGAAACAGGACGCCAAGCGCATTGACAGTTTTATGACTGCTATTTGAGGAGAGAATTGCACAGAAAACTAACACTCCTTTTGTCAATTCGATATACTTTGGAAGTCGTGTTTCTTTCCAATCCACTTAAAAAGGTTGCAATTTACTTGGCATTGTGAACTAAGCAGAAAATAGTTTCACATTTTCGCCAAATGAAACGGGGGTGTTTTTTTTTCTTTCAATGAAAAAAAGAGAGATAGAAATGAAAACAGCAAATAATAATTAGAAAGATTGTTTGACTTTTCAAAACAGCACATTATTTATTTTTCATCGCATTGATTAGTTTCTTACTGCAAATCAAACACTATAAAAATTTATTTTAATTATATTATTAATTAATATTATTAATACAATTATTATTAATGTATTTTTAATTAATATTCAGTAAAATTACATCATAATTTTAGTATTGTATTTATTATGGATGTGGGTTTGCTTTCATATGACATTTTACTGTTTATAATTGCTAAGATATTAAAACTGAGAATTTTTGTTATGGGTCTAAAATTTAACTTTGTAGAACAGTTTTTTCTCCAGAAATTTCAATTATTTTTAAATATATACTTTCAAAAATTTCTTCAAATTGTTCCCGAATTCCCTTGTCAACAATGCTAAATTTTCCGAGGCAGTTACTGATACATTTTTAAACGTAAATGTAGAAAACTGACAGTTGAAGCGATTTGAAATCGAATAGCATTTTTCTTTTTTAAAAATAAATAAATTACAATGACATTTTTTTTCTTTTCTTCCTCTGACACCGGAAATTCGGTCCAACTCGAACAGTATTTCAGAAAGATCTCCTGTCTTTACCAAAAAAAGGAAAACGTTTTTCGATTACATTATTTCATAATCACAACACCCGCACATTTCATGCGTTTGCGAAGAAATATTTTTTAAAATCTCTCAAAAAATAGTCCCTTCTGATTTGATAAGACCCTTAATCAGTATTTTTAATAAATGATTGTTTAAGTACCGTATTTTATGGAAGAAACGCCGCGGCATTTACGAGTTTGAAACTTAATTTTTTGTCAAGTGCGGCGTTTACACCATGTGCAGCATTTACGATTTTTTTTTCTTTCGCACATAAAATTGGGATAAAGTACGTGAAACTTTCTGACTTTGCCGATATTGAAAACTGTAACATTATTTTCGATGATGATACCGAACCATACAGGTGGGCAAAGGAAATTTACAACTCTTTCACTCATATATTGACGACTCAGATTTTGAGGGCTTCAAATAGAAGCTAAAAAAGGACTAAAAGGGATGCGGCGTAAAAAGCATGTTAAAAAGTTGCGCCGACAACTTAACAAAAATGTGGAGCATTCAAGGAGAGGGGTTCGCGTCCTGCGCTCTGGATGGTTTTAATACCAATTGACGTCTCCTTAATTAAAAAAAATTACATAAAAACATTTAAAACACGATTTAAATATTTTAAATAAAATTTTAGAATCTTAAGTTATTAAAAATGAGACACCCTACATTGTTCAGAAAACTTTGATTAAAATTAGTTCAATGAGACACTGTCAATAAAAGTAACATTCCCACAGGTGCGGCGATTACGATATTTTTAAGCTTATTTAGACCAATTTTCAGGAGTGCGGCGTTTCTTCCATAAAACACGGTAGTATGTTTTTATGAGCATAAAATTTAAAAAACTGGGTTCTTTTAAGAGAAAATTTATGATTAAAATTTTGTTATGAAATTAGAATATTTCATAATTATAAGTTCTTACAAATAAGCATTTTGTGTGTGTGTGTGTGTGTGTGTGCATGCGTATGTGTGAGTCCTATATTTTAATTATATTGCTGTAATGAAAGACTGGAGAATCGAGAACAACAGAAAATAATAAAAAATAAAAAGCATCTAAAGTACATTCATTGCATTGGCGATTAAGCGGCCAAACTAGCAAACTGCAATTCGGTCAATTGAAGAGCAGGAGTTACCACCTTCTTCAAAGGTAAAATTTATGGCTTTTTCTAGACGATCTTTTGCAGGACGGTGCAAACGCAGCCTTAGACCTCCCTTTAATAATGGGGGGTAAAAAGAGAAGGAAAATTACAAGGAAATCTTAGAGGTTGATCTCTCAGTTATCATTATTGAAAAAGTAACAAGGAGAACAGATTTTTTTTGAAAAATTAAGAGTTTTTAAAACTTTATATCTTGGGAGGTAAAAATAGAAAGCAGAATAATTTTTTTTTTTTTTTTTGGGGGGGGGGGGGGGGGTGGTAGTAAATTAAATGTTTAATGACTTTTGTTACTATACTAACAAATAAAGCAGAAAATTTAATGGTTCTAAATGGAAGAGGGGGGGGGGGGAGGAAAGAAGAAATTGAATAACTATTTTCAAAGTTATTCAGTAGCCTTTCATAATTCTAGCTGATTGTAATGTGACCAAGCATGAGTTTCTCTGGTAAAATGATTAATTTTCACATTGCAGTGATACAAGTTAGTTGCAATATTTTTTCATAAATTAATAACAATAATGAATCTTAAAATGGGGCACACTTGTAATAGAAAAAGATAAAATAATAATATAACAAATTTGGTATGGTAAATTACAAACATCTTAAATACAACTAAGATGTAGAAATAAACATATTTCAAAAAGGAATAAAACATCTATATCTGCAGGTAAATGCACATGTAGCTACACGAGAACATTGTAGAATTTTATAAACAATTCAGCTTGAAGAAGGATTCATTTCTTAAAAAAACATTGCATATTCTAATAATTTCCTGCTGTATCAAGAAATTTGTAACTTATTAAATCTAATTTGTGTCTGTTTTTAGCATTTATTTTGATATAAATTCTATTGTTTTCTTAACTTACTTTTTTGGATCTTTCTCCTTTATCAGCAAAGCACTGGACAAGTACTTTTTCTTATGCATAGCCATACGCCGTATGACGGTGGACATGAAAAGCTAAAAAATACATGTGGAGTATAAGAAATACCACAGGCATAATTAAATTTTCAAAAAAAAAAAAAAAAATTAATATTCAGACAAATAGATTAGTAATCTGACAGAATTTTACAATAAAAAAGTTACATATACACTGGCCTCCAAAAGTTAAGGTACACGGACTAAATGCGTTTGATTGCACACATTTTGTCGAATATCTACAAAACTTATTGGCGAATTGTTCTTGAACTTCTGGGATGAAAAGAACATGTTTCATTTCATATTTCTTGGTGAAGATTTAGTCGGGGGTACAATTAGGGGGCTAATAATAAATTTAATAATAAAATAATATTTGCGATCACCTATGTAACAGGAAAGGCTGGAAATGGTTTGTCACTGTGGTAAATGACTGTTTGGGTCCTGTTCAACGTTTGTATGCATTTTTGTAAGCATAACACTCATATTCGTGAAGATGTTAACGTTTTTGTGAAAAACTCAAACTTTTTTTTTTAATAGCATACAGAGTTTTCAACCAAATTTAACACAACTTTCCAAAAACCTGACAAAGAACAGTAGAAACAGTATACTGCAATTAAAACATGAATATATTGAATATTTGATAAGATATGGGCATTTTTATGAGATAATTTTTAACTGCGCATGCGCAGAAGATTTCAAAATTTTTATTTCATAATTTGGTACTCAGTATTTTGGGGCAACTTCTATAAAAAGTCCAGCCAAATGTTGTGAAAACTTAGGAAGATGTAGTGAGCTGATTGAAAAGTTGTGTAAAATCCCTTATAATAAAGCTATTTTTAGGAAGCAACTCACTATATCGACCCCATCTTTGTGAATTTTCGTGATATTTGACTAGACTTTTTATGTAAGTTGCCCTAAATAGCTGACTACCAAATTCTGAAATAAAAATTTTGAAATCTGCTGCGCATGCACAGTTAAAAATTATCTCATAAAAATGCCCATATCTCATCAAATATTCAATATATTCATGTTTTAATTGCAGTATACTATTTCTACTGTTCTTTGTCAGGTTTCTGGAAAGTTGTGTTAAATTTGGTTGAAAACTGTGTATGCTATAAAAAAAAAGTTTGAGTTTTTCACAAAAACGTTAACATCTTCACGAATATGAGTGCTATGCTTACACAAATGCATACAAATGTTGAACAGGACTCAAATAATCATTTACCACAGTGACAAACCATTTCCAGTCTTTCCTGTTGCATAGGTGATCGCAAATATTATTTTATTATTAAATTTATTATTAGCCCCCTAATTGTACCCCCGACTAAATCTTCACTGAGAAATATGAAATGAAACATGTTCTTTTCATCCCAGAAGTTCAAGAACAATTCGCCAATAAGTTTTGTAGATATTTGATAAAACGTGTGCAATCGAACGCATTTAGTCCATGTACCTTAACTTTTGGAGGCCAGTGTATAAGCCTATACTTGTGACACACTTCAAAACTGGTTGAAACCACCAATAACTGGTTTAAACCACTAAAAATGTATAATTCTTCAACAACAACAGATGAATCTATACTAATAAAAGAATGTTTCGCTCTGTTTGTGTCTGTCTGTCGACAATGGCTAACAAAATCTACCGCACTTAGAAGTTTGAAAATTTGTTTGAGGGGAGACAATGTTGATGCACCTGAGGTTCAGAATTTTAATTTTTTGATAATTAGCAGATTTAGTAATTAAAAATCACAAGTAACTCCCATCAAAAACTTATCTCTTTCATTCTGAACTGGCAAAAGTGCTCATGCACATCCAAAACCTGGTTTACATGGCAGAAAGAGAATGAACTAAAAGCAGGGATTTGGGGTGGAGGGGTATGTCATTCTTTTTTTTTAACCTCGATCGGCCTAACAGTTTAATATAATTAAAAATGAAGAGATGTTCTGAAAGATCATACTTTTACGTCTTAAATGCCATAGCCTGTTTGAAAAAACAAATTTGAAAAAGGGTCGTTTTTGAAGTTCTCTTTTTCTCCCATAAGGCATTGCTTCCCTAGGGTGCAATTTCAAAGGTACAGGTTAACAAAAAATATGAATGTAAAGCTGAGACTTTCTTCATTTTGAAGGCATAGATGGTTTTCAAAAATAAGAATTTTAACCAGTTAAAAAAAAAAGGCAACTGCAAGTCACTTTGCGCGCTATGGAGCCGATTTTTTTCCTATGGTAAAAGTGCCTATATGTTTGTATTTCGACACAATCTTTTCAGAGCATCTCTGCAGACCAGATTTACATCAGCTACAAAAATTTCGAAATGTTCGAACGAGTAGAAGTATGTTTTAAAAAAATTATGAGATAAAATTTTAATGAAAGCACAAAAAACTGGGCATGTTTCGGCATGATTTTGCATGCCTTTGGCTCAAGTTTTCGCTACTAAACAGGCATATGTTTTAACGAAAATTTAAAGAAGGCTCAAATACAGTTATATTTATAACCTATTAGCATTTTAGAGAAATCGAACAATAACAACTATTATTTATCTTATACCAATATTTCAGGCATTATTATCATAGTAGCCATTACAGTACAGACATATTTTTCATATCTGTTATTGTATTAATATATAAAAAAATCATGACACCTTATTTTTCATTTAAAAATTCTTTATCTTGCTTTGTATACATATTAAAATCAATGTTCATAAATTACATTTTCTTTACTTTTCATAAAAACTTTAAGGCATACTTCCTTATTTTATTTAAAAAGACAATATTTCAGCAGATTTTAAAAAATATGCTACATAACAAATAATGCATCGTCTAATACCTTTCTGAAAAAACATTTTCATCAGATATCTTCAGTTTCCTTCACTGAAACTGAAGATGTCCCAAAAAAGGGATGAAAATGTTTTTTCAGAAAGGTGCCAAAAGGTATTAGACAATGCGTTATTGGTTAGGGGGACCCGGGGTAAAATGGGTATTTTTATATATTATTTTTATTATTTTACCAGGCAAATTTTTTTGAAAAATTTAAAGTATGAATGAAATGATCACATATCTGGCAATATTTAAATTTGGTAAAAACAAACTATCAATATATATACTGGTCTTGTCAGCCATTTTGTTTTTCAGAAGATAAAACAAAAAGGTTTTAGGGGGTGATAAACTTCTTTCCAAAAAAATATACAGGAAGAATTTAAAAAATAAACTGTTTGGATTTTAAAGAAGAAGGATTTTTCTAATAGAAAACTCAAAAAATGAGTAAATTTATTTACTCACAAAAATTTTATACCCTTTTTTGTCACATGGGGTAAAATGGGTATAGGCCATCTTTTTTGTGCGAGTTGAGGTCAATATATGAATGTATGAATATTGACCAAAATTGAAAGACCTTTGAGAGCAAATTTTTATTGATCCTATGTTTAAAACTGAAATTATTCTTTGTTATATGAAATTAGGCTACAAATTAGTCGCGATCATCAGTTATCCGCGCTGCACATTCGAATGTAAATATTAAAAATCACTGTTAACAGACAATTTCTCAAAAATCACGTTAAATCAAAGTACCGTATTTTTGGCCATAAATTAAATTAAAACACATGTGCTAATTATACTATATTATTAAATTGGGTGGATTAAAAAAGGACAAAGAGTAAAAAGAGTCGAAGCAACCCATGGAAGTTAAACCAGAGGTTCTCGCTGCAGTGAGCCTAATGATCGGTGACTGGGTCCTTGTGAAATTCAGTGTAAAGAAGTATGATCAAGAATTCACAAGTCTTATTATTGATATATCCCTGATGCAGATGAATACACTGTGAAGCTTGTAACAAAGTCATCTACCAGATTATTTTATATCTTCCCTGAGAAAGATGACACTGCTGATGTGCAGGCATTCCGAATTGTCAGAAAGTCCAGGGCCGAAACTAGCCTTTTTGGCACCCGGGGCAAACATGGATTTTGGCGCCCCCCCCCCCCCCTCCACCACAAAGTAAATTTACAAAAAGAATTTTACTAAGTATCTAATAGACAATTTATTTTAAATTTAAAAAATATAAAACTGATCTACGTAATCAGCTTTGTCAAACATTGATCCATTAAAACCTTGAAAAAGGAATGAAAAGGAACCAAATTGCATTTAAATCTTTTTAAACTTTTTTTTTTTTTTTTTGCATAGTCTAAATGAGGTCTATCTAAAAAAAAAAAAAAAAGGTTTTACTAAGAATTTTACTTTGTGCATTCCCCTTCACGTTTGATTTTATTGTCCCGGGCAGTCATCGCCCAAGGCAAGACAATAAAAAAAAAGAAAGGAAGCTCAACGCTGTTCAGCGGGAAAAAAACAAACAGTTTTAATGGAATTTTTTTATCTAGAAGAAAAATCAGACTGAGGGGTCGCTTCGCGTTTGGTAGTTATCCGTAGTGGACAGTGGGGTGTCCCACAATAGAGACTGACCTTGAAAAACAGTAATGATTCTCCTCACAGGAAGTGATTTAAAAGATAGAAGGTAAATCATAGGCATGATACTTTGCAATTTTGTATTGTAAATGAATCTTTTTATCTATTTGTAAAGTTTAATGCATTTGGTTCAGTTTTCCTTTTAAATTTTCCGGCTGCGAGACATTTTTATACAAATTTCATACATATATTTATATATATATACATTCTTGTGTCAAACGT
The DNA here is from genome assembly GCA_963932465.1 of Maratus speciosus. Taxonomy (NCBI): domain Eukaryota; kingdom Metazoa; phylum Arthropoda; class Arachnida; order Araneae; family Salticidae; genus Maratus; species Maratus speciosus. Next base: position 442,585,130 of record OZ010796.1, on the reverse strand, counting down.
CAAACAAAATCTTCATTTTGGCACCCCCTTCACCTTCCGTTAAAGTGGCGCCCGGGGCACGTGCCCCCTCTGCCCCCCCCCCCCCCCCTAGTTTCGGCCCTGAGAAAGTCGATTTCAACCAAGCTGCACCATTCGTTGCCAGTATACATTTTGTACATAAATTTTCATTCAGTTATAGCTAGTTAACTTTATAAATTGCTTTTGATTAAAAATATTTTTCAGTTAACTTAATTTCTCATTTTTTCCTACAGATACTCATGCTGATATCTATCTGATTTTGAACTGCATTAAATTAAATTAAAAGTTTTAAAATGAAACACTGTTAGAAACATGATTCAGAGCATGGATGTAAATTGATGTAGTGAAAGTTGGGAGCAGTTTGGGGTGGGAGGGGTATAGGATAGGATTTGTCGTTACTTACATCTTATTTCTACTAGTTTCATAACAGTGTTTTTATTTGTCAAGAAAAAAATGTAAACAAACTGAAAGTGGTGTGTTTTTGCCCTCCCTCCTCGCCCCACTTTATATATATGTGACTCAGAGGATGAAGGTACAAAACTTTTAAATGGTTTACACATTAATTATAATGTAATTAAACTTTAACCAACATATACCTATTTAACCCCGGCGCATACCCATTTTACCCCGAACCACAGGGTAAAATGGGTATACACCGGGGTAAAATAGGTATAGTCTTTTACACAAAAATTAAAAGAAAAAGGAAACAAAAATTATGTTTAATTTAGACCTAAGATACATAATGTAAAAAATATTGAACAAAAACATGATTATATTTCATAATGTTTCTGCTATGAAACATTAAAATTTAAAAAGCTGTTTTTTATACCAATTTTACCCCAGGTGACCCTATATAGCATATTTTTTAAAATCTGCTGAAATATTGTCTTTTTAAATAAAATAAGGAAGTATCTCTTAAAGTTTTTATGAAAAGTAAAGAAAATGTAATTTATGAACATTGATTTTAATATGTATACAAAGCAAGATAAAGAATTTTTAAATGAAAAATAAGGTGTCATGATTTTTTTATATATTAATGTAATAACAGATATGAAAAATATGTCTGTACTCTAATGGCTGCTCAGGCATGAAAGTGGGAAATGGAGAAAAAGGTGGAAAATTTTTTCAATCTATACAATAAGGCCAAACTCGTATAATTTAGACATATTTTAACAGTTATTCATACAATAAAATGAATTACAACTGTACATAGGATCGTTATTTTCTTTTTGTAACTTAGAAAGTATTAAAAGAAAAAAAGCAACAATAAATGTATAAACTCATTAAATCAAAAAAGAATATTGGAAACAGTTTGCTAAAAGTATAAATCCATCCAGATGAATCTGATGAACTTATGTGAAGTACAGAGATTAATTTTTCAAAATAAATGTATTATTTTGAATGATTTGACTGTTTAAGACTTTACTTATTAAAAAAAAAAAAAAATCTGTATGCTAAATATATGCACGCCAAATGGATCTTTACTCCAGAAATACATTTCCAAAAATGCATCACTGAAATTATCCAAAAGTGTTTTATACATGGAATAAAATATTCTATTAAAAAAAACCTTATGGAAACTTCCTTTCGCTAGTTAAAGCACTTAATTTACACGACTTTCAAGTGCTTATAATACAAATTCGCCTTTGATTTGATAGTACAGCAATTCAGAAAAATACTCCAAGGATTTGAGTAGACAAAATGTCTAATTATTAAGCTTTCTAGACAACCCCCCCCCCCCCCCATGCTTCTAATACTTTCTTTGCATTTTTGCATCAATCCAGAGATTGTCAAAATTTGCTTTAAAAAAGGTGGAATTCCTCCTTTAGGAGGAACTCTTTCATGCCTGGCTACTATGATAATAATGCCTGAATATTGGTATAAGATGAATATAAGTATAATGCGGGCATTAAATAAGACAGTGACTTCTGTCGATAAACTTTAACTAAATATCAATAACAATTATTTTTTTTTGTTGTTGTTATGCTAATGAAACCATAAACTAAGTCGAAAAAAGGAAGAAAAAAAATAAGAAGAAAATGTATTCCATTTTCATCAATATAGATATTTTTTTCATCATTTTTTCTCATGAGATGCATGACCATAATATTTATAACTGCTGAAGATCTCAAAGAGTTCAGACAACAAGGACTATTTTTTTAACTACTGAAATAGACCAAACGCAAAAAAACGGTTTTCTTACAAGCCATTTTACCACTAAATATAAATAGTTTTTCTCGATTATTTCATACAGACTATGAAAACATTGTTTTTAACTCCAAGAAATTTCAAAGAGTTTGGATGATAATGATTATTTTTTTAAACATTTAAAATACCGGAGAACTCCCACACCTTTCTCCCTTTTCTGCCATATTTCAAAATTATACATTGACTCCAAAAATTAAGATATGCAACAAAGAAAATACCAAATAGCATTGTATACTTTCAATCATCTTTGGAACACTGCAAACCATTTCAAAAAATACAAAAATTAACCCTTTGAAAAAAATTCATTCCCCGAAGTCACTTTTTGCTTTTTCTGTGCATTTTGAAGTAGGATTAACATTATGCACATTCTGATTAAAAAAATACATTTAATTTTATACAATGGCTCTGAAATTTTAATACTTTTAGCTAATGATCAAGTATCAATTTGGTTAAGGTATAATCAGATTTAAGGGTGAAAAAATTAGTTTGAAAACAAAAACGCAGGACTATAATTCACTCAGGATTTTGATGTGGAAAAAATAAATAAATAAAAAGTTACACAGAATAAGTGATTTTTACAACTAAATATCAATATTTTAGCACAAAAATTACACACAATCATTAGAAACATATTTATAACTCAGAAATTTGGTACAGAAATGATAACATATAGGAGGGAAATAATGAGTTCCAATTAAAAAAAATTTGCCATATATTCTATTCATCGGAAGAGAAAAAAAAAGGAACGAAAAATAAAAATAACAGAATAAAGCACTGCTTTTTAAAACTTGATATCAATATCTTAGCATGAAAATTATACACATGCTTTGGACTACAAGAAAAGTATTTTTTTAAATGTTGTATCTCCCCTCCTTTTCCTGTTGCAGTTATTTCGAGCACTTTTACTGCTAAATATAATTTTTTTCCTTTTTTTTTTTTTTTCACAATTTCTTACATAGTCAGCAGACAGACATTTTATATCTTACACTATAATACGAGCAAAAATTGTGTGTGTGTGTATGTAAATTTTATCTTGAAAACGGCTCTAACGATTTTGATTAAATTTCACACCCTACCATTTTCGGGCACGAAAAGACCATTGGGATGGGTCACTTGTTCGAGGAAATTCAATTAGTGGGTCATAATGGGTCAGGGTCAAGCTAATTACAGTATGGAACCGTTTATCCGGAAACCAGTTAACCGGAAAACCAGTTATCCGGAATGATATTTCTGATAGAGTGATTTCAGAATCTTTGCAGAAAAAGGTGTCATACATTGCCGGTTTGACATAGGCTTTGCTTGACACAATTGTATAATTTGATGACAACATCTAGTATTTTTTGTCATTACATTTAGTTGTATTTTAGATGTTTTAATTTTTATGCAGAGGAAACAGAAGAATTTTTGTTCCTAAGGGATATCCATAAATTACCTTCTTTTAAACTCTGGCTAACTTTTGATCTTTCTTGCATTGATTTTCAATCCAAGTAATCTAATAATTTAAAATGAGAAATAATGCCACAACCACACATATTCCACAAAACTTATCAAATGGATGCTGCTTTAATGCACAACCAGTTAACTGGAAAAACCAATTATCTGGAATACATCTGACCCCAAGCATTCCGGATAAATGGTTCTGTACTGTATTTAGTGAATTTACATACAAAAAATTTTTTTTCGCAAGATTACCTAACATTTTGCAATTTTATATTGGATGTAGGATTATTCTTTTCAATCTTAATATTTTTCTTCAAATTTTGACATTTCTCGCGATAGTCTAATCATTTTATTTATGATTTGTGTATTAAAACAGCTTTAGATATTTCAGAAACAGTGTGTTCCAGATTCCAGATTTTAAATTAAATTGAACCCATAAAAAATGTTTCATAACATCTTCATATGTTCGCCAAAAATGACAGTCCTAATGTTAATTGTTTTGGTTCTCGAAATACAAGATACTTGAACAATTTTCTAGATTTAGGTACGTTAGCAGACATTGTCACATTTGACACTGACTATTTACTGCAAAATAATCAAACAAACTGTTAACACGCGCTAAATTGGACTAACTTGTTATGGGTCGCAGCCCAATAAATCAGAGACAATGAATGCCGATACCCTCTATGATGGCTTCTACAAAAGTCAAATAAAGTGGGGCCATCTTTTCCTTTTCACTCAAACTAAATTATTCTCTTTATTATATGACATTAACACTTCACTAATTTAATTTTGCAAATTATAAATTTAACAATAAGCTTAAAACACTTTTCATGCAATTATTGGCTTTTATTCCTTTTTTATGGAAAATCACATGCTTTGAGGAATTGGAAAATATCATTTTAAAATTAAAAGAAAAATATTTTCTTTTTATGGAATTAAAAAGGATAAAAATAATCACTATTAGAATACAAAATTCGAGAACTTTGTTCTTTAGTTCCACCCTAATGTCTTTTATACCGCCACGGCCTATTTTTGTCCGCAGCCCCTTATTTTTCTACTTATTCCGACTCTTTTGCGGAAGCAAGGTTCATAGGTCCCCAGCCATGTCCCGAGTATAAGAGATTCTAGCGGAAGCCAGAATGAAAAAAAAAATCGAAAATTGAAACCGGTCAAATTTAAAAGGTAAATTGCAAAAATTAAAGACACCGAAAAACAGGAAGGGTTGGGTTCAGGGCGATGAAACTACTGAACGACTCCTGCTGCTTCTAGCTTATTATTAGTCTCGGTCGGTGGTTGGGGGTGGGTCAACCGCCGTGGCGAGCGGCCTATTTCCGTCCGCAGCCCTTTATTCTTCTACTTATTCTGACTCTTTTGCGGAAGATAAATATATTATATAAGATTACTATAGATTAATTAATATAGATTAATATATTATTTATTTATTATAATTCTATAATTATATTATTAATAATTATAACATTATATAATTCTATATTATGGATATAATATAGATCTATAACCGCCCCGGTAAGCGGCCTCTTTTCGTCCGCAGTCCTTTATTCTTCCACTTATTCAGACTCTTTTGCAGAAGCAAGGTTCATAGGTCCCCAGCCACGTCCCGAGTGAAAGACACTCTAGCGAAAGCCAGATTGAAAAAAAAAATCGAAAATTGAAACCGGACAAATTTAAAAGGAAAATTGAACAAATTAAAGACACCGAAAAGCGAGAAGGAAGGGCTCGGGGCGATGAAGCTACCGAACGACTCCTGCTGCTTCTAGCTTATTATTAGTAGCCGCACATTATTTATTTCAAAGTGAACATTAAGAAATAAATAAAATTTTACAATTTTTTAAAATATGATAGCAGAGTACGAAAGAAATATTTCATTTCCTTAAAAAAAAAAAAAAAAAAAAAAAAAAATGCAGAACTCTTCTACGCATCAAGAATGTTCGATTAATCACAGTAGATGAAAGGTGAATAGAGACAGAACATTCTCTGTAGGAGCTGCAGAATTTCTTGAATTGGTTTTAACTACAATTTCCCCTTACTAATCTATTCTAAATTTTTCTGGTAATATTCAAGATTTCTGAAAGCAATCAGGTATATTATTTGGCTTGTACATGAAAAACTGTGACAATGAAACAAATTTGAAAAAGGTACCAACCTCGTTACAAATGAAACAATGCTCTAAATCAATTTTTTCATAATTTTTATTATTATTATTTTTAAATAATAGAATTTAAAGTTCACTTTAAAGGCGACACTATTAAAAAAAAAAAAAAAAAAAGAAAAAGAAAGACTTGATTTACAATGCCCCTGCCATTATGAATTTCCATCGCCCATATGAATTTTCATCGAGCAGTGAAGATGAAGCAGTTGCACTAGCAAAATTTGTGAAATCAAATATGATTTGTGTGATGGCTATAGTAATGATGAATTTAACTGTCCATGTGATGCTGATTTTCCTACAGATTACAAACTTGCTGAAGATAGGTGCTGAAGGATAATATGCATTGGTAAAGTTTACAGGGAAACAAGCATTGTTGCATAAGTTGAAAATGTTGATGACAGAGGCGAGTATGAGATGTCCATTTTGAGGAAACAAGGTCAAGAGTGGTTCTTTCTTATTCTGATAAGGAAGACAGCTCGTTTGTACATCAAACAGGTGTGTAGCAGAGGGTATGCGCCGTATACCTTCTGTATTTTTTTAAAAGAAGCTCTACATACCATCTGTTTCTCAAATAAAGCTATAAGGGAGACAGGGTACAGTGGTCCACTTTTGCATTTAACATTTTTTTTCTCTTTAACGGAGAGAATAATCTACCTGAAAATATTTTTTAAACCTTTCTACATGCCTCATAATTTTCACAGAACATAGTTCCCAATACATAAAAAAAAAAAAAAAAATCTATATACACCGTAAAGTGAACAGTGAGCCCCACAAGCAGGGTGCACTGGTCCACCCGCTGGGGCACAGTGGTCCACTATTAGTTATTGTCTAAAATATAATATAAATCTATTTATAATTAATTTAATTCTTTTTTATTTCCCCCTTTACCTCCAAAATAATATAATAATACAAATTTGCAAGTAGCATTTTTAAATAAACATAAAACTAAAGAATTATCAAAAAATTTATTATATTTTGAAAATAACAATATAAGATACAGGAGTGATTGCAAATAAGTTATTAATTACATACAAAAAAATCAGCAAACATTAAGACAAACATGATAATGAAAAATTTATTAGAAGCTCAAAATAGTCAGTATAAAATAGTTCATTATGAGTTAATCATGTGCTCTGAAGCTATATAACCAGTCCAGTGAGGTCATCTATTACCTATTAGGCTACAGTTATATTTTTCAAAGACAGTAAATACAAAACAAAATATTTCTTAATATGTTAACTCTACATTGCATGATTTTCATTTCTTTCTCCCCCCCCACCCCCCCCCAAAAAAAACTGCTATATTGAACAAGAAAACATTTTAAAAATCACCCCTGAACTATTATCCATAATTTAAGAAAAAACTAAAGTTTCATATGGCTACATTATAATCTGAACTACATATAACATGAAATTTAAAGTTGCCAAATGGCTACTCTATGCATTGTAGGGTTAAATAAATTGTCATTTTTCTTTGTCTACTTTATTTTATAGTTAAATAACTATTTTAAAATAATATTTCTTTATAGAGAATAAGCAATTATTAAATATTTTGAAAATTTTTCATTACAGGAGAGTAATTCATTGCGGACCACCGTACCCCATGTTGAAGTTCAATACATACTCATAAAAATATTATTTAAGGTGTTCTTTTAAGCATATAAACTTTTAAGTTAAATAAAGACCAGTGTTTTACCTTTTCAAAAAAGTTGTTTCATCTTATTTATCGATAACCTTAAATATTCAATAAAGAAAAGTATGATGATGAAAAATTTTACTTTTAGGAGCTCAAAACAACCAGTCAGGATAAAAGGGTTCATTCTGAGCTAACAATGTGTTCTGAAGGCTATAAGTAATCAATCCAGTGCTGTTATCAATTAACCTAAAAGAAAAGCTTTAAAAATTTAAAAATAAGTAAAATATAAGGGGTGGTCTACTGTGCCCTGCTCCCCCCTAGTGTATACTGTAGGTGTGACGTTCATGAATTTAGCGCATACCCTCTGGGGTTTTTTTACGATTGCAACAATGATATTAGGGATTGACCAAATACCAAATAGTTGATTTGGTATTCGGCATGTAAACTGAATATCAATACAAAAACCCTTAACGGGTTAAAAGTTTGACGCAGCACTTTACTTTATGGCTATATGAATCTGAAATATGGGTCTTAAAAATTCTGATATCAAATTTTAAGTGACGCTGTGCTATTAAAATGAATTTATATATATTTAATTTTTCTTGTATTTATTTTTAATCAGTGATACTTTTTCATTCAAAATATGAGTTTTAAAAGATATGATATCAAAATTAAAGTGACGCTGTGATCTGACTTAGATTAGTTAAAAAATTACTTTACACATACTTATGTTTTGTCTTCTGAAATATATTTAGAAATTGAAACATTTTTTTTTTCAATACACTATCAAATATGTCATACATTTTCTCAGCTGATGTTATGTATTAAATGTATTTAATTCAATAAATTTATTTATCTTTTGCGTCACAATATCCAGAACCATCGGTAAAATTTGTGTAAATGTTTTCTTTGCATCACACTATCTATTTGCATACTATTTACTTAGTTTAGATACTATGACGCAAAATAAACGTTTACACAAGTTTTACGGATGGTGCTGGATATCGTGACGCAAAAGATAAATAAATTTATTGAATTAAATACATTTAATACATAACATCAGCTGAGAAAATGTATGACATATTTGATAGTGTATTGAAAAAAAAAATGTTTCAATTTCTAAATATATTTCAGAAGACAAAACATAAGTATGTGTAAAGTAATTTTTTAACTAATCTAAGTCAGATCACAGCGTCACTTTAATTTTGATATCATATCTTTTAAAACTCATATTTTGAATGAAAAAGTATCACTGATTAAAAATAAATACAAGAAAAATTAAATATATATAAATTCATTTTAATAGCACAGCGTCACTTAAAATTTGATATCAGAATTTTTAAGACCCATATTTCAGATTCATATAGCCATAAAGTAAAGTGCTGCGTCAAACTTTTAACCCGTTAAGGGTTTTTGTATTGATATCATTACTTTTTTGAGGTTTAGGATCAAAAGATTAAAAAAGTACACCTTCATAGATAAAATTTTCCTAGAAACAAAATAAACTTAATGAAATACCAAAATTTTAGAAAAAGTGCATGAAAAATAGAATACTTTTAATTCATATCTTGGTACTACTTGCGGATTCGCCCGGAGTCCACCTTGTTTCTTTGTTGATCATCGCCGATGTTAAATTTATTTATTTTATGTTATGTTTGTTGTTGTTTATATTATGTTTGTTGTTGTTATGTTATTAAATTAAGCATAAAGTGATTATAAAAGACCAACAAAGAAACAAGATAGCGGACTCCGAGTGAATTCGCAAGTAGTTTCCATATCTTTTAACTCATACTTTGAATTTATGAGAGATATGAATGATAAAGCATCAATGATTAAACTTTTATACATCTTTTTAAATTGAACATAATTTTTGCACATGCGATTATAAAAAAATAAAATGATGAAATATATAGAGAGATTATAATTGATAGCATAGCGTCACTCAAAATTTGATATCATTATTTTTAAGTTCCATATTTAAAATTCTTAGAGAATAAGATAAAGTGCTGCATCACTAACTTTTAACCCATTAAGGGGTTTTGTATTGATACTACTACTTACAGGGATGGGGAATTTTCAGAAAATCTTACCAAACAAAGATTTATTTTATGAGCCAGCAAGATACAACGTACAGTTCAAAAACAATGAGAAAACACACAGCAAAAATAGTTTACACTGTTACTATAGTAGTCACTGTAACTAAGAAATTATTAATTGTTATTAAAAAATATATACAACAGAGGACAGTTTAGTATAAGTTAGAACTTAGCACTATCGAAGTAAATTTGAAAAATATAACCAACTATTAAAAAAAATGTTTTTGCCAGACCTTATATAGCTTGCAGTATTTTCAAAGATTGCCTAAAAATCCACTCGCCCTGCGAGGAAAGGTACTCGCCAGTGGCAAGCAAAATGATATATTTCCCATTCCTGACTATTTAAAGTGTTTTCAACTGGTTTTAATTGCAAAAGAAGATCTTTAACATTATAAAGATTATAGTCTGATAATTTCAAAGAAATGTTAATAGTGTATTAATAATTTTAGTATAATGGCTGTGGTTATTGATAAAAGTTTCAAAACAAGTTATCTGACTGTTCTAGTAAAAGTTGCAAGGTAAGAGTAATGTAAAATGATCATTGCATTCTTTTAACCAAGCATATACAGCATGGTAATTGTGAAAGTACTTTTGTATTTCAATGACATGTTTTGTAATTGTTTGTGGAGTTATATTGTCACCTAGAAGATTTAACCAATGAGTAGAGCAACCATATGCTTTAAGTTTATCAGTATCTCTTCATTCTTGCCTCATGTAGTTAAAATAAAATCCTTAAAACCCTGTTTTAAAATACTAGTATAATTTTTGCCAGCAACAAAAATTGTGACAAAAGGTATTTTTGATGTGATGGTCTTTTCCACTTCGGCACAAATTGGCCATCAATGGTTGAAGTTCACAATAATTTTCAGAAACAGATAGGTGAAATTTGTGATATTTACTTTTGCTAAGCAACGTAGATTATAGAAAATTGCAGACAATGGATGCACATATTATTAGTGACATTTTAGATACCGTGTCCTTGCACCATTTAAAAAAAAAAAAGCTAAACGTAACTAGAGATGAAAAAGCTGTATTTTATTTGGCGATAGATGATAGATTTTTTAATTGCCACTTTAAAAACTTTAATTGCCATGCGGCAGGGTTGGCCTTTTATGATTCATTCGAGACAAATTATTAATAATCTAAAATATTTCTATAGCAACAGTAAAAAAGTCTTAAAGATTCACTAGATGGAACCCATCAAAACTTGATGGCACCAGACAAAAAAGTTTAACTCTTTAAAATGTTATTTACTGACATAACAACATCAATAAATCTCTCATTATTTGGTATTAATTTCATATAAAATACATTCATATCTACTACGATCATAAAATCCTTATTAGAATCGGTAGATAATAAACTATGTAGTGCATACAAATGCATTTTGTGTGCACTAATGTTAGATAATGATGAAAATGTATTGTACAATATATATCGGTATCATGCTGATCGATGGCAAAGCACTTTTAAGTAGGGATGGGCAATGTCTAGAATTAAATATCATGATAAATCAGCATCTTTATATCATATTCCAATATATCGATTTAGGAAAGTGCCCCCCGGGGAGGGGGGGGGAGCAAAGTGGTGGGCGGAGCACTGGAAGTGCATAAAATGATTAAGCAGTCACAGGCCTTTCCAACAATATGTCACATAACGGGTGTCGGCAAAATTTAGGAAAGTGCCCCCCATGGGGGAAAAGTGGTGAGTGGTGCACCGGAGGGCCATAAAATGATTAAGCGGTCACAGGCCTTTGCAACGATATGTCTTATGAGGGGTGATGGCAAAATATACAAAAAGACCCTCCCTCGGGGGGGGGGGCGACAAGTGGGACCCTGATGGTGCATAACATGAATAAGCAGTCACAGGCCTTTCCAATGATGTCACATGATGGGTGTTAGCAAAATTTAAAAAAGTGCCCCCCAGGGGTGTCAAAGTGGTGGGCGGGGCACCGGAAGGCCATAAAATGATTAAGCAGTCACTTGCCTTTGCAACGATATGTCACATGAGGGGTGTCGGTAAAACTTAGAAAAAAGCCCTCCCGCAAGGGGGGGACAAGTGGGGAGAGGAATGGTTGGTTGATTGTATTTATGACGGCCAATTATCTGCACTAGGGATATAGGCCCAGGGGGAGTGCCCTTCGTGGGGGTCTTTCTAAGGGAACCTAACCCGTATTAACGCTTGGAAATCCAAGGTTCGAAGAAAACCACGAAAACTCCGAACGATTAGGCCAACGGGCGCGATTGGGATCGAACCCAGCACCTCCCGTCTACCAGCTTCGAGAGCAGAACCTCTCAGCCACTGGTGGGGTGGGGAGAGGAATGCTGAAGCTGCATAACATGAATAAATGGTCACATGATGAGTGTCGGCAAAATTTAGGAAAGTGCCACCTTGGGGGGGGGCAAAGTGGTGGGCGGAGCACCGGAAATGCATAAAATGATCAAGCGGTCACAGGTCTTTGCAAGATACGTCACATAAGGGGGGGGGGCAAAATTTAGAAAAGGCCCTCCCATGTGGGGGGATAGGGACACTGGAGGGGCATAACATGAATAAGCGGCAACAGGCCATTCCAACGATATGTCACATGAGGGGTCTTGGTAAAATTTAGAAAAGTGCCCCCCAGACGTGGAAGTGGGGGGTGGTCACCGGAGGTGCATAACATGAATAAGTGGTCACAGGCCTTTCCAATGATATGCCACATGAGGGGTCTCGGCCAAAGTTAGAAAAGTGGCCCTGAGGACCCAGCTATATAATTATTATTTCATTTGTCTAATTAAATCCACTGTTGCAAATAAAATGTTATATTTTATTTCTTTATCATCCTGATTCACACATTGTTCAATAACAAAGAGCAAATATTCATCAACACCGCCGAAATCTAAATACCATAATGAAATGAAAGACATGGTGTCTGAAGCATAAAACGCATATGCTCAGAGATTCAGCTTACACCGTCAATACCATAAATATATATATGTATCATCTGATGTCAGTGATCACACAGAAAACTGCATGTACGATACTTATCACCCACCAAAACGAAATCACATACCATTAGTATCATGAACATGGAACCCGAGGAGTCGGTATTTAATATCACAATTTAGGCTGGCAGAAGTCGCACCGTTAATATCAAGAATACTGAAACCGAGGAATTGGTATTTTTAATACCACGGTTTAGACTTGAGAGGAGACACTCCGTTAGTATCATAATAATCGGAACAGACGATTCAGTATTTAATACCACGGTTTAGACTGGGTCGAAGCTGAAGAAGCGCTGCTTAATGTTGCGGTTTAATGAAGAACCACGATAATCACGGTTTACATCACGATTATGATATTCATGATATACCGTTTTGTAAGGTTTTTTAATATCGTTATCACAATTACCATTTTATATCAATTTTATCAATATATCGCCCAGCTCTACTTTTAAGTTATTTGCATTGAAGTAGGGTAGATGCACCAGTTTTGGCCACTGTACCAGTTTTGGCCACATTGGATCAATTTGTCCAATATTTAGCCTGTGAATTCATGCTAACAAATAATATGCATTCTTACACTTTAAGCAAACTCTCTTTTATCATTTACAATATCATTTGTTTATTTTCTGCTAAAATGTGACTTGCAAAAAAAATAAATGTGTGAAACTGCAGTGTGTGCTTACATGTATTAAGATTTTTGCTTAGCTGACAAGTTTTCAGAATCTTTCAACATTAGGCACTTATAGGGTTCTATTTGTTCTGAAACAAATTTCTATTAGGTTTTATGAGGTAAGCTTTCTCTCTACTGCAATTTTACATTTAAATTACTTATTTTAACAGTTTAATGGGGGGTGGCCAAAACTGGTGCATTAAATTTGCTATATGTACCAGTTATGGCCATAGGGGTGGCCAAAAAGGGTACAACATATGTTCCACTTTTGGCCACATGATTCATTATCATTATAGAGGGAATTTTAGACATTTAATAAATTTAAGAACATCTGCATAAATTAAAATCAATTTAGTTTTGTTTTATATAGTAATGGCTTCAATAATAATAATAAAAGCAAGGCTAATGGCAGTTCTAAAAAGGGATTTGTTATTCTCTGTCCAATAGATAATTCACTTTAGAAAGGACATTGTGCTAGCCACTAAAGAAAATATAGTATTGTGTTTATTTTTGATAAAGCAAAAGGGGAGGTGATATGTAATTTTTATGTATGATAAATAAACTAAAACAAATTTTGAAAGATTTTACAACTTATAAATTAAAACGTTCAATAAAATTATAGCATGATTTAATTGCTTGTATTTTTCCTAAAGAAATGAAGACGTTCCATAATTTTTGCAATATTTCAGGCACACGGATTTAGAAATACTAAATATTGGGAAAATCTTTACTAGAGAATCTAAATACAACTAAGAATGTATTTCACATTATTTAAAAAGAAGAGGATTCATTTTAACAAATTTAAAAGAGATTTTGTGCTCTTAAAAAATGGCCTAGAGAGGAACACTGCTCTAAGATAAGAAGTAAAATTAAGGCCATTCAAAATGTAATGCCAGCACTACAAGCTAGCAAAGTTTTGGAGTAACCCATTCTTGCCTTACATCAGAAGTTTGTAGGACGGACACCACTTTCCTCTAATAATGTTGAATCTCAAGTAGTAGATCTAGGTACTAGGAATTGGAAGTTAAAAATCAATTAGAAAAGTGGATCTTAGATATTGTCAGAATACTATTTCCTATAAAAATGGAACAACTTTTAAGATTCTGTCCAGAAAATTGTAGCCGGTAAGATAGAAACTCCATTTCAAGATGGAAGACCAGGCATGAAATGGTATGATTCGCTTCTGAAATCACACCCTAAAATAACTTGCAAAGAAGCAGGGTACATAAATAAGGCATAAGCTAATATAAATCAAAAGATAATTTCAAGAAGTATAACTTTTTGATGAAAATCAAACCAAAATCAGAAAATGCTTTCAAGAAATATAACACTTTGATGAAGATTCAAGTGTTCTAAACAAGCCACAATCCATGAATAATTATAAAACTGATTAAATAGTTAATCTTTATGTCCTATAGGCACTGTTGTCCTGTTTATTAATCAAATTTAAATATATTTTTTGTTTTTTAATTGAAACTTTCAGTTAAAATAAGTATATTTTACTTGATGTTTTTATCAATTCATAAAGAAATTTGCAAAATTCTCTTAATACAGCAAACAAATATATGCGTGGTAAAATAGATGTTGCATAAAAATGCTTTATTTTTACTTATTATCAATTAAAACGTTTGTTAAACTACATGATATTGGAGTGGCCAAAACTGGTGCACAGAGATGGCCAAAACTGGTGTAGGGGTGGCCAAAACTGGTACAAATTGGAATAAATTACTTGATGAGTTATTACTCACAGTCTAAAATATTCTGTAGAAAATCATTATAGCTAACAGAAAGACAATTAAATTTACTAAAGAATGATGTTATTATGATTTAATATGCTTAAATCGGTCAAGAACTGTAAAATTTCTATTTTGAATTTTCTCTAAAAGTGGCCAAAACTGGTGCATCTACCCTACATACAGGTTTTTACCACAGAAAACAGCGAATGCTTACATGCATAAATATATAAATACACTAATTTTTTTTTATTACACAACATAAATCAAACGTCTTTATATTTATTGATTGGCCCAGAAGCAGAATTTTCTGCGTCAGTCTGCAGCAAACAAAAATTTATCTGTGACCCAATAAGCCTACTATCATAAGAAATAACAGAAACACTTAAAGTAAGCAAAATTTCCATTTATAAAGAATATATATAATATAAGGATACAACAAATACCATAAATCTAGAGACTTAAAGCAAATTTCAGCTATTTTTTAAGCCCAGCATTTATTTTTAAGTTGGTGGATTAATCTGCAAGGTTTAAAATAATCTGCAGCGCCCGCTTCCGTGCTGCACTGTTTCTGCTACTGGGTTGATTGGAATATATATATATTTTAAACCCTCCGAGCATCTTGAAGGCATTCCGGCATTTTCATAAAAATGCTTATAAAAATAATTTTAATTAAAATTTTCTTTTCCTGTTTGTTTCTAAAATACACTTCATGCTCCTTTATTTGATAGACATCTTGAAATACAATTCTGCTGAAAATATTTTTGTCTACAACAGATTAAAGTTGTTTTTGGGAAACTGAAAAATATGCTCAAACCGCTCAGAGAGTTAAAATATTTCTTAATTTATTTCTGAGTAATATTGTACTGAGTACTGTGTCAGCCAGGTGTCATGAACTGTGCAAATACCGAATTAAAAAAAAAAAAAAAACTTGTGCACACATAAGTGCACTCGCATATTAAAGTATAAATTTTTTAAATATAAATCAGTGTTGATTTCAGGGGGTGACCCTGGGGGGGGGAACACCCCCCCCTCCCAGAAGATTTGAGATTTTGTGTTTTCAATGGTCAAAAAGTGCAATCCCTCCTGGAGAAAAGTGTCTGAATTCAACACTGATATAAACAATGATTAAAGAGATGACCTGTAATCTGTAATATGCAAAATGCTTAAAAACAAACAGTGCCGATTAATTTTCTTGTTTATACAGTACATACAGTGTTTAGTTTTGCTACTTTTTCGGCCAGATGTCATGCACTCTGCAAATACACAAAAAAAAAAAAAAAAAAAAAAAAATCACTGGTGCACACATATGTGCAATCGCATATTAATGTATACATTTTAAAAATATAAACAATCAGTCAAGAAACAGTACAAAGTCTCTTAATTTTTAATCTGCATTACAACAATTCTTTAATTATTTTAGCTTACTTATCATAGAGTACTTTTTTAAATACACAACTTGATTAAAATATTTTGCATTACAGTTTAATTGCTTTAAACCTACAAACTGGTTAATTTATTTAATAGAAAACTTACCAATTGCTGAATAATGAACACCATCTTGCTGGGAAAAAAATAGTGTAACCAGTTTTGTGCTTCACATACTAATTGAGGAAGCATGTAAAACAATTTACTACACTAACTGAAAGATATCTGCATTAGAGTCCTGCATCAGGTCGGGTTACTTGCTTTTACCCGAACTGACTCTTGGTTCGGATCGGATCAATAGTAGATTTTTTGTTGCAGGCCGGGTTCACTTTCATTGTTTCGGTTTGGGTTTTGATTTTAATTGGCTGACCTGAATTTCAAATGATATCCAAAGTATTTTTTCAGGTTGAAGATCTATGTACAGGGGTGGGGAATTTCTAGAAAATCTTACCACCCAAGGATTTATTTCACCAGCCAGTAAAATGCAATCTACAGTTGAAATTTTATATGACAAAATTACGCAACTCAAAAATAGTTGGTTACTATTACTATAATGCATTTTCATATTTTTCTTCCCTACAAATTTAAAAAAAATAAACAAGAGATGAAAGTTTAATATAAAATAGAACTTAGTACCATGTTTACATCGCAATAATTAGGAAAGTTGAAAAATATAGCTAACTAATAAAAAAAAAAGTTTTCGGCATATCTCTATAGTTTGCAGTTTTCAAAAACTACCTAAAAATTCACTCGCCAATAGCGAGTAAAATGATGCATTTCCCTACCCCTGTCTATGTACAATAAGACCTCCATAATGGCTTTTCTTTCAAAAGGCAGACATTTCTATTTAGCAAACACTTTTTAATTCCTAAACTTTGGGATGAGTTCCATATCCTGTGCCGGAAGATTTTTGGCGAAAAAAAATCTCGCCAAAATGCCGTTTTGGGAACATGAAAATTTTTCCAAGATTGCAGAAAAACATCATTTTAAAATCTTTATATTATTTATAAATCAATGATTTTGCACCATTTTTAAAGATAGAAAATGATATAAAAACATGGATTTATAAATTACACAAAGATTTAAAAACGAAGTTTTTGCGCCATCTTGGAAATTTTCTTCCGATACAATTACACAAATTTTAGCAACATTCTAAATAAATGTTCTTTTTGAGATGAATACTTGTTATTGTCAGGGGGGCTCTGCCCCCCTGAACCCCCCATTCTTAAAACATTTTCGACAATAAAAAAGAGAAAAAAACTGGCCAGGAACTTTTTATAAATTTCAACAATATTTCAAAAACTATTATTTTTAATGCAGGTAAAATCCCGCTCACAACTGCCAAAAAGAAAAAAAAGTATTAAATCATAGAAAAAATGTATAAAAATAATTTTAAAATGTTTACACACAACATCAACAACAAAAAAAAAAAAACAATCAGCAAGAATTTAATGTTTATAAAATGATCCCAGTTAGGGTCTGAAACAGGATACCAACTATTCATCTGAAAAAGCACATGTTTAGATTTATTTAAAATACTGCTAAAATTTGTGCAATTGCATCGGAAGAAATTTTCAAAGTGGCGCAAAAACTTCGTTTTTAAATCTTTATGTAATTTATAAATCCATGTTTTTACATCATTTTCTATTTTTAAAAATGGTGTAAAATCATTGATTTATAAATAATATAAAGATTTAAAAATAATGTTTTTCTGCAATCTTGGAAAAATTAACGATATTTTACTTACATCGACCGGCACAGAGAGTAATCCAAGTGTGGCGTCGGCGTGATCGCGGGAGCAAATTCTTATCTAACCGAATTCAAAATTTGCTGACTAACAGTTCCCGTGATACTAGTAAACCAATAAGCTTCAAGATCTCATGTCATCCAGTTGGCCGGTTTTGAAAAGGCATTTCTGAAAAAAAGCAACCCTAAAGCCGTTCGAACGATCCGAAATCTGACGAACAAACTTAAACCAGATCGAAACATTTATCGCCAAACAAAGCGCGCCAAAAAAATCGCCAATTCTTCCGACACAGGATATGGGACACTTCCCTAAACTTTATATATTTGAACTTTTATATAAGTTTGAATAACAGGCACCTCTCAATTTAAACACATGTAACATGTGTACATGAACTATCAAAAATATGATACATGTGGTTTTTGTGTGTATCAAAAACAAAATATTGATAATATTTTTCATATTTTGAAAATTATTTTTGCAGGTTCGGGTCGTGTTGACTTAAAATCAGACATCGTACAGGCTCAGCAAAAAAAAAAGCTGAACTTTCACAGCCTCACAGACTTTTTACGAAATTCTAAATTTTCCGTAACATTTTGAGGAAATTTTCATTTATTCTGCGATCCCTTGACAAAATTAGTCTTTTTCTGCGACCATTTGACGAATCTTACCACAGGAATCTTATTAATGCATGAATTTTGTCTATAATCACTGTAGATTATAAATGTATGTAGAGAAATTTCTAAATCGCTCTTGTGAAGGAAAAAATTCACAAGTTGGTTACAAGAAATTCTTCAGTTAGTCATGAAGAAAAAAAAAAAAAATCGATTAATTTGCCCATCTACTGCTTAAAAAATCACAAAATTCATCAATCAGTCGCAGATGAAAAAGAAAAATCGGTAGTCGGTTGTTAGGGGAAAAATCATAAAATTTGTCAAGTGGTCACATAAAAAACACACAAAAATTGCCAATCGGTAGGAGAAAACATACGATCCATTCATAATTAATATCCATTATGAGGTTTTTAGGTTAAGAAGGAATGATTTTTTTTCGTTTTTCAGAACTGAATGGCTGAAATTTCAGAACTGAATCACCCCTTGCTCTTGAAAATAAAAGTGATGTTCTCAGAAAATCATTGGCAAAAAAATAATCCCCCCCTCCCCCCCCGAAATCATGCCATGTTGGACAGCGCTGATAAAATACATTAAATGTTTTCCCACCAACCAAAACACTGATAATTTTATTGTCAGTGTATGTGAATGAATTCTTACTTTGGAAAAAAGCTTTTTAAAATAGGATTACACATATTATGTATTTTGAAATTTATTCATTCTGACTTTTTGGGAATTAATCGTGAACTTTTCTTTTGATTTAGTAATCTTAATGGTCTTCAGATTTTCAAGTGGAAGCTGTTTAGAAATCTATTGGTATGTATCATATGATAGGGCATAGAGAATGTAACTTTGGTGGTTTTTAACACAAATCGCAACCGTCTGTCAACAAACATTGAAAAAACAATGATAACTTAGTTTAAAATATTTTTTGAGTTATGGGGATCCCACAATAAACAATTTAATTAAGTTGTAATTCTGACTTTGAATTTTAAATTTACTTTAGTGAAAGCATTGAAAAATCCATTTATTTGTTCCCATCAGAAACATTGTAATCTTTTCTAGCTAAATAGTTTTAAGTTTTTTTAGTACCTTTTTTCGCGAAAAATCAAAATTAAGAACTTCATTTTGTTTAAATTTGTTAATATTTAAAGATATTTTAGTTAAAACATTGTGATTAAACATTCATTGTAAGATATCTGCTTTAAAAATTTATATTTGTCTCAGCCTTTCCAAGTATTAAAATTTTCAGGCTTAATTTAACATATAATTTTTTATTAATGATTCAATTGTTAAAATTATCATTTTAGTTATATTTTCTAAAGAGTCAAGAACATATTTTTTGTTACTCGATATGTAATCAAAACAAAAGTTTAAGTTACTGCTGGATATTAAAACATTCCTATCGTAATCGATATGTAAACAAAAGTTTTCAGAAATTTCTGTTGCCCTTTTCAGAAGAAGCTATTCAACTATGAAGCCATAAGGTATTGTATCGATAATCATACCAACGTTTTCACTTTAAAAATGGCTATTTAGATCTCAAAATATACTGCACGTAGAAATGTAAAAATTTCAGTATACGATTAGACTCCAGATATAAGACTGTTCTAGAAAATTCAGAACAATAGGACCTATATCTGCTGAGTTATTAAAAGGCGGCTTTTCGCGTTTTCTTTGATGTCGAGTTAGCTGTATATATGAGTTCCGCCATCTACGAATTCTACGATACGATACGATACGATTTTAGGCTTAAGGCTGCGTCACTCGGAATACTACCGTCTTCCATGATTCAGTTTCGATTGTATAATTGTTGATAAGTATTTTCTTAAAAGTAGAAGGATTCTCTTTTAATTAGATGTAGAATAGGCTAAATGACGAGTTTCAATATTATGTGCGTGAGTTCAAAGTTCAGCTGCACTACAAAAAACAAGTCAACGGTCATTTTTAATTTAAAAAAAAAACTCTCTTTCTTTCCTAAAATAGTCTACATAGGGGGTTATTCTCTGCAATAGTGCAAAAAGTGTTTCCCAGTCATATAAATGCTGTTAATTTCATTACATTTTTATTTGAAGATCTAAACATAGTTTATTAGGGACAGAAAGTAAAATTTAAAAATAAATAAATTTAGTATTTAAAAATGTAATATATATCATGCAAACATCATTCCCTCACCTTTCCCCCACCTGTACTACCATATCTTATTACCTATTTCTTTCCATCCAGAAATAAAAATAATTGAAAATAACCTAAGCAAAATAAAGTTCTTATTTGGTACATTACAAAAAATAATAAAAATATTATTTTTTACTATTTTTATATAGTCTACTCAATCAATTATATGTTTCGCCATGTTAGACCATCATTCCCCCACACACTGCTATTATCTCAAATATCCACCACTGCAGTAGCAGTCTAGCATCCTTCACAGAGAAGAAGCCATTTTGAGCACTTGTCAGTTCAGCAACATAAATTGGTGGTGTAAGATTTTGTTAATTTTTCAAAAAACATTTTCAGTCAATATATCTGGAAGCATTTTTTTAGCAGTCATTCCCTCACACAGAATACTAATTTTTTTACAAATATCAAAATTTTTAATTTTATCATACATTATACAGTCGGACCTCTATTTAACAAAGTTGCTAAATCCAAAAAAAAAAGTTCGTTATATGGAAAATTCTTTAAATAGAGAGTCATCCTTTAAAATACTTTAAACTACGTAAAACACATTTTAAGTCCATAAACACTAAATATAATTAAAAAAAGTAATTAGTCACACTTTTTTTATAAATTATATCTATTTGTTTTACTTATTTTTCCATCAAAAAGAAATCTGCAAGGGAAATAAAGAATGAAACAAAACATTGTCTGGAAATACATTGTATTTTCAGTTTAAAAAATAATTTTACATTAAAATCACGATTTTTTATTATGGTTGATAAGCTGTTTAGAGGAATACCACATTTTAAAGCTGTATTCTTTTTCTTCATGCCTTTATCCACCTCATCAAGAATAATTTTTTTTCTTTGATGTTCAAACACTTTCGCTTTGACATTTTCGAGCTACAAGAACCGAAATTACCAACACGATTGATCATGACCAACAATCTAGAAAACAGGAAACTATATTTTAAGGACACGGGGCAGCTCCATTGAGGGTTAAAAGGAGATATTGAAAGTTTGCTTGTCTTGGATGGGAAGCAAAGAATCACAATGATTTTACTGCTCTCGGTGAGTTAGGTGCTTGGTAAGACCTGTTCATGGTCATTGATCATCATAAAATGTGTTAAAAGAAAGAATAATTTTGAAATGTCCAGTAATATTTTAAGAAATAGGGAGAAAAAAATTTTAGATCCCAAGGAAAAGTTCGTTAAATAGGGAATACACTTCGCTATCTGGAGGTTATTTGCAAAATGTTCTTTGTTCCAAGTAAAAGTTCGCAAAATAGAGGTTCGTTAAATAGAGGTCCGACTGTATATTAAGTGTTGCTCTTAGGAAACAGTTTGGATTTCTTCATAATTTTGCATTTTTCCCTGCAACTAGTAAAAATGTCTTATTTCATCATTCCCTCACATTTTTTATTTTATTTTTTCCACAAATTTTTATTTATTTATTTTTATTTTTGTTAAGTCAAATTTTTAAAATTATTTCTGCTGCTATTAAAATCTTCAATAATTGACTGATTTCTTACCATTTATCTAATTTTTATGAAAATTCACTTATGCATCATTCAAGTCAGACCGCTTGGCCAAATTTGCAAGTATTGTAGAGAACAACCCAGTGAAATCAAAACAACTGTCTACAGCAGAGAAAAAAAAGGGTACTTTTCAGTTAGTTAGCCGGGCACCAGTGTTATATATGCATTATACAGTAGCCTCCCGCTTAACCGGCCTAAGCAGGACAGAGGGTAAGCCGGTTAAGAGAAAAACCGGTTAAAGCGGAGAATTTTTAAAAAAAGAAAGAAGTAATTGCATAATTTAATTAATTAAATCTGTACGATGTGTTTAGTTTTTCAACTTGTGTAGTTTTAAAAAAGTACATATATTTTATATTTTGTTAAATGAACACTATTTATAATTAATTGAATTGAAAAAAAAAATATCACTGATAACAAATAATCGAAAATATTTAACACAAATTAAATTGTTGAAAATCGTGTTACGCAACTTTATAAGAAGTTGAAATTGTTCTACATTATGTATATTTAAATTAATCAACCATAAAATATCAGTGACCTTCTTCTGCTGAATGCAAGATGCACGACATTTTTCAGCGTTATCTCTCCATATCTTTAACATCATGTTTAACCAAGGAAGCTGTTAGCGGGTGCTCAGCATAGCGTATCGCCAACTCTAATGCTTTTACTCCTTCCGTATGAGGAATTTTAGCAGTGTCAACTAAAACTGGATTGTCATCAGAAACATCTTCATATTGAACAAAATCAGTTACAGTCTTAATTAATCCTCATCAAATAATGTTTCATGCTGGAGATCTTTGTCAGACTCAAACAACTTAAATTTTCTATGGTGATCTGTTCATATCCCTCGCTTTTTAAATGTTTGTACAAAACAGTTTGCAGATAGATCAGAGATTATAGGATTCCGAGTGGGGGGAGATTGCACTTTTGACCATTAAAAACACAAAATTTCAAATCTTCCGGGGGTACATTTCATTGTTCCCTCCCAGGCCATTACCTGAATTCAACACTGGTGAAGGTCAACAAAGAACCAGGACCGACGTTCTCCTTTTTGAATTTTGCCTCCTTCCCCTCGGGATTGTAATTCAACTTGAAAGCGTAAGATGAGTTATCGAGGCCGTCATCTCTGAATTTTGCCTGATATTGGGAAAAAAATTCGGCCGGCTAAAGCGGAGTTCCGGTTAAGAGGGAGGCAACTGTATGTATATATATATATATATATATATATATATATATATACATATGTATATATATGTGTGTGTGTGTGTGTTACATATATATGTATGTAAATATAACACTGGCGCCCAGCTAACCGAAAAGTACCAAAACAAGTGGGTAAGTGTGATCACAGATCGCACAGAGGGTTTCATTTAATATTCCTTTCAAAACACTTTATCTTTTTGCGAAATCTGTTAGTTCCACATTTCGCGAGTGTACTCTATTCTACACAAACCTCTATCCAAATGAAACTCCGTTTTACAACCTATCCTATATATTAGTCGAGGGGATCAGGCCCATAGCACCCGAGATAGGTAGGCGCTCCCTGGTGGTAAAAAGCAGAACTGAAATATGTAAGTGTGATAGAGATTCTATCTCATATCATGTTTGCTTCTAAATTAATTTAAATCATTTTGTTTGTCTTTTAAAACGTGTTGTTATTCCCCCTCTTTAAGTTAAAATTTTATAATCTAAGTCGGCACTTATTTTCCGTATCGAATTTTATCTGTTTTATTTTTTTCTTTCTATAACCTTGGTTTATTTAAAGTAGTAATATTCATTTAAGTTCGTCCGCAGCCCTTTATACTTCCACTTATTCTGACTCTTTTGCGGAAGCAAGATTCCTAGGTCCCGAGCGGAAGCCAGAATGAAAAAAAAAAAAAAATTCAAAAATAGAAACCGGACAAATTTAAAAGGGAAATTACACAAATTATAGACACCGAAAACCGGGAAGGCTATAATAAGCTAGAAGCAGCAGGAGTCTTTCGGTAACTTCATCGCCCGGAGCCCTCCCTTCCCGCTTTTCGGTGTCTTTAATTTGTGTAATTTCCCTTTTAAATTTGTCCGGTTTCTATTTTTGAATTTTTTTTTTTCATTCTGGCTTCCGCTCGGGACCTAGGAATCTTGCTTCCGCAAAAGAGTCGGAATAAGTGGAAGTATAAAGGGCTGCGGACGAACTTAAATGAATATTACTACTTTAAATAAACCAAGGTTATAGAAAGAAAAAAAAATAAAACAGATAAAATTCGACACGGAAAATAAGCGCCAACTTAGATTATAAAATTTTGCAACCGCCGCGGCGAGCGGCCCATCTTCGTCCGCAGCCGTTTATTCTTCTACTCTACTCCGACTCTTTTGCGGAAGCAAGATTCTTAGGTCCCCAGCCACGTTCCGAGTAAGAGACTCGCTAGCAAAAGCCAGATTGAAAAAAAAAAATCAAAAATTGAAACCGGACAAATTTAAAAGGGAATTTACACAAATTAAAGACACCGAAAACCGGGAAGGGAGGGCTCGGGGCGATGAAGCTACCGAACTACCCCTTGCTTCTTCTAGATTATTATTCATTTAAGTTAAGAACCGCTACGGCGAGCGGCCCATCTTCGTCCGCAGCCCTTTATTCATCTACTCTAGTCCCACTCTCTTGCGGAAGCCAGAATGAAAAAAAAAAAATTCAAAAATTGAAACCGGACAAATTTAAAAGGGAAATTACACAAATTAAAGACACCGAAAAGCGGGAAGGGAGGGCTCCGGGCGATGAAGCTACCGAAAGACTCCTGCTGCTTCTAGCTTATTATAGCCTTCCCGGTTTTCGGTGTCTATAATTTGTGTAATTTCCCTTTTAAATTTGTCCGGTTTCTATTTTTGAATTTATATATATATTTTTTTCATTCTGGCTTCCGCTCGGGACCTAGGAATCTTGCTTCCGCAAAAGAGTCGGAATAAGTGGAAGTATAAAGGACTGCAGACGAAGAGAGGCCGCTCGCCGCGGCGGTTGACCCACCCGCCCTCCCCCAACTGCCGACCGAGACTAATAATAAGCTAGAAGAAGCAAGGGGTCGTCGGGTAGCTTCATCGCCCCGAGCCCTCCCTTCCCGGTTTTCGGTGTCTATAATTTGTGTAATTTCCCTTTTAAATTTGTCCGGTTTCTATTTTTGAATTTTTTTTTTTTTCATTCTGGCTTCCGCTCGGGACCTAGGAATCTTGCTTCCGCAAAAGAGTCGGAATAAGTGGAAGTATAAAGGGCTGCAGACAAAGAGAGGCCGCTCGCCGCGGCTCTGGGCGTGAATGCGCTGGGAATCTTTCATTCCCAGTAAAGCAATTTACTTTCCGATAACTCGTGGGTCATTAAATATATCACAAAAAAAGAAAAATGCAGCTGTCAGTAACTTTGATTCGTATATGCCCA
Organism: Maratus speciosus; assembly: GCA_963932465.1. Classification (NCBI taxonomy): domain Eukaryota; kingdom Metazoa; phylum Arthropoda; class Arachnida; order Araneae; family Salticidae; genus Maratus; species Maratus speciosus. The sequence goes on along the minus strand of OZ010796.1, from coordinate 442,559,291 downwards.
CGCTGAATTTATTCATTCTTATTTATTGCTTATCTTTCGCCATTACAATGTAATAATCAAACATAAATAATATGTTGTTTATATCTTATGTCTCGGAAAATGATTGCAGTTAATTTTAACTTCCTTTTTGTCTAATACAGATGCCTTTTATAATTATAGCACATTTTCATGTAACGGTCGTTTTTATCATATAAAACATTATTAAGCATAAACAAATTTATTCAATTCAGAACTCTGACGCCGTTTTGATTATCCTGTGTGACAGTTATTTAACAACCATTTGATTGATGCCTGGAGAGATACCAGATTGCGTAGTATAATCATTTTTGCGTGCCAATAAACCTTTGTTCACTCTTCGTTCACGATTAAATAGTAAAATTGGCGATGGATTTGTAACGCCAAGTTATCGAAGCTGTTTGTAAAATGAGTGACTTCTATGCTGACCATGTACTGAGAAGGTACTAATTTTCTGTATCGGCACTTCGGTGCCATTTGTTTAAATGGGGGCCGCTCTCTCCATTAATGCTAAGAAATCCATTTCCCCCTATTGTGATTCTAATTTGCTTTCTAGTAATTTTAATAGTTGAAATAAAGTTTTTGTTCCCGTATTTTTGTGTTGCAGTTTTTTTATTGCATGTATGAACCTAAAAGCTACTGAACCTCCTTCATAGTAAGTCTATGTGCATAATATGAAAGAGTGGTCAATGGGGTGTCGGCAAAAGTTAGAAAAGTACCCACCGTCTCCAATGGGGGAAGGTTAGAAAAATATCTTAAAATACACAAGTTAGAGCCAGGAGGGTTAAATAATATAAGACTTTTTGAAAATTTTATGATTTTTCGTGTGATCGCAAGTGCTCTGCTATAAGAATGCGAAATTTCAAGTCTTCAACTTAAATAGGGTCTCAGTTAGAACAAAAAGCTTAAAATACACAAGTTAGAGCCCAGAGGGTTAAATATCAGACTTTTTCAAAATTTTAAAATTTGTTGTTTGATGTGAGGTGTTCAGCTATAAGTATGCAAAATTTCAAGTCTCCAACAAGTTTCTGAAAATGGGCTCTGTGACGGACGGGCAGACAGAGGAGCGAGACGAATAGGGTTTCGTCAAATGAGCGAAACCCTAAAATCATAATGTCATAAATTCCCGGGGCCGCCGTCTTGGAATTTTTCTTGGCATGAAAACTTCTTTTCCACCAAGTAGTAAATGCCGCCTAGCACCGGTTTATACGCATGTTTAGCTTAATGAAAATAAAAAGTAAATAATAAACAAAATTCGCTAAAGTGGCAATCAGTAATTGTTGTATGAGCGCTCCACGCTCATTAACCAAAAAAAAAAAATCACTGGATTCAGCAGTTCTCGCTCTGTAGCAATCTCAAAATTCAGCAGTTCTCGCTTTGTAGCAATCTCAAAATGTACAAAACTCGTAAGGCAACAAAGTATACATAAAAAACGAAATTCGCTAAAGTGGCAATCTGTAATCCTTGTATGAGCGCTCCGTGCTCATTAACCGAAAAAAAGCATCGCTGGATTCAGCAGTTCTCGCAGTGTAGCATTCTCAAAATTCAGCAGTTCTCGCTTTGCAGCAATCTCAAAATGTAAAAAACTCGTAAGACAGCAAAACACACATAAAATTATCAACATACCTTAACAGACATCTGCTTTCTTGAAAGCTCCAGCACGAAATACCTGTCATAACATCACAGTCATTTTCCTAAATAGGCTTATGAATATGCATTAACACACTGTAAACAAAACCCCTCTTTTTGTCAAAATTTCCTCATATTTCTTAATTACTACAGAAAGAGCGTTTAAACGGAGTACAGAAACCATATAGCACAAAATTAGCACTCGCCACTCGCCAGGCGTCGAGTAACACTTAAAACATGGCGATTAACTTTATTGTCCTCACTCGCCAAACTCAATGGGCACCACTCGCCAAACGCGATAGTTGAGAGATCGTTGCCAGGGAAGAAAGGAGTGAAATTCGTTCGGAATTTACGGCGTGCAAATTGGCGATTCTCCCGAACGTAAGAAAAGAAAGTAGCAGGGGTGATCCTGTCTCGAATTTTTCGAAAATTTAAGGCATTCCGGGGAAAAAAGAAAAAAAACGGTCATCAGCCTGAAAATTCGGACATAAAAATATCACTAATTTCGATATGGTCGCCGAAAAAAATCAATTTCGTCAATCGTTCGTAGAAAAAAATCACCAATTCCCTCAAAGAATCGCGAAAAAACGTGAATTTCGCCCAAGGACCACATAAAAAACAATAATTATGTCAAAACATCGCGGAGAAAACGCAAATTTTGTGAAAAGATCGCGGAAAAAATGCAACTTTCGTGAAAAGATCGTGGAAAAATGCAAATTTCGTCAAAAAATTGCTGAAAAAACATAATTTTCATAAAAAGATCGCGAAAAAAACGCAAATTTCGACAAAGAATCGCAAAAAAGAATCACAAAATTCTTCGAAGTATCGCGGAAAAATGAAAATTTCGTGAAAAGATCGCAGAAAAACGCAAATTTCGCGAAAAGATCACGGAGAAAACACAAAATTCATGACAAAAATCACAGGAAAAACGCAAATTTCATCAAAACATCACAGAAAAAACACAAATTTCGAGAAAGGATCGCGGAAAAACGTACATTTCGACAAAGAATCGCGAAAAAGAATCACAAATTTCTTCAAACTATCGCGGAAAAACGCAAATTTCGTGAAAAGACCGTGGAAAAAAAGCAAAATTCGTGAAAAAATCGCGGAAAAAAACGCAAATTTCAAGAAAAAAAAGGTTGGAAAAAAACGCAAATTTCGTGAAAATATCGCGGAAAAAACACAACTTTCGTGACAAAATAGTGGAAAAAACGCAAATTTCGTTAAAAGATTGCGGAAAAACACAAATTTCGAGAAACGATCGCAGAAAAACGCAAATTTCGTGAAAAGGTTGCGGATAAAACGCAAAATTCGTGAAAAGATCGCGGATAAGGCGCAAAATTTGTGAAAAAAGGCAAAATTCTTGAAAAGATCGCGGAAAAAAGCAAAATATGTGAAAGGATCGCGAAAAAAATGCAAATTTCGGCAAAGAATCGCGAAGAAGAATCACAAATTTCTTCAAAGTATCGCGGAAAAACGCAAATTTCGTGAAAAGATTGCAGAAAAACGCAAATTTCGTGAAAAGATCGCGGAAAAAACGCAAATTTCGTGAAAAGATCGCGGGAAAAAACGCAAATTTCGTGAAAAAATCGCGGAAAAAACGCAACTTTCGTGACAAAATGATCGTGGAAAAAACAGAAATTTCGTTAAAAGATCGCGGAAAAACTCAAATTTCGAGAAACGATCACAGAAAAACACAAATTTCATGAAAAGATTGCGGAAAAAACATAAAATTCGTGAAAAGATAGCGGCAAAAACGCAACTGTCATCAAAAGGTCGAGGAAAAAACGCAAATTTCGTGAAAAGATCGCTGACAAAAACTCAACTTTCGTCAAAAGATCGTGAAAAAAACGCAAATTTTGCAAAAGGGCACGAAAAAAAATGTAGATTTCGTCAAAAAATCGCAAAAAAAAACGTGAAATTCGTCAAAAAATCGCCTACAAACGCAAATTTCGTCAAAAAATCTTGAAAAAAAAAATGCAAATATCTTCAAAAAATGGCGAAAACCCCCCACAAATTTCGTTAAAAGATTACAAAAAACGCAATTTTGTCAAAAGATCGCGGAAAAATCACAGATTTCGTCAAAAAATAGCGAAAAAACGCAGATTTTGCAAAAGGTCACGAAAAAAACGTTAATTTCGTCAAAAGTTCGCGAAAAAAACGTTAATTTCGTCAAAAGATCGCGAAAAAGGAACAGATGTGTTATTATCCCACCCTCCGCCACCTTGGATTTTTTTTGGCGAGAAAACCCCTTTTCCGCCAAGTAGTAAATGTCGCCAAGCACCCGTTTATACGCATGTTTGGCTCAACGAAAATAAAATGTAAATAATAAACAAAATTCGCTAAACTGGCAATCAGTAATCCTTGTATGAGCGCTTCGCGCACATTTAACGGAAAAAAAACATCGCCGAATTCAGCATTTCTCGGATTATAGCATTCTCAAAATTCAGCAGTTCTCGTCTTGTAGCAATCTCAAAATGTAAAAAACTCTTAAAACAGCAAAATATACATAAAATTATCAACATACCTTAACAGACATCTGCTTTCTTGAAACCTACAGCACAAAATATAACACCGCCGTCATTTTCCAAAATAGGCTTAATACGCATTGACACGCTATAAACAAACCTCCGTTTCATGTCAAAATTTCCTCATATTTCTTAATTACTTTAGCAAGAGCGTTTAAACGGACTACAGAAACTATAGTCAATGAAATACATCCAATAAATTTAACATAAAAATAAAAAGACAGCCATAGAACACGATATCAAAGAGTATCTGGTACAAGAGTCAAGCAACCGTCAACAACGACACCCGGCAGTGAAATGAAAAAGCACGCTCTCGCGTCGTAAAAAAGGGGGTTGCCATAATAAGTTACTAGACGCCAAACGCCGGGGTTGCCAGAGCGATAAAAATCGCCAAATACTCAACATCGCGGAGGGTGGGATAATAACACATCTTAGCCAAATGCAATTTTGTTTGGAGCGTACATAACTTTGTTACTGGCCAGTGGTTAAAAAAAAACTGTCCAGTGAAAAAAATCAGTGTACTGGCCAGTGGGTAAAAATGTTAATTTTGACCTATAAGAAACCATAGTCAATCAAATATATCCAATAAATTTAACATAAAAATAAAAAGACAGAACGATACAACACAATATCAAAACAAATGCAGAAACTCCTAAGTGAAAATGAGCTTATCAGGGGTTGCCAGAACACGACACTCCAGAATACACACGTCACATGGGGTTCCACACAGTGTTGAATTCAGACACTTTTCTCTGGGAGGGATTTCTGTGCTTCCAGGGGATCATTATAGAGTTCCAGGGGGAAATTGCACTTTTTGACCATTGAAAACCCAAAATATCAAATCTTCCAGGAGGGGGCATCTTATTGCTCGGGGTGGGGGGACGTCCCTCCCAGGCCACCCCCTGAAATCAACACTGGTTCCACATATCGATAACGATCGCCAAGAAATATCAAAACATCCAAGGTGGCGGCCATTTGGGAGTATACCGCATCTAAGCCCTAAAAAGTAAAGAAAGATGGACATCTTTTCCTTATAATTTAATTTTAATTGTTTCTACTTTGGTTTTCTTAATTTAAATTTATTTAATGAGTATTTTCTTTAATATACATTTCAAATAAGTATATCAGAGTTGATCTTTGTATATCTAAGGTGTATATTAAAGAAAATGCTTAAATAAGTATATCCCTATGCCTATAGCTTTTATAATCATTAAAATTGATCAAATTTTTTATCTTCATCACCACAATGTTAAAATATCAATCAAAATATAAATATGCATCAATAATTTGACAGAAAATAGTTAAATGTACAAATTCATATACCTTTTGTATTTGAGAACATTCCCATTCCATATGTTTATAATTAGACAATCACTAAATCAGCTTAATGACAACATTGTTTCTTTTTTTTGAATGAACTTTTTTTTTTTTTTTTTTTTTTTTTTTTTGACAATCCTTATCCTTAATAATAGCCTGTATATTTTAATGCTTTTATAGGTTATTTTGAGTATTGACTAGTGATAAAATAATAATAAATAAGTGATAGGTTAATGAATTTGTGAGTGGAAAGACGTCATTAATTTTTTTGTGTAATTTTAGATTTAAGGCTGTTCTCAAATCCAAAGGGGCAAATTTCTGACATAAGTTTAAATCGATTTTTGTTCGGAAACGCATAAAACTAGCAGGTGTTGTTATTCAGAAACTGTGTAATCGAACTGTTCTTTCCGTTTTATTGTAAACGCAATAGATCTTTTAGAAAATGCTGTCAAACTTTATGTTTTGAACAGAATTTCTAGACGAGAGAAGAAAAAGAGTCAGGAAGAGAGAAAAAATGCCTTGGTCACGTGACCCATTTCGCTTGGTAATCTATTGATCAAAAAATGGAAAAAACAGTTCGATTCCAAATCGCTTCCCTAGTCATCTCTGCCAATTTTGCACCTTTACATTTATAGATGATTTAGTGAATGTGTAAAAACGTTTTGCACTAGTTGACGAAAGCAGTTGAGAACAGTCTTAAGAATAAAAATGTAACTGAATTAAATTATTAAGAATTTTAATTAAAGTTTATTAAAAAAGCTAATGCGTACAAAAATGCTTATTAAAAATTTTAAGTATTCGGTTGCCAAATACCGAATATTCGGTATAGACTTTGACCTAAGTTTCGGTATTCGGCATTCGTCAAAATTGCTGCTTCGGTCAATCCCTAAATGGTATACAACAGATATTCTTTTAAAACTTGGCACTCCTAAAGAGACAATAGGTCAAAGATGTGTTAGGATTTGAAGAACATCAATTTGTTCGCATCGAAACAAGATCTGATAATGAACGGAGTGATATTATATAATAGAGCAACACATGTTAGGTAGTTGATTTTTCACATTACGTTATTGTTTTTTTCGCAGTTTAAATCTAAAAACAATTTAACACAAGAAAGTTTACAATGCATATTATCCTTTAGAATTCTTTATGTTCTTATGTTATAGCTTCGGCAGTAAGTATTCAAGTATGACTATCACAATCATAATTTTTCTTAATTTAACATAAAATAAGAAAGGAGATTTTGTAAGTTTTAGAAAAATGTCTCCATTTAAAAAGTGTACTACAAACCTTTAAATGTGCACAAAGAACCGGAGCTATGGGAACGACGGGATCATATACCGGCATCAAATCCTTATTTTCATCTTCCTGTTCCGATACAATTTCCGCTATTTTAAATCGCATGCTTTCTACCATCTTATTCTCAGGCTCGGACATTTTTTCGCAAAAGTAGATCTTCTAAATATAAAATTGGAAAGTCAATTTTTTTAACGACAAAAGTACGTTTGAAATCGGAACACAAACTGATTGGTTGGTTCGTTGGTTGACTGGCTAGGAAAGCAACATTCAACAACCAAGAGCTTGTTCAGCAACCACGACCAGGTCGACCGGTCGCGAAGGAGACTGGGGCATATGGAGTGAATATAAATTGTTGTTGATTTCGCCCGTTCTGTGGATCGGATGAACAGATTTCTACTGCTACCAGTCAGGAACATAGGAGTGTTGTTTACGTTTTCACTTATGACGTATTTGTTGGAAACAAACGGTTGCCATATTTCATTTACAATATAATTCTTTGAAAAGGTTATTAATGCATATAAAGCATTAAAACACTTTTAGCTTTGAGAATAACTATAATATAAAGCTATGAAAGAAAACAGAAAATACAATTTAGCGACCGTTTGTTTGGAGTCAGTTTACAAGCAAAACGTCATGACTGACGTGAAATAGATTAGCAACATTCATGCTCGTATTCACCATCTACCTCGACCTAGAAAAGCTCGGTTGAACGCTGAAATGAAATTCACGATAACATTTGATTGGACATTATCAAGGAGACGTCCAATCAGGATTATAGGTTCATACCGTTTGAGCGTTCGACCGAGGTTATCTGTGTAACTCGGGGTCGAAGTAGTTGGTGAATACGAGCGTAAGAGCTTATAAAAGCTTTTATTAACTAAAAATAAGCATAGGTTAAAGCAATAGCATTGCAAGTATAGAATATGAATAAATTATGCTATTGCCACTTTACATAAGTAAATATAGTGTTGCCACACAAATACATAATATCACATTCACCCCTCCCTAAAGAGTTTGCTAATTCAATTGGTCACATAGTCTGTCAAATAGGAAGGCTGGCGTCTTTTTCTTGTCGGACGTAGTACGCCTTCGCCATCTAAACTTTCAGCTGTAGATCTTCTGAATGCTCTTTGTATGCAACTCTGGACTAACAGGCAATGAAGTGGCATTTTCTTCAGTATTCTGTTCTGTTGATGATTCGGGAAGTTCATCATCCGACTTGGTATTCTGATAGTCGAAGGAAGATAGGGGCATTCGGTTGTCACAAACGTCTCCACGTCTAGGTGATTCCATAGTTTCTCCTCTTGGTGCTAAGTGTCTTATAGAGACACTAGTTTCGCGACCATCTGGGAATCTTACATGAGCATAATCTGGATTTGCTTCAATAAGCTCTACTTCCTGGACAATTGGTTCATACTTATTAGCACGTACATGGTTCCGCATGAGTACAGGACCAGAGTGGGACAACCAAGTAGGCAATGAGCGACCATTGTAGGATCTCCTAGCATGGTTGAAGAGTCTTTCATGTGGTGTAGCATTAGTTGCTGTACATAAGAGGGAGCGGATGGAATGTAGAGCAGGTTGTAAAACTTCTTCCCAACGTTCGATTGCCATCTTTTTTGATTTTAAGGCAAGTTGGATAGTTTTCCATATGATTCCGTTGTATCTCTCCACTTGGCATTCCCTTGAGGATTGTATGCAGTTGTTCGGCTTGTTGCTACACCAAGTGAAGTAAGGAAGGTTTTTAACTCACGTGACATAAAAGATGATCCCCTATCAGAATGTACATATGCTGGTATTCCAAAAACTGAGAATAGGTTCTGCAGTTGAGCAATTACAGTAGCAGCAGAGGTATCAGGGCATGGGATCGCAAAAGGAAACCTTGAAAACTCATCAACGATAGTAAGCAAAAAACGATTTCTGGAAGCTGCTGGTAAGGGTCCTTTGAAATCTAGATTTAACCTCTCAAAGGGGGCAGTAGCTTTGATTAATTTTCCTTCATTTCTGCAAAAACGTGGTTTTACTTCATTGCAACAATTACACGAGTTTATTACCCTTTTAATATCTTCTAGAGAGAATGGTAAGTTTTTTGCTCTAATCCAATGGTACATTCGAGTAATTCCAGGATGGCACAAAGAATCATGTAATTCACTTAAATTTATCTGTGGTATTATGGCTGCATTGATCCTTGAGAGGGCATCAGCTATTGCATTTCTATTGCCTGGTCAATAAATGATATCAAATTTAAAACATGCAAGTTCTAACCTCCAGCGCATGATCTTTTCATTCTTTATTTTGCTGCTGTGATGTTGATCAAACATGAATGCAACTGATCTTTGGTCTGTAAAAACTTCAATGTGTCTACCGATTAAGTAGTGTCGCCAGTGTCTCAGAGATTCAACGATTGCATAGGCTTCTTTTTCAATAGAGGCATGTTTTCTTTCAGATGCATTTAGTGTTCTAGAGAAGAAAGCTATTGGGCGCTCAGCCTGACTAAGAGTAGCTCCTATCGCAAACTCGGAGGCATCAGTTTCAACTCTAAATGGAATATTGTCTTCTATGGCAGCTAAAGAAGCATTGGCAATATCAGCTTTAAGAGAGTTAAATGCCTTTACAGCCTCGTCCGTAAGTGGAAAAGGTCCTTTAGTCAAGAAAGGGCGGATTTTGTCAGAGAAGCTGGGAATCCAGCGGCAGTAGTGGGCAAACGTGCCTAATGCTCGTTGTAAAGATGAAGCATCATTGGGAACAGGTAGATCCATCAATGGTGAAAGTCTGTCAGGATCAGGTTTTATTACTTTATTAGTTATATTGTAACCCAATAATTTAATGGATGTGGTTGAATAACGGCACTTTTCTTCATTCAGTGTTAAATTATATTTCCGAGCGGCAGCTAAGAATCTGTTCAAGTTACAGTCATGCTCAGCTTGAGTTTTTCCACATATAGTAACGTCATCAATATATGGAAAAGTACCTTCTAACATTTCATTTTCAATAATTTTATCAATTGTTCTCTGAAAACTGGCAACCCCATTCGTAACACCAAAGGGAACACGTAAAAACTGATAAAGTTTACCACCAGCCTCAAAAGCTGTATAATGTTTTTCAGACTCCTTGATTGGAACTTGATGATAAGCACTTCTGAGGTCAATCGTGCTGAAAACTTCATATTTGGATACTTCTGAGATCATTTCTTCAATTTTGGGGAGAGGGTAAGCATCGAGCAAAGTAAATTTGTTTATTGTTTGTGAGTAATCTATAACCATTCTGTGCCTGTGGTTACCTCCTTTTACAACAAATGCCTGTGCACGCCAAGGCGAGTTACTGGGTTCAATTACCCCTTCTTTCAGTAGTTTAGTTACCTCTGTAGCAATGAACTGTTTATCTTCGTCAGTCTGGCGTCTTGATTTTGTAATGATCGGTTTACAGTCAGGTGTTAAGTTAGAGAAGAGCGAGACAGGGGGTACGGAAGCCACTGCCAAGGAACAAATTTGAAGAGGTGGTCTGTTACCATTGAAATTAATCTCGACATAAGAATGGCCACTCAGTAAGTCATGACCAATTAAGAAATCTGCGCAGAGATTTTTCATAATCAGCACTTCTACATTATTATATGTGTGATTTTGTAATTTTACTGTCACTGTTCAACAACCTGTAATGTCCGAACTAAGAGAAGAGTTAGCCATTGTTATTTTTCCAAAGTATGGCTTCACTTGAATATGGCATTTTTTTACAAAACACTCATTTATAAAACTGAGTGAACTGCCAGCATCTACGAGTGCATTTAGTTGAGTCCCATTTATTAGAATTTCTGTTATTGATTTCTGAAGACAGTGCGGAAAAACAGAAGCTGAGGCTAAAGTAAAGGTTGATGCAGTAGAATTGGTACGGTTGTGCTGAGGTCTGGACTTGCACACACGCTGATAATGCCCTTTCTTCCCACATCCCCGACAGACAGCATCCTTGGCTGGGCAAAGACTTTGTAAGTGGCGCTCACCCCCGCAAAAGAAGCATTTTCCCGAGCGAACAGGGGCAACAGCTGCTAACTGAGCATCCTCTATGCTACTTGGATGCTCAACAGAAGCTACGGTTGTTGGATCTGGTGGAGTTAAATACGAGGCCGAGTGAAGTTCTGCCAATTCTAAAGTTCTAGCTTGATCAAATGCTTTCTCTAGAGTAATAGTAGTGTTTTCCAATTGTTATCTCTAATAACTTAATTTAAAATTCATAAAAAACTACAACTGTAGTTATCATAGCAATTAACGGCACTTCTAAGCGATAAAATAACTCAGATTCAAAGATTACGAAAAGAAGTTACATGATCAAAACTTTAATGCATACTAAACATTATTTTCCGTTTACACTTTCGTCAGAAAGAGTATCTGACGTCATTGGGCACAGCTGCGTAACATAAGATAAACATATAAAGCAATAAACAACACTTAATAATTTACAAAATTATTAGAACATCAATAAATATTACTTAGCAATTTACAAAAGGATTATGATAGCAATAAATCTTTCTGATTGAATGGAAAAAGCACTTTACTTCATTTTTGATTAATTTATGATATCTAAATTATATTTATCGATAACACTCTCCCCCCTTTTGAGTTGCTGACTAGCTACTCAAAACTACATTCTACTTCCCAAATCTCTGGGGCATTTTGGTCACACGACCGAACCTGGTTCTATAAGTAGTTGGCTCAGACTCTGTCAACAAGTCTGAAGAATCTGTCCCCATCAAAGCACCTTGATTACTGCTTTCTAGCTGAAAAGGAGAAGGATAAAAATTAGTAAGAGGTAATTCTAATGAAAAAACTCGTTGTATGGGTCTGATAACAACACCATGTTCAGTTTTCAATTTGACTGTTCTAATTTTGCCATCCTTTCCAGGAATTAGGTCTACAATCTTTGCTAGCGGCCAATTGAGACGTTTTTGTACATCGTCCCCAATGAGCACAAGTTCACCCAGCTTCAAGTCTGGTAACTGGGCGATTTCACGACGCCTTTGAATAAGTTGACCGAGATATTCAGTTCGAAAGCGCATTCTCAATTGTTCCATGAGCTTAATTCTGTATCGCAGCCTTTTGCGAAACTGTGTTGCGTCAACTTCATCAATGTCCGTGACACTAGAAAGTTTGGGTACAAAACCAGTAATTTTATTTTCAGAGAATACCTCAGCTCTACAACTAAAGGAATCATTTAAATCAGAAATAATTAAATCATAAACATCATGTATTTGAACTGAGGTTTCTCTCCCCCCAAAAAGGCAATGGGTCATTTTAATTTTCCTCTTAGGAACCAGATGTAGATTCTCAACCACCTTTTTACTAACATAACTGTTTTGAGAACCAGAATCAATAATAGTGCGAACCTTTAGTTCGACATTCTTATTTTTCACTTTTACCATTAATGTCATGAGATAAACATTTTCACTATTTGAATGATTTGTCATAGTATTAGTTTCATGAGTTTCATTTTCTTTCTTATCATTTTCACTATTATAATCTGGACACATAAGAAAATGATGATATTTTTTTACACTTAATACAGGTACATTTAAGTCTACAGTTTTTAGATATATGATTAGGCTTAAAACAATTAAAGCAAGTATTTTTCTTCAGTAAAATATTTTTCTTATTTTCTAAAGTCATATTTCTAGCAGCAAAACAATCTCGCGATGAATGTTTTTTATTACGAAAAATACGAGTAAATTCTCGCTTACCTGTATTTCCAAAAGAAGTGTTTACTAGCGATGAAGCTGTGGCAGGAGGGGAAGTTTTATTATCCCGGTCATATCTTTTATTAGTAGTATTAGCACCAAAACCACTACGCGCTAAAGCAACCATCTCTTCGCTTTGCACTTCGTGCTTTAGAAAAGACATTAAATTTTTGAGGGAACGTTCTTCGTGCATCGCATCTTCGGCATTTCGTTTTCTTTCCCATGACATCAAGACTTCTTCAGGGAGGATCGATTCTACTAACGGGATCCGGAAATCGCCGTATTTTTCTTGCGTACGTCCTAAACTTTCCAGAGATCGCAACTTTCCCTCTAATTCATCGTACAACTTTGGCAAATCTGTTTTTACTCGGCCAGCGATAGCATTTTTCATAACCATTGTTAATAAATCCCGTATATAGACTTGTACGAGCAGATCTTCTCTACCAAATCTTTCTTTGATTTGGTTTATTGCTTGATGATAATTAGCAGCTGTAGCTGGAAAGCTCTCCACCACTCTGGCTGCTTTTGAATTCGGAACGACCGCTTGAATTAAATATTGAAATTTATCAGAGTCCGAAATACTTTTATCTTCATGTATCTTCTGAAATTGGGACCAGAAAGACAAATAGTCCTTAACATCACCATTAAATTTTTTCAATTCAATCTTCGGTAATTTAAAACTTCTCTTCTCGAGAGATTCATTCCGATTTTCAAAAACGGGCGTCTGCAAAGAAATAATTTTTTCTTCTACTCCAGTCTTCAACTCAAGGTATTTATCCCGATATTCTTCGGCTGCTTGAAAATCTTCCTCACACTCCTTCTCGGAACCTTCTTTCAACAGTATGCTACTTATATTTTTCTGACATTCCTCTAACCTTCCAAATTTATCCTCTAATTGTTTCTGTAACACAGACAGACTTTTAAGATCAATGTCTAGTTTCAATAATTCTTCTGTAACTTTATTCGTGCACGAAGTAAAACTTATTCGCAGATTTTTTCTTTCTAGTTTCAACGCTTTTATATCCATAATTGCTATGTCGACCCCACGTTTTCGCGCCAAATGTTATCTCTAATAACTTAATTTAAAATTCATAAAAAACTACAACTGTAGTTATCATAGCAATTAACGGCACTTCTAAGCGATAAAATAACTCAGATTCAAAGATTACGAAAAGAAGTTACATGATCAAAACTTTAATGCATACTAAACATTATTTCCCGTTTACACTTTCGTCAGAAAGAGTATCTGACGTCATTGGGCACAGCTGCGTAACATAAGATAAACATATAAAGCAATAAACAACACTTAATGATTTACAAAATTATTAGAACATCAATAAATATTACTTAGCAATTTACAAAAGGATTATGATAGCAATAAATCTTTCTGATTGAATGGAAAAAGCACTTTACTTCATTTTTGATTAATTTATGATATCTAAATTATATTTATCGATAACACCAATAGACGTTCACGGATACGCGCGTTTCTTAAACCTCGAATGAAGGCATCCCTGATGTATTCATTTTTATTCTGTTCAGCAGTTACAGACTTGAAGTTGCAATCTTTACTCATTTGTTTCAGAATTTGCAAATATTCATTTACAGATTCACCCGCTAGTTGAGCTCTTAATGCCAAGCAGTGTCTGGCGAAAATTTCGTTTCTTTTAGTCACGTACAGCGAGTCTAGAACAGCGATTGCACTATTGTAATTTTCACATTCGTTGATATACGTATACACTCTTGCTGATACATAATTACACAAAAGTTGCAGTTTATTCTCGTCAGTCATCTCTTTAACTTGAGTAATAAAGCTTGAGAAAGTCCGATTCCAATGCTTCCACTTCGTTTCAGCATCCACGCAAGTGGGATCAACATCAAACCTTTCCGGTTTTAGTAATTGTTCCATTATAATGGGAAAAAGGGGGGTTGACTTTAAAAAAAACATATTTTAGTTAATAAAATTGAAATAGATTAGCAACATTAAGAGCTTATAAAAGCTTTTATTAACTAAAAATAAGCACAGGTTAAAGCAACAGCATTGCAAGTATAGAATATGAATAAATTATGCTATTGCCACTTTACATAAGTAAATATAGTGTTGCCACACAAATACATAATATCACATGACGTCACGACTGGAAGCATTTATTTAAATCATAGAAAATGTCACCCGTATTTATAATAGTTGTAATAAACAGGCGAAATATAGAAATTGTTATAAAAAATAAAATACTCCTATTGATTTGAACGGAAATATTCTTCAATATCGAGACATTACTAGTTAAGGTTTAAACACTCCCGTTTCTAATTAAAAATTAAACTTTATTAGATGTCAAAAGTCCCACCCTGCCTTTAATACTTTGGATTTGTTGATAAAACAAAATTAATTATCACACATAAAAAATATTATTTCAACTTTTTTCTAGATCCTGAGAAAACAAAATAATTTCATAAAACACATACACAACATTTGAACATTAATAGCACGATAGTTTTTCAATGGAATGAAATATAGCCAGGCATCCATCAACAATGTCTAAAGATATTTGATTTTTCATTATTATAAATTACCAGTTTAATTCAAAATATTAACTATCTAAATTTCAAACTTTTTAAAATTATTTACATCTGTTTCTTCTCTGTTTACATATTGTTAGTTAAAAGATATCACTAAATTTAAGAAATATATTAACAATTTACACTGGTACAGCAAAGAGGGAGGAGGGGGGATTTTAGAGTTAAAACCACTCCCAGAGCATTTAAAAACTAATAAGATATATACAGAACTCCTTCTGTTAAGATAAATATATGACGTGTAAAAAATACTTAATATATTTTCTAAACATTACCTTATATGCAAATATAAAATAAATGAACCTGTTCATTTTATAAGCAACAATGATTCGAAATCCCTCCCAGATGTGGATTGTGGCTGCTCACCGTGCATGTGAATAAATTATAAGATTAATCTCAATAAAAGCACGCATATTACCTAAATTTAAAAATTTTCTAGAAAAATACAGAATATTATATACTATTGATCATTTTATTAAGTAAAAATTTAACTACTCACTTGTCTTGTTTTGCATGTAATTTGGTAAAAAAAAATTTTGTGTTCTTGATATAAGCTAAGGAAACATTAGGGGTCCAGCGGACATTTTGCTTTGGCCCAATCAATTGACAACTTTCATTCTTATGGTGTTATTACACGAGGAGTCAAAGACGCTTGAAATCCCGGGCGTCTAGCGACAACAACCGCCTCGTTGCCTGTCTTTTCCAAGCATTTCATTGGCTGTTCCGGAAAAGGCTTTTCTATTATCAGATTTCCAAGCATTTGATTGGCTGTTACTGGCGACTCGCCTCGTTTCGGGCGTCAAACACTCTCGGACAGAAAAAAGACGCTCGCTCTCCAAGCGACTCCCCTGCAGCCATACGATAACATGGAGACGCCTGGAATCTGAAGCGACTTTGACCCCTCGTGTAATAACACCATTACATTCATGTGAACGAAGAGTTTCGATGTCAAGAAATAACGTTGAGCATACATCGCAAAGAAAACCTAAATTATTATTATTATTCATAATTACAGATACCAAAACAATTTTTAATTAAAAAAGGTTATGAACACAAGATTAGCAACAGAACTGCGGTTTTTTTTTAATAAATTGATTCAAAAGAAATCCAAACTGCAGTTTATTTACACTGCATAAATCTCTACGTAGCCATAACAAGAAAAGTACAGGTAAATATACAACTCAACAAAAAGCCCAATCACGTGATCAAATCGCCCACAAAATTTTTATGGGCCAAGTGATCTCGGTCCGAGCGGAAAATCTGTTGTTTTTCAGCGTTGATCAGGCGAAATGAGATCACGTGATAAATGTTTTGGGGTTTTGTGTGATTGAAAAAAAACATACATTCCTACTCCAAAAACCAATTTTTTGGGAGGATAAAGACGTATAGTCGCTAGCTTCATTTATTCTGAGCCATAGAAACAGGTAATTAATTCAAATAATTCTTTAATTTCAAATTTCCGCGCTTTGAAGGAGACCCACTCCATGCAGAATATCTTCTTTCGCCCGGGCGCTCCGTTTGGCGTTTGTGAACAAGCTCGTAGACAACAAATCTTCTTCTACATAGTAGAAATTCGTAGCGGATTCTGGAACCTCATTCGTTCAATTTGTCACGTGTTCAATGCTAACAACGTACTATCCATCTTTTCGCCAACAGCCAAAGGATTTTGTTGGTTATTTACGGCAAAGAACTTTGTTTACCGGTTTTTTCGAAGGAAGTTGAAACGTCTCAGCAACATGGCGTGCGGAATTACGGATCGTTACCAATTTTTTGATACAAATTGAACTCCGTTCTACTTTGGCTGTTATTATTTAATGTTGTCGCTGGCAGCTAACGAGTAGTATCATTAAAGAATATATCGCCAAATTGCCAAGTAAGCAATCATGCGCCAAAACTTAAAATTCCTACGCACCAGAATTCGACCAATAGGAATGTAGCATCCAATGATACTGATTTCTACTATGTAGCATCCGATTATATGCGTTTGGAGAGGCGCATCTTTTCTAATTTTAAACGAATCCAAGTAATGAAAATTTATTTTTCGCTTTCAGATTTTAGTTTAAGGTAAACCCAGAGGCTTCTTAAACCACAAAACCAACAACGGCTGGTGACCTCGCTCAGAGGCTGGCGAGAGTACAGCGCCTAGAATACCTAGTGTGGAAATATGCTATGCAAACAGTGCTAAAAAATTGTATCCATTAAATGTGCGACGATACTGCTAAAATTTCAAGTGTCGATCGCAGCGACATCTGCGGGATTTCGTATTACTAGTATTACATTCTATAGACTAGCAATTTCTTGCAGTTGTAGAAGATATACTGCAGATGTCGCTGCGATCTGCATATTGCAGTAGTATCATTGCACATTTTAGGGATACAATAATTTAGCGCTTTTTTAAGTATTACAGGGATAGCCGATTTCCACACTATATATTTTAGGCGCTATAAGGAAAGGGCATGTTTACAAACAAACACTTCCGTCAAAAAATCTACCAGCTATATTTTTGCCATAAAGATCATTGCAGGAATAGTCTTGGCGATGTAGGCCAATCATATCAGAGACGTGTTAAACGTAGACCAATCAAATTTCCCTAGCTCATGCGTACAGGTAGGAGTCATAAAGAACGGACAGGTTTTCTTGCTGAACCAACAGTAATTCAACCAACAGTGACGTCAGCAGCCCTATCCTTATAGCGAGAGGCTCCCGACCAGATAGTTTTCTAACTGTTAACTTACCAACAGTTACCCGCGAAATTTGACTTTCCATAAGACTTTTAGCATTAGTGCGAAATCCTGCAATTTCATTGGCTATCCGTGAAGCGATAGCCAATGAAATTCAACCGAACTTCTTTCACTGAAAGGACGCGAAATTCTAAAATGGAGAGCCAAAATCACAGTCAGGGGAAATCCGAGCACCACATGCCCCACCAGTGGCTGAGAGGTTCTGCTCTCGAAGCTGGTAGACAGGAGGTGCTGGGTTCGATCCCAATCGCGCTCGTCGGCCTAATCGTTCGGAGTTTTCTTGGTTTTCTTCGAACCTTGGATTTCCAAGCGTTAATACGTGTTAGGTTCCCTTAGAAAGATCCCCACGAAGGGCACTCCCCCCCTGGGCCTATATCCCTCGTGCAGATAATTGGCCGTCATTAAATACAACCAACCAACCAACCGAGCACCACATTGGTCATTGAGTCGCGTCCATTTTAGAGAGCAAACTCTAGCGCTAGGGGAAACGTCGAATACTCCCTTTTCGGAGTAAAAATCATGTATTGAAGCGAATTTTTTCTGTTTCATTTAAAATAAGCCATCGAAATTAACTCAAGATATTTTGATGACTTTTTATAAAATGTGAATGAAAGATTTCCATTTTAAGCTGTAAAAATTTTTAAATAAAATGGCAAGTACTTTTTTAGTTAATGAAAATTAAAAATGAAACTTGCATTTTTTTTTCCTTGTGTTACTTTTAAAATCCAAAATAAAACAAATATTCGCACTTTTCTATAGAAAAATTTAATAACTAACTTAGAATACTAAAAACATTCAAAAATTTTTGCCTGATGGAAAATAATTTTAAAAAATAATGTCAGTTTTTAAACCGGTTTTAATCATTAAGAATAAACAGAACAAAAAATATTACATGAACAATTTTGTAATAGTATGTACAATAAGTTATTTTGTTTCTTGGTTCATGTATTTAAATCTGGAATTTTTAAATCGATTTTTCACTCACTTCCTGGTAAGCTAAGTTTATAAAAATTATGAAAGCAGATGTGCTTTTGATGACAATATAATATTTTGAGAATTTAATTATAAATTAATAATATGTTTCCCAAAGGAGGGTCCAGATGATAAATTGCTAAATATTGTTTATAGTTATAATTGTATAAGAGTTACAAGAAGAATGGAATTAATTATGTGCCAAATCATGCACGCTAAACTATGCCATTTAGCTGTGAAACTGCAACATAATGAAATATTTTAAATATTAAATTGTAAAAAATAAAATATAAAGAACGTAATATATAATTTTAAATGCACTTTTATCATTAATTAATTTATTTATGATTTTATGTTTCAAAAAACAATTTAGAGATCTTGAAAGGTTGTTTAAACTATGCTTTTTTTCCTTTTGCATATGTTAAAAAAAAAAAAAAAAAAAAAAAAAAAAAAAGAGAGAGAGAGAGAGAAAATTGGGATTTTAAAAATAAATGCACAAGTTCATGCTTTTCTAATCATAAATTAAACGAAAGAAATTTCCATAATCGGGGTCCACGCCAAATTAACACATTGTAGCGGTCTTGAATAGCAGAACCGAAACTACGCTTGATTTTTAAGATAAACATTGAATGTCTATAAAGGAATGCTTACCTTTTATGTCCCAAATTATGAAAATTTCATCTTCTAAAGCATATTTTGTGATTTTTGAAGCTACATTAGAAGATTTACACAATCATTTAATAAATTTTAGAAGGATTTTGCCAAAATTAATTAATTAAATTGAATTTATAGGGATTTTGTGCAATATTTGTAACTTCCCTCAAATCTTTTATTTAAAATCTTTTTTTTTTTAGTATTTTGTAGAATTACACAATATACAAATATAATTTCTTGCAATAGAAATATTTTCGAACAGAAACTTTCGCCTCCCCCCTCCCCCAATCTGTCACCGTCAAGAAAGCTGAAAAAGATGCAAAGGCAAAATAAATTATTGTTTTCTTTTATTTTCTTTTGTGAAACCAATAATGTTTTTTGGAACAAGATAAATTAAAATATCTATAATTCATTCTTAAGCCGCTATCAGATTCACCGACTTTTCGAGCAACCAACTTTACAGCCGATTTTAACCCCAACTTTTTCCAGTTGAAAGGGAGAAAAAGGTTACAATTGTCTTTGCTAAAGTTGGAGGAAAACCCGGGAAAACCAGTACTACTAGTACCAGCCGCCAATATTTATCGCATTTTCGTATCAATCGCTTATCTCTGATTCGCTGAAATGTCGAAAGGTGGGAGGAAAAGTTGCGACTAGGACAGACTTTTTTGAGATGCGGAGAAAAAGTTGGGGATATTGCTGTTTGCTATCACACTGGGTGTCGAGACAGGTCCGTGAAGTTAGCCCCTTGACTTCGAGAAAATTAAAAACGGAAAACAGCATAGGTTTCAGCGTCGTTTGAGCGCGTTTGAGCGACAAAAATTTTCGTTTGAGCGACAATCTGGAAAAAGCTAGGCATAAAGTAAAATACGGGGGCCAACAAAGCGTGAAGTTGGCCCCTCAACTTCATGGGATTAAAAAATTGAAAAACACACAGGTTTGAGCGTCGTTTGAGCGCGTTTGAGCGACAAAAATGTTTACTTGAGCGACAAACCAAAAAAATTTATATTAAAAAACAACCTCGGGAGGGCTATTTACACGTGAAGTTGGCCCCTCGACTTTAAGAAAATGAAAAACGAAAAACAGCATAGGTTTGAGCGTCGTTTGAGCGGAATTGAGAGACAAAAATTTTTGAACGAGCGAATATGCTTTCAGAGTTATACAGCTTTATTTATTTCCATACGACAAAAATCACAGTTTGCATGCAGTACAAAAAAATAACTGTATTAAAATAATGAAAATATACCATATATTTGAGCATCCGAAGAAATTGTCTACGAATAAAGAATTCTGTTCCAGCAGCAATATTTTCACAGATAAAAAGCATTATTTTTGGACAGGGACACAGTTAAAAAGCATTATTATTGGACACAATTTGTGCACAGCCCCTTAAATTAATTATTTTAAAATCCTAAAGAAACTATACGTTTGATAGTCCAAAGCTCTCGTTTGATCGATAAAAATTTTATTTGAGCGTCAATATTTTCATAGATATTAAACTTTCTTTTCTCCAAGGGGCTCAAATCACAGGTTGTAAACAGCCGCTTAAAATAATTAGTTTTAAATTCTGAAAACACCATACGTTTGAGCGTCCAAGAACATCGTTTGAGCAATTAAAAATTTGATTACAGCGAAAATATTTTTACTGTTATCCAGCCTTTTTTTTGCCAAGCGGCAGAAATCTCAGCTTGTATATAGCCCCTTGAAGTGAGTATTTTTAAATTCTGAACGCACCATACGTTTGAGCGTTCAAAATACTATTTTGAGCGATAAAGATTTCTGTTTGAGCGGAAGTATTTTCATAGATATTAGACATTCTTTTTTTCAAGGGGCTCAAATCACTGGTTGTATACAACCCCTTAAAGTCAGTATTTTGAAATTCTGAAACCACCACACATTTGAACGTTCAGAATCCTATTCTGAGCTATAAAGATTTCTCTTTGAGCGAGAATATTTTCATAGATATTAAACTTTCTTTTTTCCAAGGGGCTCAAATCACTGGTTGTATACAGTCCCTTAAAATAACTATTTTTAAATTCTGAAAGCACTATACGTTTGAGCGTCTAAGATTATCATTTGAGCGATAAAAAATTTTATTTGAGCGAATTTATTTTTACTGTTAATTAGATTTTTTTTTAAACGTTCTGAAATCTCAACTTGTATACAGCCCCTTATATTGAGTATTTTGAAATTCTGAATACACCATACGTTTGAGCGTTCAGAATCCTATTCTGAGCTATAAAGATTTCTCTTTGAGCGAGAATATTTTCATAGATATTAAACTTTATTTCTTCCAAGGGGTTCAACTCTCAGGTTGTAAACAGCCCCTTAAAACAATTATTTTTAAATTCTGAAAACACCATACATTTGAGCGTCCAAGAATATCGTTTGAGCGATTAAAAATTGATTACAGCGAAAATATTTTTACTGTTACATAGCTTTCTTTTTGCCAAGTGGCAGAAATATCAGCTTGTATATAGCCCCTTTAAATTAAGTATTTTGAAATTCTGAATACACCATACGTTTGAGCGTTCAGAATCCTATTCTGAGCTATAAAGATTTCTCTTTGAGCGAGAATATTTTCACAGATATTAAACTTTCTTTTTTCCAAGGGGCTCAAATCACTGGTTGTATACAGCCCCTTAAAAAAACTATTTTGAAATTCTGAAAGCACTATACGTTTGAGCGTCCAAGATTATCATTTGAGCGATGAAAAATTTTATTTGAGCGAATTTATTTTTATTGTTATTTAGATTTCCTTTTTTAAACGGTTTGAAATCTCAACTTGTATACAGCCCCTTAAATTAAGTATTTTGAAATTCTGAATACACCATACATTTGAGCGTTCAGAATCTTATTCTGGGCTATAAATATTTCTCTTTGAGCGAGAATATTTGCATAGATATTAAACTTTCTTTTTTTCCAAGTGGCTCAAATCACTGGTTGTATACAGCCCCTTAAAATAACTATTTTGAAATTCTGAAAGCACTATACGTTTGAGCGTCCAAGATTATCATTTGAGCGATGAAAAATTTTATTTGAGCGAATTTATTTTTACTGTTATTTAGATTTCCTTTTTTAAACGGTTTGAAATCTCAACTTGTATACAGCCCCTTAAATTAAGTATTTTGAAATTCTGAGTACACCATACGTTTGAGCATTCAGAATCCTATTCTGAGCTATAAAGATTTCTCTTTGAGCGAGAATATTTTCACAGATATTAAACTTTCTTTTTTCCAAGGGGCTCAAATCACTGGTTGTATACAGCCCCTTAAAAAAACTATTTTGGAATTCTGAAAGCACTATACGTTTGAGCGTCCAAGATTATCATTTGAGCGATGAAAAATTTTATTTGAGCGAATTTATTTTTACTGTTATTTAGATTTCTTTTTTTTATAACGGTCTGAAATCTCAACTTGTACACAGCCCCTTAAATTAAGTATTTTGAAATTCTGAATACACCAAACGTTTGAGCGTTCAGAATCCTATTCTGAGTTATAAAGATTTCTCTTTGAGTGAGAAAATTTTCATAGATATTAAACTTTCTTTTTTCCAAGGGGCTCAAATCACTTGTTGTATACAGCCCCTTAAAATAACTATTTTGAAATTCTGAAAGCACTATACGTTTGAGCATCCAAGATT
This sequence comes from Maratus speciosus, assembly GCA_963932465.1. NCBI lineage: Eukaryota > Metazoa > Arthropoda > Arachnida > Araneae > Salticidae > Maratus > Maratus speciosus. Next base: position 442,536,198 of record OZ010796.1, on the reverse strand, counting down.
ATCATTTGAGCGATGAAAAATTTTATTTGAGCGAATTTATTTTTACTTTTATTTAGATTTCTTTTTATAACGGTCTGAAATCTCAACTTGTATACAGCCCTTAAATTAAGTATTTTGAAATTCTGAATACACCATACATTTGAGCGTTCAGAATCCTATTCTGAGCTATAAAGATTTCTCTTTGAGCGAGAATATTTTTATAGATATTAAACTTTCTTTTTTCCAGGGGGCTCAAATCACAGGTTGTAAACAGCCCCTTAAAATAATTATTTTTAAATTCTGAAAACACCATACGTTTGAGCGTCCAAGAATATCGTTTGAGCGATTAAAAATTTGATTACAGCGAAAATATTTTTACTGTTATCTAGCTTTCTTTTTGCCAAGCGGCAGAAATATCAGCTTGTATATAGCCCCTTGAAATGAGTATTTTTAAATTCTGAATGCACCATACGTTTGAGCGTTCAAAATACTATTTTGAGCGATAAAGATTTCTGTTTGAGCGGAGGTATTTTCATAGATATTAAACTTTCTTTTTTTCAAGGGGCTCAAATCACAGGTTGTATACAGCCCCTTAAAGTAAGTATTTTAAAATTCTGAAAACACCGTACGTTTGAGCGTCCAAGAGTATCATTTGAGCGATAAAAAATTAGATTACAGCGAATATATTTTTACTGTTATTTAGCTTTCTTTTTGTCAAGCGGCAGAAATCTCACCTTGTATACACATCCTTAACCCTCCGTCTACCAGACGGGTCCATTGGACCCGACAGGTACATACAAAATATTCATTCAAACCAGAAATTTCTTTAAAATAAACTAAGTATATAAACCAGACAAAAATAAGGTAAATAAATAAGTTAAATAGTTTTAAATAAAAATTCTGGTGTAGAACGTTTTATTAAAACTTGAATAAAATTCCCGGTAGATCTAGGGTTAAAATAACTATTTCGAAATTTTGAAAACTCCATACGTTTGAGAGTGCAAAAGATTCTTTTGAGCTATATAAATTTCTCTTTAAATGGCAGTATTTTCATAGATATTAAACTTCCTTTTTTCCAAGGGACTGAAATGACAGGTTTTATACGGCCCCTTAAAATAAATATTTTGAAATTCTGAAAAGACTACACGTTTGAGCGTTCAATGTGCTGTTTTGAGCGATAAAGTTTTTTTTTAGTGGCAGCATTTTTACGACATTTTTTTTTTTTTGTGTGTGTTTTGTTTGTTTCTGCAGCAATATTTTCACAGTTATAAAGGAATATTTTTCGATGCGGCTAAAATCACAGTTAATATACCGTCCCTTAAATTAATTTTTTTGAAATTCTAAAAAGACCATGCGTTTGAGCGTCCAAAGTAATCGTTTGAGAGATGAAAATTTTTGTTTGAGCGAGAATAATTTTCCTGTTATTAAGTAATAGTTTTTTTACGGAGCTAAAATCACAGTTTGCATACGGCCGCTTAAAATAATTATTTTGAAATTCTAAAAAAAACGTGCGTTTGATCGTTCAATGTACTCGTTTTAGCGATAAAAATTCTTGGTTGTGTGACAATATTTTCACGGTTGTTTAACATTATTTTTTCCAAGGGACTGAAATCACAGTTTGTATACAACCCCCCAAGTTAATTATTTTCAAATTCTGAATCTTTCATATGTTTGGGCGCCAAAAGTTATCGTTTTAGGGATGTAAATTTTTGCTTCATCAACAATATTTTCACAGATATTATTAATTTATTTTTCACGAAAATATATTCACAGTTAGCGTTCAACCCTTTAAATTAAATATTTTCAACTTCTAAAACGATCATATGTTTGAGCGCCGTAAGTACTGTTTTAAGCGATAAAAAATTTTGTTTGTGTTGCAATAATTCTGCAACTATTTAGAATTCTTTTTTCAAACCACAGTTTGTAAATAACCCGTTAAATTAATTATTTTAAAATTCTAAAAATATCAGATGTTTAATATCTAAAGTAATTGTTTTAGTGATAAATACCTTTGTTTCAGCATCAATATTTTCACAGTTAATACAGTCATTAATTTAACACTTTCTGTAGGATGTAATCTTTATTGAATTTCTCTGATATTTATATCCTTTAAGAATTTTGTTATTGTGATGTTTGGTTTAATATTTAGTATACTAAGCTGGTTCTTGAAATAATCGCTTTTGAATTAAAATACTTTCTATACGACGAAGGATATTTTCTCTCGCATCTGTTACGGTACTTAATGATTTACATACGTATATGTATACCTCAAACCTCGCCTCAAACACTGCCGAATACTTTTGCATCTTCCGCCGTGCGGCGGAGGAGGTCATAGTGAAGTTAAGTGACGAGGTCGTGACTTCCCTGTAAATTATTTCACTTAGGGGATCACGGAAAATTTAGGCGTTGAATATCAGCTTTTTTTTTTTTTTTTTTTAGTCCTCAAATGAATAACAGACTGCATCTACAAACTTAAGAGAAAATTTCAAACAAAGTTGCGTCCAATTCACATAGAAAATTAACATATTAAAATGTAATGCATTTTAAAAATTGGAATAGCGAATGGAAAAAATAAGCATGGAATTTGGGTTCATTATATTTCGAGACATTTACAAATAAAAATATAAACGAACAAATAAACATAACAAAAATATCCCTCATACAAAGTTTCCGCTTCTGCCAAAATTTATTGTTAACAGTTTTTACATTCTTTAACGACATTTACATGCGTGTTGAATATGCATTTTTATGCACTATGCGTTTAGATGCTGTTTAAAAATTCTCTATTTACATTGGTTAGCGTTTATCGTAGGAACCATTTGCCTTTTTTTTTTCTTTCTTTCTCGCCTCGCACATAATCAAATTGTGAAATTTTTATGCACACATTATTGTTTTATGTAACATATTATGTTATATAAGTATTGCAAATATTAAAAAATTGCCATAATTGATACACTTTTATTTTCTTTAATACATATGTATGTTTCTTATATTATTAAACTGATTTATTTTGGCAACACAAATTTTTACATAGGTCACAACATCGTTTCATAAAGTCTTGTGTTGACCACGCACTCCGTTTCATATTTTTTGTGCCTTCACGGACCCCCGCGATTTAGAACGGAAATTATTGATGTTTAGTAACGTATCCAGGGTTACATATAAATTTTATATTCGAGAACTACTGTTTTCAAATAATTTTAACTATATAATTTTAAACGAAATTTTCTGCAATAAAATAATGCAAAATTTTCTGTTCGGAAGGTGTGGTGCTCAAAGCAAAGGCCTTACTCATCCTGTATATGAAATACAAGATACATAAACTAATAGAAATTTGTAAACTAATAGAAATACATAAAATAATTGTACAAAAAGTTTAAATAGTAATTTTAGATTCCCTTCTCATTTCTTTGTGAAACTGCTGTTTATTCAGCTCCTTTTATCTTTTGCATTTTCAATTGATGCTTTTTGAAATTTTAATATAAAAGTTTATTTGTTAAAGAATGCATTTTGAGCATCAGTTGTTTAAAACAACATGCATTCTAACATCGTTCCACTGATGCAAAAGTCAAAAAGCATCCTTTATTATTATTATTATTATTTTGTCTTTATCAGATTAAATACTATACGTTATCTGCACACTTGTCATTCATATAAAATAAGTGGAAGAATTTTAAAGCTAAATCTATACGAAAAACCATTTAACAAAATGAATTTTTCAGTCAAAATATTAACTTCATTTTACTTTTAAAAAAATTTTAAATTTAGCCCTTTGAATATCTTAATTAACACAATTTTATTTTTTATAAAACCTTTACGAATTGTACATTTCTCAGACAATAAAAATTAGTTGAAGTAAAAAAAAAATCTTCAAAAGTATTTTCATTTGTTTGGCGTTAACTATAAGAATCTAGTAAGTAGTAGCTTTATTGCATTGCAAATTCCTTAGAAATAATTACTATTTAATAACAAACAATAAATTATTACAGCATATAGTACTCAATAATGTATGTAAATTTCACTATGTTTGAAATAGTGTAACTCTTAAAATACACTGAAATTTTTTTTATAATGGATCATAATGTACCTGAATACTTTTGAGTGCCCCTGTAGATAAACCATAAATGCTACACACTTTATTTTCAATACTGAGCATGCCACGTTAAACCGCAATAACAGATATAAATTACATGATGATCATAGAATATTTACGCGAAGTAGAACTCGGACAGATGAACGTAATTTCAACTATGTTAAAAAATGAAAAGAAACGCAGCACCTCTTACTAACTCAGCTGCAAATCATCGTATAAAAATGTCACTGGTATCAATTGATTAATAATAACATCTAGATCTGCTTGATGTACTTAAATTTTGCTTAGAAGTCTTCCGCATTTGCTTTTAAAAAACTATAGATATTTTTTCATATTTTTTTCCGAAAATTTACTTAGTAAAAATATGCATTTTTAAATTAAATTTCAAAAGAAAATGTTAATTGTAACTTGTTAATTTTGAAACAGAAATCAATTTCCAAATGCTTCGAACATGCAAGTCCAAAATTAAAGCTTATTCCACCGAGTAGTTTAAAGATCAATAAAATTATTCGCATTACAGTTGGTTTTGCTATGATGAAACATCAATCTCCAGGCTTTAAACACGCATATTTCTTAAGCTACTTGATTGAACGATTCTCCGTTTGATAAACGACGATAAAATTTACCGCAGAATCCAAATATGATGTCAAAATTAGGTACTACTATTGAAAATTCTATTAGTTTTGCATAATTTCTATATTTAAGTGACCGTTTTTTTTTCGAAAATTTAAGTATAATTTTAATCGCTATGTTTTTTTTTTTAAATAATTGATTGGTATGCCAGCCACAATTTTATACGGTGATTTTTGGCAGAGGTAGTATATGATAGTGTTTCCTTTTCCAGAACTGTACATACAGTCGAACTTGGATAATTCGAACGTCTTTAATTCGAATTCGTGGATAATTCGAAGTTTTTTGTCAGTCCCTTGAAACTTGTATTCAGTTAATGCTAAAAAATCTTGGTTATTTCGAAGTCCAATTTCTTTAATTCGAAGTTTTTACCCTTTCAAAAATGACAAAATCTAGTTTCAATACAGTTTATTTGAAAAGTGGCCGGGTTATTTTCAGCTATTGTGGAAATTTCGAAGTCCAACTTCTTTAATTCGAAGTTTTTACCCTTTCAAAAATGACAAAATCTAGTTTCGATGCAGTTATTTGAAAAGTGGCCGCGTTCTTTTCAGCTATTGTGTAAAATTCTTTAGGGAAGAGAAGGGGGTGGGAGAATATTCTTATCTGTTCTAGGAAACAGAGCAGGAATAAAGGGAGGAGTAACGAACACCCTTTCCCTTGTAAGTGGCACATGCTACTCTCGCCAATGTGATAAATCATAGATGACACGCGTTGCAATTCCTTCGAAACCAGGTCTATAGTCGCCTGAGTTTACTTCATTGTGCTTTTAGTTTTTGTGGTGAGAATTCAGAGCAAGCATGCCGTTGAGTAAGCCCCGTGTCCCCTATAAAACCTTATCTTTTGATGAAAAAATTGCTGTTATTCGTGAGGTAGAAAAGGGTGTAAAGAAGAAATGCATCATCGCAAAAGAGTATGGAATAGCACCTAACACTCTTTCGACCTTTTTGAAAAACAAAGAAAAAAATTTGAAATCTAATCGAAATCGCAAACCGTCTAGAGAACCCGATAATCCTGATGTGGACGAGTGTGTTTTGAAGTGGTTTAAGCAAGCGCAGGACAAAAACATCCCTCTCAGTGGAACTCTTGTTCTTGCAAAAGCAAAAGAATTTGCTGTCAGCTTAGGTAACATCAACTTCAAAGCAAGCTCCGGATGGTTAGACGGTTTTAAGGAAAGAAATGAAATTTCCTTTAAGTCTGTGTGTGGTGAATGTTCAAGTGTGGACCAAGATGCAGCAAATGAGTAACAAAGAAAAAGTTGTTCAAATCATTGAGCATACACAGGACAGAGACATTTTTAATGTCGACGAAACTGGACTTTTTTTTCAAATGTACCCTTGCAAAGACTTTGGATTTTAAAGGTGAAAAATGTAGTGGAGGAAAACGCAGTAAAGACCGAATAACCCTACTTGTGGCAGCAAACATGGATGGCACTGAGAAGTTACCTTTACTGATGATTGGAAAATCAAGAAATCCAAGGTGTTTTAACAATGTCAAAACAAAGCCTATAGAATACCGTTCTAACACGAAAGCCTGGATGACGGGGAATCTTTTTGAAGAATGGCTGCTAGATCTCAATCGCACGTACCAAAGAAAAAACAGAAAGTCATCCTGTTTATTGATAACTGCACGGCCCATAAATCGATACCCGATATGGAAAATGTCACGGTTGAATTTTTTCCGCCAAACATGACCTCAGTGGTGCAACCAATAGATCAAGGCATCATTAAAATCTGAAGCATTTCTACCGATGCCTAGTCGTTCAACACCTCCTTACTGAAGCTTCCCATTACCCTCCTCGGTGCATCAAGAATGTGTTTAAATGCATGGTCCAAAGTGAGCCAAAAAACTATAGCAAACTGTTTCCGGAAAGCAGGATTCGTCAGGAACACTGTCCCTAGCGAGCTTTTAGATGAAGAAAATTTACCTCCCCCAGTTGCATGGGAAGACAGCATACCATTTGATGATTACGTCGACATTGATAAAAACATAGACATTTGTAGAGAGCTGTCTGATACAGATATTCTATCAGAAGTTCTAAACATTAAGAACATTGCAATAGAAGACGCTGACGATATTGAAGATGAGGTAGAAGAACAGAGAATGATTCCAACTTCAAGTGAGGCAGTTATTCATCTAGCCGAATATCGTCGTTATGTAGAAGGACAATCTAACGTGAGTGAAGCTGTGTTTCGAGATGTAGATATCCTTGAAGATTTTGTTTAAAAAAATCAAGTAAGCTCTTTAAAGCAATTTGAAATATCTCAATATTTTAAAAAGCTGTAGTTTTTTTATTTAAAATTAATAAACATATTTTGTTTCACAATTTCTGTTGCGATTGATTATTTTACGACATAAAAGTAAATTTTTGGGGGTAATTCGAAGTTTGGATAATTCGAAGTTTTGCAGTGGTCCCTTGCATTTCGAATTATCCAAGTTCGACTGTATATTAAAACGTATGCGCATATATACAAATACAAACACACATATATGATGTAGATAACATAATTCAAACTGTATAACTTCTCCTTGTTTTAAATTGGTTGAAATTTATATTAGAACTGGAAGATTTTGATTTAATATTGCAAACGAAAACATCCTTATACATTAAAGTTGCGAGGGGAAGTTATAATTTAAAATGCATATGTTTTAATGAAAATTATAACGGTAAAAAATGTAACAACTTAACAATAACCGAATTTATACTATTGTAATATTTTTAGAATGATTATCGATAAAATCACTGGTAATTTGTTAATAATGAAGAATAAAAATAATTAATGAGATTTGAAATGAGCAATATCGTTATCTGTATTTGAATTATTCTGCGAGTAGATAGTCTTCATCAAATGTTACTTCTACTTTTTACTTTAAGAACAAACGAAAATCTCTTATAGCGGGAGTGGACGAGGATTGGGGGGGAGTGGAGTATTCCACGCCCACAACTAAAATAATGCAGAGGGGTAAAAAGTGTCAAAAGGTCCAGGGCAAAAACTGTTAGAAGTGGCCAGCAGAATTTTTCTTTATTCAGATGGTTAGTTAAATAAAGATCCTACCTCATTATATTTCGGGTCAGTTGGCTGCAGGAGTTATTTAACGAAATTTATTCTGAGTTTTACTAGCAAATGAAATTTTTAATATGCCACGGAAATCGACAATTCCGCATAATGAAATCTTGAAATTTTTGAAAGAACATTATTTGAAAGAACATATTTTTGATATTGATGGTAAACTTGTTACCGCTACAAACCGTATTTGGATTAGTTTGAGCGAAAAAATAGGTAAAATCCATACTCCAAAATATTTACATTTCTATGTGCAATAAATTGGCACAATATCTTTGATGATTTAAGAAACCACTACAATGTTCAAAAGAAAGCTGAACTGTCTGATTTTTGTAGTAGCGAAACATCTTCATCAAGCTATTGTGATACAAGTATCTGTTCTGAAGACGAAAAGGTGATACGACTGTCTTTTCAAGATTGAATTAATATAAAGCCTGTATACACTCATGCATCTTCAAGACAATCAAATTTGAGCTTACGTCCAAATGCATGGACATGTGATTTCGAAAAGAATATGGGAGCAGCTTAGAATTCCTTGCGCATTCTTATTTAAAAGAGCAAAAATTGCAAAGGATTTATCGCACAGCAAAAATTATTGTGAAATACAAGGAAGGTGCAAAGAATGCAGCAATAAATTAAAAGGATACATTAGAGAAGAACCGAAAGAAGAGTCTGATATTTTATTAAATATAATAACATCAGACACGACAACTACACCTCATTCACTTAAAAGGCCTTTAACAGGAGAACATAGAAAAAATGTTGGAAAACAACTTGTAAATGACAACTGTTCTATGTGGCGTATCAAATATGCAAATAAAACTATGGTTTTTGGTGATGTTTCTAATCCTCAACTATACGGATTAAATGTTCTACGAAAATTAAAACAAGAAACCAAAGATAAAACTTATGGTTATAGTAGTGGAGATCCCATTAAAACTATTTCTATAATGAAATATTCAATTCCATGGATTGGAACTATACACGATATCGGGCTAGACAAATTTTTCGTTCATTATTGGACACAATCCCAAATGTTCGTGTACAAGAAATACATAAAGAACACAAAAAGCAGCAGAGCTGCAATCGATTCAACAGGATCAGTTGTCAAAAAAAATAATGCATGCCAAAAATAAGATGTCAAGCCATATTTTTTTGTATGAGATTGTTATAAACAATGAAAAAAAATCAATGCTCTGTTTCACAAATGCTAACAGAACGACATGACACGCTCACGATTGCTTTTTGGCTTGGGCAGTGGATGAGAAGTGGAGTCCCACCACCTCGAGAAGTAGTGTGCGATTTTTCGTTAGCATTATTGGGCGAAATATGTCGTGCATTTAATTTAGTTAGCTTAGATCGATATAAGAAAGACTGTTTTGAAGCTCTTCTTCTCGACAAAGAAATAGAATTTAATACATACATCTGCCTTGACGTTGCCCATTTCATAAACATGGTCAGAAAATGGGAATGTTTCTCAAGTTCAACCAAAAGAGTGAAAGATTTTTACATGTACTGCATTGGGCTTCTGATAAATTCTGAAGATTTAGAAAATTTCTGTGACATCCTTCTAAATAGTATAGTACTATCAACAAATGAAACTGCTGGAAAAGCTTTTCACACAGAAGAATCAACGCCAGCTGAAGTATGCAAAAATTACCTTGCCCATTTAATAGGAAAATCGAATTTTACTTCTGACTTTTTAGCAACTAAAAGTGACAAAAAATCCATGAGTACAATGGAAGAAATAGAGGGATTAGATAAAGACTGGATAAATGAAATATGGGATATAGCTGAAACCAACACAGTTGAAGGAAGAGACATTAATCCATATTTTAACTTTAGTTTTAGTGCAAAACTAAAGAAAATTTGTGATTCCGTTGTTTTATGGATGGGTATAATGAACAAAAAGTTTCGTTCTTCTTTCAAAACGGGCTCTTCCGTGGGTGTAGAAGGAGATTTTGGAAATTTGAAGAACAGAGTTTTAAAGAATGAAATTTTGCCTATTAGGATAGACAAGTTTATTAAACTTCATATTGATTATCTTGAAGGCTCGATGAAACTTATAGAAGCAGATACTAAAAAAGATAAAAAAATGTTAGAATCAACATCCGAGGAACCGACCATTACTGACAAAGGAGAAGTACATGAAAATAATATGAAAGATGAACTTCAGAAGAATGCGCCAGAAGAATCTCATTATAACGTTAATAAAAATTTTCGCGGACTTTTTAAGGAAACAAAACATACCACATTAGAAGAAAAAACTTCAGAAATTAAGACTGGAGAAAATAGAAAAAGACAGGCCCAGGTTAAGAAAGAAGAAATAAAAGCTGAAGATAAGTGGCGAAAATCTAAGGAACCAACCATTACTGACAAAGGAGAAGTACATGAAAATAATATGAAAGATAACTACAGAAGAATGCGCCAGAAGAATCTCATTCTAACTTTAATAAAAATTTTCACAGACTTTTTAAGGAAACAAAATATATCACATTAAAAGAAAAATCTTCAGAAAATAAGACTGTAGAAAATAGAAAAAGAAAGGCCCATGTGTAGAAAGAAGAAATCAAAGCTGAAGATAAGTGGCGAAAATCTAAAAAAAAGAAATCAAAATATCTAAATTCAAATGAAAATATAAGAAGTTTGATATTATCTTCCAATACCTCAAAATTAAACAAATCATTCCCTGTACTCAAAAATAGATTTAGATGCCCACCAGTAATTATAAACGGCTCCGCATATGCTGTCAAAATGACTTGTCCATTTGACAGCATCATTCAAAGCTTATGTGTTGCAATGGAGGACAACGAAAAATATTTCAGTTATGCAGAATCTACAAAAAATGAAACATTAAAAATTGCTATAGAACTTTTTAGAGGCAAGAGTTTGTCTGAATTGTACAAAATGAGAGGGCGTCATTTGTATAATTTATACCCAAAGACACCATCGGCTATCAGTGCCAGTTTAACTGATATTGATGCAACTCATAATATTATTAGTTACTTAGAAAAGAATTTTTCGGATGAACCTAGTGTTACATCTGTAAAAAACTGTGACACATGCACAGGTATTAGAATCCAGCTACACCCTGTATTAACGATCGACAGAGATATGATAATTGCAGAAGGGATGCAGAAATTAGAAGCATCTATAAAAAAGCACATACAAGACTATAAAAAGCACATACAAAAAGCACATACCAGTACTCAGCTCTGTAGAGTTCCAAATTGCAATGGGATTTGGAAAATTAGTAAAATATTCAGAAAACACTTATTTATTGAACTAGACATTTTGAATTTTAATGGTCTAGACTATAGTTTCATAAAGCTATCATATTTTCCAGAAAAAATTCAAATTGATGATTTAAGTTTTCACTTGGCTCGGTAATTGCTTTTCAGCCCATCCCTGCACATTATGTTGCTTATTGTCATCGAAATAGTGGAACATGGGAATTATATGATGACACCAAGGACAAAATAAAAAAATGTAGTGAAAAAGAAATGATCAATCCTCATTCTGCTTTCTATTTTTTTACTACAGTATAAAATACAAGATATTGATAATTGTATTACTATTATTAGTAGCAGTCTTAATTAACAATGTAAGTAAGATAAGATATTTTTTTATTCCATTGTTAAATGTTCTAATTTATATTTAAATAATCCAAAATATATTACATTGTGTTAGCATCATTACTTTAGAAATTTATTTTTTTTAGCATGTTCTGATTTCACATTGTTATTCATTCAGTTTTCGGTGTTTTTTCCTCCCTGTGTTCCAGTATTTGTAAAAAAAAAAAACCTAAAAACCTTTTTAAAAATTGTACATATGTATATATGCAGAAATCTGATATTAAATATTTTTTATTTTGTAAAGGTATGTTAATGGCTTTGAGCGCTTAAAATTTTAACTTTATGTTCATGAAATTGCTTGTTAATAATAGGATTAATTCTAATATTTGTTATATCCCAGAGAGTTTCTTGTATGAAGAATTCTAAGTGTGATTAAATACTTAAAGCCTATTGTAGGTTTTTGAATTACAGATTCATATTGATCCATAACTCATTACTTATGTGTCATTTAGCAACAACAATATCACAATTGCCTTTTATACAGTTAAAAAAACATTATTTGTAAAAACGTATGTGCTGATTTTAATCCATTTATTTTTAAGCACGATTTATCAAAAGTCCTTCCGGCCAGTGCCGGGAGGAAGAGGTAGCTTTCATATTCCTTATTTTAAAAAAGCCAACTTATATTATTCAAACACACGAAGCTCAATTAAGTCTCGAAGCTCAATAATTTAAACCGAATGTAGGAGATTCAGGACTAATTTTTATCAATACTAAATCATTATGAATGAGAATTTCGCGAAATTAGTCAGCTTTATCCAAGCTGTTTTTATTTAAAGTAACTTATATTTGGCTGCCAAATTCGGCGATTTCTTAAAGTGCCTGCCATTTTAAGACAACATGGTGGATGAGGCTAACCAGTGAACTTGGTCGAGACCTTAGTAATTGCTGTGCACATGCTCACTCACATCGGGATCGGTTGATATATACGAGTGCTGTCGCAGGCAAAAAATCAGATTTTTAAAAATGTCACCCACGTTAGAAATTGAAACTGCTATATCTGAGCCATTTTTTAAGATAAAGACAAACAAAAATGCTCCTGAATCCTTATATCAAGGTCAAATACTTAAGAAAGAAACCTTTTTCAATTTCTAATTTTTTTGCACCTCACTTTAAATATATATATTTTTTAATTTAATGGCCGCCACTTTGAAACAAGATGGCTGATGAAGCTGGCCAGCGAACTTGGTCGAGATATTGATGTATACTATCTACATGCCTTCTTCCATCGAAATAGGCGAATACGTGTGGTATCGCGAGACAAATACAAGATCGTTTCAAAGTGTTAACCATGATAGAAATTCAAAGTGCTATAATTCAACCACTTTTTAAGATATAAACAAAAGAACAAATTTTCAGAAACAAAAACTGCTCCAGAATCTTTGTAACAAGGCCAAACACATAAAAAAAATCTTTTTCATTTTCCAATTTTTTAATACCTCATTTTAAATTTTAAATTACATTTTTTTTTTAAATGGCAACCCTTTTGAAACAAGATGGCGAATGAAGCTGGCCAACAAACTCGGTCGAGACATTGGTATGTACTATGTACAGACCAAGTTACATTCAAATCGGTTCATAAATACGCATGTTATCGCGTGACAAAAATCAGGTCGTTTTAAAATGTCAGCCACAATAGAAATTCAAAATGTTATAACTCAGCCATTTTTTTAGATATAGACGAAACAAAACCTGTTCCGGAATCTTTGTATTAAGGTCAAACACATACGAAAAAACTCTTTTTCATTTTCCAATTTTTTGGTATCTCATTTTAAATTTAATTTTTTTTAAATTTTTTTAAATGGCCACCATTTTGAAACAAGATGGCGGATGAAGCTGGCCAACAAACTCGGTTGAGTTATTTGTATGTACTATGTACACACCAAGGTACATCCAAATCGGTTCATAAATACGTCTGTTATCACTTGGCAAAAATCAGGGCGTTTCAAAATGTCAGCCACACTAGAAATTCAAAATGCTATAACTCAGCCATTTTTTAAGATATAGACGAAACAAAAACTGCTCCGAATCTTTTTATCGAGGTCAAACACATAAGAAAATATATTTTTTCAATTTTCAATTTTTTGGTACCACATTTCAAATTTAAATTTTTCTTAAAATTTTAAATGGCCGCCATTTTTAAACAAAATGGCGGATGAAGCTGGCCAACGAACTCGGTCGAGACATTGGTCTGTACTATGTATAAACGAAGTTACATCCAAATCGGTTCATAAATACGCCTTTTATCGCGTGACAAAATTCAGGACGTTTCAAAATGTCAGCTTCGCTAGAAATTCAAAATGCTATAACTCAGCCATTTTTTAAGATATAGACGAAACAAAAACTGCTACGGAGTCTTTGTATAAAGGTCAAATACATAAAAAAAAATATTTTTCCATTTTCAATTTTTTGGTACCACATTTCAAATTTTAAATTCTTTTTTTAATTTTTAAATGGCCGCCATTTTGAAACAAAATGGCGGATGAAGCTGGCCAACGAACTCGGTCGAGACATTGGTATGTACTATGTACACACCGAATTACATCCAAATCGGTTGATAATTACGAGAGTTAGAGTGTGACATAGGTCAGATATATATATATATATATAACCATTATATATATACCGGGTGTCCCAAAAAGGACTGACTGATTTTAAAATTCAATAACTTGCAAACGGTGACAGATATTTAAAAAATTCTTGCAGGAGGGTTATGCATAAGGTCAAAAGTTTTATTACAGTGATTTTCGATTTTAGTTCGAATTACAAACAATAGATGGCGCTGTAAGCAATAGTCGCTAAATACAGGCTCGATTTCTGGTCCTTTCTCTTGTTCCATGCTGAAAAAGGAGATGGAAATGTATTATCCGGGCCACGAAGTACCAAAAATCGAACCTGAATTCAGCGTCTATTGATCGCAGCGCCATCTATTTTTTGTAATTCGAACTAAAATTGGAAATCACTGTAAAAAAAACTTTTGACCTTATGCATAACCCTCCTGCAAGAATTTTTTAAATATCTGTCACCGTTTGCAAGTTATTGAATTTTAAAATCAGTCAGTCCTTTTTGGGACACCCGGTATATATATATATTGATATATATATATATATATATATATATATATATATATATCAATTTTGAACGGAGGGTGGTTTCGGGGTCTGGGGGTCATGATCGATGAAAATATACCAAAATTTTTTGAAATCGCCTTCCTCCGAACGGCTGCAATAGGTAGCTTTTTGTAAAGAAAGCTACCTAAAAGGATTTACTATCGACAATGACATGATAAAAAACCTCAAAGATATTCTAAGAAAATGAATAACTTCACCATGAAGTATTTCATTGTTTAATTTTATCCATACATATGAATTATATAATGTACGTTGAAACTATAAATGTTTGTGAATGGAAACCCATTTTAAAATGCATATGCAAAAAATATTTTTTATCTACTCTCTCGAATACTTTCTGTCAGTGTTTGTACATATCACGCACATGCATCCAGATATTATTTTTATTCATTTTTATGAAATTAAACATGATAAAAAACTAAAGACTGATTATTTTGGGCATTTGTATATATATCATATATACCTGTATTTAAATTTCGAAAATTCTCATTTAAATCTGGTTCAAGAATATTAATAATTTATTCGTGCAGTTTTTTATTTCATTGTTTATTTAAGTATTGCACGACAGTAAAATGAGTTACATCTATTCATACACACATACAAAGTACATATAAGAATAGCCAGTTGAATCTCAAATCCTCAAAATATTAAATAGCATTATTACCTCTCTCAGAGGGATTATTAACTTTCAATGGCTCATTTTTTTTTTTAAGGAAAAAAGTTTTGCTGCTTTTTCAATCCCTAACCAATTTCTTTATCTACGAGTTCAAAAGTAATTAAAAATAAAAACATAACCTCTATTGAAGAAGCTCTTTCTGTGCTTAACATTTTTATTCCAATTAGTTCTTTTTCTCTTATACATTTTTTATAGTAGTTGTTGAGCAGATGTCATTCTTTCATTCTTCTTTAGATCCAATTTGCTATAAATTTATTAGTATTGCAAAAGTAGAATGAGGAAATAACATATTGGCTACTACTAATTCTTTTACTTGCAGAAATTTAATATACTTGATATGCTTAATTTATATAAAAGAATTATTAATTTGATTAGTTAAAGGAAATTATGACATTACAAATTACATTAGATTTAAATATAATTTTTAAGTGAAATGCTTTTTATGTCGGAAAAAAACTTTCTTTTAGGTAGCTTTCTTTACAAAAAGCTACCTATTGCAGCCGTTCGGAGGAAAGCGATTTCAAAAAATTTTTGTATATTTTCATCGATCATGACCCCCAGACCCCGAAACCACCCTCCGTTCAAAATTGATATATATATATATATATATATATATATATATATATATATATATATATATATATATATATCAATATATATATATATATATATATATATATATATATCTGACCTATGTCACACTGTAACTCTCGTATTTATGAACCGATTTGGATGTAATTTGGTGTGTACATAGTACATACCAATGTCTCGACCGAGTTCGTTGGCCAGCTTCATCCGCCATTTTGTTTCAAAATGGCGGCCATTTAAAAATTTTTAAAAAATTTAAAATTTGAAATGTGGTACCAAAACATTGAAAATGGAGAAATATTTTTTTCTTATGTATTTGACATTTATACAAAGACTCCGTAGCAGTTTTTGTTTTGTCTATATCTTAAAAAATGGCTGAGTTATAGCATTTTGAATTTCTATCGAAGCTGACATTTTGAAACGTCCTGAATTTTGTCACGCGATAAAAGGCGTATTTATGAACCGATTTGGATGCAACTTCGTTTATACATAGTACAGACCAATGTCTCGAAAGAATTCGTTGGCCAGCTTCATCCGCCATCTTGTTTAAAAATGGCGGCCATTTAAAATTTTAAGAAAAATTTAAATTTGAAATGTGGTAGCAAAAAATTGAAAATTGAAAAAATATTTTTTTGTTATGTGTTTGACCTTGATAAAAAGATTCGGGAGCAGTTTTTGTTTCGTCTATATCTTAAAAAATGGCTGAGTTATAGCATTTTGAATTTCTAGCGTGGCTGACATTTTGAAACGTCCTGATTTTTGCCACGTGATAACAGACGTATTTATGAACCGATTTGGATGTACTTTGGTGTGTACATAGTACATACAAATAACTCAACCGAGTTCGTTGACCAGCTTCATTCGCCATCTTATTTCATAATGGTGGCCATTTAAAAAAATTAAAAAAAAATTAAATTTAAAATGAGATACCAAAAAATTGGAAAATGAAAAAGATTTTTTTTTTTTTGTATGTGTTTGACCTTAATACAAAGATTCCGGAACAGGTTTTTTTTTCGTCTACATCTAAAAAAATGGCTGAGTTATAACATTTTGAATTTCTATTGTGGCTGACATTTTAAAACGACCTGATTTTTGTCACGCGATACCAGGCGTATTTATGAACCGATTTGGATGTAACTTGGTCTGTACATAATACATACCAATGTCTCGACCGAGTTCGTTGGCCAGCTTCATTCGCCATCTTGTTTCAAAAGGGTTGCCATTTAAAAAAAAATTAAATTTAAAATTTAAAATGAGGTATTAAAAAATTGGAAAATGAAAAAGATTTTTTTTATGTGTTTGGCCTTAATACAAAGATTCCGGAGCAGTTTTTGTTTCTGAAAATTTGTTCTTTTGTTTATATCTTAAAAAATGGTTGATTTATAGCACTTTGAATTTCTAGCATGGCTAACATTTTGAAACGATCTTGTATTTGTCACGCGATAACATACGTATTCGCCTATTTCGATGTAAGAAGGCATGTGGATAGTATACATCAACACCTCAACCAAGTTCGCTGGCCAGATTCATCAGCCATCTTGTTTCAAAATGGCGGCCATTAAATTAAAATATGTTTAAAGTGAGGTGCAAAAAAATTAGAAATTGAAAAAGGTTTCTTTCTTAAGTATTTGTCCTTGACATAAGGATTCAGGAGCATTTTCTGTTTGTCTTTACCTTAAAAAATGGCTCAGATATAGCAGTTTCAATTTCTATTGTGGGTGACATTTTGAAAAATCTGATTTTTTGCATGCGACAGCACTCGTATATATCAACCGATTCCGATGTGAGTGAGCATGTGCACAGCAATTACTAAGGTCTCGACCAAGTTCACTGCTTAGCTTCATCCACCATGTTGTCTGAAAATGGCAGGCACTTTAAGAAATTGCCGAATTTGGCAGCCAAATATAAGTTACTTTAAAGAAAAGCAGCTTGGATAAAGCTGACTAATTTCGCGAAATTCTCATTCATTATATTGCTAAAAATTAGTATTGAATCTCTTACATTCGGTTTCTACTAAATTGAGCTTCGTGTGTTTGAATGATATAAGTTGGCTTTTTTAAAATAAGGAATATGAAAGCTACCTCTTCCTCCCGGCACTGGCCGGAAGGACTTTTTACAAACTTACTGTACTTAATTTTTTACAAGTCTAAGGAAAAGTTTAAGCTTAGAAATTATTTAAAGCTTTGTTTTGTTTATTCATAAGGCAAATACCTACAGAAACTTTCCAAATTATGTTCATCTTCGATTTTAGTGCTTTTTTATGCAATTTTAAACATTGAGAAAATTTATGATTTTAACCAATGATTTAAAAAAAAAATCAGTTGATTAAAATCACGATTTAATCGCTGATTTAAATCATTTGATTGAAATCGTTGACACCCTAGTATTTATGTATGTATATATGTTACGATTTTTTTTTTTTTTATATTAGTTTTGTAATTCGAGGGGTTATTTCCTACAACTAAACAAAAATTTCTTCTTAATAAGATTAATATTAAGAATGAAGCGTGTAATATATATTTGTTAACTAGGCAGTTTAATAAAGTTTATACTTGTTTTTATTTATAAAACTTTATAAATAACTGTGTATATTTATAAAAAAAAAATCAATACTTTAGAAATACTTATTTTAAAAAATATTTTGAATTACAGTAGAACCTCGATTATCCAAAGTAATTGGGACCAACCCTCTTTCGGAAAATCGAAATTTTCGGATAATCGAGAATGCTTCAATTTTAAGATTAAGGCGAAATATATGCAATATTTCTTATTATGGTAACAAGTGCTTAATAAAAATAAAGCATTAGAAAAATAGAAGCAAGAATAAATTACCTGAATTCTAAATTTGAAATTAAGTACCTTTTACATATATCACGAGGGTTTGAAAAAATGCTTTGTTTGTCGCAGTTTCGATTGCCTTTGCTTTGAAGCTCTATCACGGAGTTTTTTAATATCATTAGTTCACCATCACTATCACAGTCTTTCTGCTACTCCAGCCATGTCAAACATTTTTCAAAACATTCAAAAGCTTTAGAATTGCTAAGTTGTTCGTTTTCTTCGTTCCACTCCGTAGCTTACGGGAGCTCAAGTTAAATTCAACAGAACTCTAAGGCTAATGTCAGACGGACGTCTTTTTGCACGCTTTTTTACTTACGTATTATCAATACACAATGCCAAAAAAAGAGTTGAAAACAGATTTTGCACATAAAGAATGTGATAGAAAAAAAAAAGCTTTAAAAATGGATTTCGGTTAACCGAGAGTTTCAGTTAAAAGAGTTTTGGATAAAAGAGGTTTTACTGTAGTTGAATATTTTATATATTTTTTATTCTTTTTTAATATAAAAGTTTTACATTTATTTGTCTGTTTAATATAAATGTATAATTTTTGCTGTTTGATTAACAATAATATTTAAATAATATATATTTCAGTATATATGATGATTAATTTATATTTTTAAATTAATTAGTTGTATATATTATACATATAATTGTCAATATATTCATAACATTTAACCATTTATGTTTATTCGTTCTTACTTCTTTCTTAATAAATTTAAACGGAATATAAAGTAATTCTGATATAATTATGACCATATAGTTTTAATTTGTTAAATTCGAATGATGATGATTTTGAATCATGTTTTAAAAGTTTATTTAAAATCACTCTTTTTCTTTTAGAAATACGTTTTCGGAATAATATATAAAACATATCCTTCTATATATAAAAAAAAGTTTTGATTTGGAAATGGACCAATGAAAATCTGCGTAGATATTCCCGGCAGATCGGCATCCAATTTGAATGCTTAATCATGGCCTTTCTTCTTTAATATTAAAAAACTGTTGCATACAAAAATATGAAAATCGGTAGTATTATAGAGAAATGTTTGATAAACACGCTAATGCAGACAGTTTTCAAATCGAAGAATTATTTTAAGAGATATTTAATGCTAAAGTTGGACAAAATCGTTCCATTAAAAAAGTTTTATAGGAGCAAAAACTGTACACAGGAATTTAATCATTTTTGGGGTTTCGTTCATCTGACGAAACCCTATTCGTCTCACTCCTTTGTCTGTCTGTCTGTCTGTCCGTCACAGAGCCCGTTCGCAGAAACTGTACATGTTAGAGACTTGAAATTTTGGGTACTTATAGCTGAACACCTCACATCAAACAACAAATCATATAATTTTGAAAAAGTTGGTAATTAACCTAATTACGGGCTAATTAAATTCTAAAATTAACCAATCAACTTTTTGAATGCAGGTGCAAATGCACGTTATCGAAATCCTCCCCTGTTTCTCCTAAGGGTTGCCAGTAAATTCGGTGGATGCTCCATCAAATCAGCCGGTGCAGGGTTACCATGGAGTACTTTAAGCAATAAATGAAGTGGACTTTTAAAAAGCAAAATCGGATCTGCCGAAATATCGGTCGTACAAATTCGTAACAGGTGTAGAAATACGCGGAAAAAATTCTACTTTATTTTGGTATAAATTTCAAATTTCTGCGTAGGATAGAACGCAAAAAATCCACTAAAAATCGATCGATAAAAATTTAATTTCTGTGTTTTTAAAGACAATGAAAACAGATTTCCATTCACCGGAAGGCAGCTATCGTCATCTCTCGACATATCGGCGCGGGAGAAATTTAAGGGGAGGAAAGTCTAATATGAAATTTAAACTTTTAAAATATTAAATTTTTCGATTAAATTTTTTGACATCCGGGCTGGAAATTTCTTGCAGATTTCATATATACCCGGTTCAAAGAGATTGCTTCATTACGAGCTGTGATATTAATTATTATTTTATTAATTCCTTTTATTTCCATCAAATGCCAGATTAAGATGGAGGCACATGCTTTTTTAACGGAGATTTCATTAAAATTAGGAAATCTAACAATTTGCGTGGGGTGTTTCGACGGCGCGCTATGAGATAAGTATTAATTATTCAATATGAAAAAGTTTATAGGTTTATAAGTGTTCATCCCACTATTTCCGAATAGCAATTTCAGGAAATATCTTAAATTATTGTTTAAGACCGCCACTCGATGTTTTCGAAACTTTAAGATACTTTATAACACATAAGAAAAAGTGTAAAAAGAATGGAGTGTGATATTTCGAGGAGTGTAGTGGGGGGGGGGGGGGGGGGGGGACTAGATTTATTTATTAAATCTTAGTGTTTGTTATCGCAGAAAATGTTTTAAATTGTTGGTTAAGACTGCACCGCCACCCTCCCGACCATGTATCTACAGAGAGATTGCGCAAAGGAGTTTCGTTCAGATATGCTTTTGTTAAGAATAGAGTGCGCTCCCTGGTGGTGGAATGCGGAACTAACGTAACGCGATTTTGTTAAAATTAGGAAATATAACAAGGCGATCCGTTTGCAACTTTAAGATACTTCATGACACATAATAAAAAGCTTATAAAATAATGGTGCATGCAATTTCCTGTGAAGGGAGGGCGGGGGAGGGGCGCTGGATTTCTTTTTTAAAAATTAGCGTTTACGACCTTTTTAGATGTCGTTTTTTGAGCACTATGATATACTCAGACACGTGTTGCTTATGAAATATAAAAATGTCAAAATTTTAGTTACCACTATTTCCGAATAGTACTTTCAGCAAATTTCTTAATTTCTCCTTTAAGGCCGCCACCAACTCAAGTAACACATCCACTGATAGGTTGTTTAACAGAGTTTCGATCTGATACACTTTTGTTATGAATAGTGTGCGCTCCCTGGTGGTGGAATTTGCAACTAACATAATGCAATTTAGTTAAAATTATGAAATCTAACAAGTCGATCTGCTGGAAACTTTGACATAGTTCATAACACATAATAAAAAGCTTATAAAAGAATGTTCCGTGCAATTTCCTGGGGCGCCTATCTCGGGTGCTATAGACCCGATCCCCTCGACTAATATACCTACGGATAGGTTGTAAAACGGAGTTTCCTTTGGATAGAGGTTTGTGTAGAATAGAGTGCGCCCCCTGGTTGCGAAATGTGGAACTAACAGATTTCGCAAAAGGATAAAGTGTTTTAAAGGAATATTAAACGAAACCCTCTGTGCGATCTGTGATCACACTTACCCACTTGTTAGATCATTTTATGCATCAGAATTTCCCGGTGCGCAGACTGCTTTTAGTATTTCAATTTGACTCATTTTTTGAGGTTTTACTTCTATTTTAAATTCAAATTTTCAGCATTTCGAGAGATATTTTTTACAAAATTTAGAAAATTGTATTAATTTAAACTGTTGCCAACTGTATAAACAGCGCAAACAATAATGCTTGCTTCAAATTAAAAACTTATTTTACACGTGACTATTATAAACAGAAAATATAAAAAGCAGGAACTCATTGAAAATTACGTCATAAAAACTATACTTACACGTGAATTTTAAAAGAGAAAGAATATTGTAAAATAATAAATTCATTAACATGCGTTAGAAGTCTTAAATAGGAGAATTTACGTCACATTACACTTATTACGTAAAATGAACAAAAAAATAATATTGCAAAACAGTTTAAATTAAAAAATTGCACGATGCATTTATTTGATATTTTAAGATGATCATAATATTTCATTTCTAACAAAAGTATTTATACGTGAATATTTAAAAGAGAAAGAAAAGTTTGGTGAAAATTACGTCAGATTCAAATTATAATTCAATCTTCCGAAATCTTTTTAAAGCCGATCAAATTAGCGTGCTGTTAGAGTCTGCGGTGTCTGAACGGGGGTTGACGAGCGTAGCTCGTAGGGGGCAGAACCCCCTAGTGTATTTAAAAATAAATGTTTATACTGTTGAAATTTTTTTTGTACTATTACTTCAAATTTCATGTAAAACTACTGTAAATATTATTTATTTTTATTTTATATCTCTTCAATTGCAATTTAAGATTTAGTGAAATTGTGTTACTACTTCTATCTGATTTGAAATAAGTCGTCCGAGATAGATGTCCGAGGGCTACAGTTTAAAGAGGACCTGAAAAAAAAAATAACATAAATAATTTCTTTATATAGAAATTTAAAATGCACCATTGTATTCGTATTATGTTCAGAAAAAGGAAAAAAAACAAATCTTTTGCATTTTTTACATTAAAAAGCTACGTTGGAAATTCAGTTTGATCTTATTTGCTATAATTTGTTAATAAAATATTTGATCAGCAATTGTGTATGTTCTTTATACACTAATGAGTTTATTATAATTTAATAATGAACTGGTAATTGAAATTTATTAATGAACAGATTAAATAATACACAAAGTATTCAGAAATTACAAACTTTGTCATTCTAATACGATTGTGCAAAATAATTGTAGTTTCCAATAATTTTTTAATCCACTGGCATTAATTTCTGGGTATTAATCTCAAAAGAACTAAATGCTGCGGCTCATGAAAATAATGTCTTATTTAAAGAAAAAGCGTATGAAATCTAATGAGATTGAAAAAAATAATAATAATAGGGAAAAAAATATCGTTTTTTTCTTCATACTATTATACTTCACATGCAGGACTATAGAATAAGTGTCTTATCTATTAGCCCCGGTTCAAACACCTGCAAAACCCAGAATTATCAACTATTGTTTTTGGCATGATTTTTAAAAATGTCCGGTGTTTCCCGAAATAAGAGCTGCGTGACTAAATTTATGGCTCATGCAGGAACCGCTTCCCACTTGGTTAATTCCTTTCTGTCAAACTACAATATATTTTATCCATCTTTGGTAGAAACCGAAAGTGGAAATTAAAAGGGGCTGTATGAAATTTTGCAAGGTGTTAACTTTAGTTCTAAATCCCGACTATGAAAACAAAAGTTTAATTCCTTTTCCATTGATATTATGTTCTTAAATTTAAGGGGTGAAGGGGAGGGGGTTAGAATAGGTTTTTATAGATTGATGGAACTTTTGCATTTTCGTTAACATATTAATGGTTTTATTGCCTATTTCATCATTTAGTATCATTTGAGTGTACCAGTAACAGTTGTATCCGTCTTGTGACTTCTAAAATTGCCATCATAAAATGTGTTTTCTAAGTCTATATTAAAAAGTCAACATTTTAAAATCCAGAAATACAATGATAGTGTACAAATTAAGGTTAAACCACTTTCAGCTATTTTCCATTGAAATATTTTTTCTTTCATTTGTAACACTCTCTAACAAAACTGAATATAATTTATGAATACAGTTTGTCTATCTGCCATCAGTCTGTCGATTTGAGCTCTAACTTGCGTAAATATACTGGGATTACCATTCAGTTGATGCATGCCACTGAAGTTTATGGTGGCATGTTCCAAAAATGAAGTGTTTAGAGTTTAAAATTCCAGTGCTTGTACAGAGATACTCAAAAGAATTCATTACATTCCGGTCTATGGAAAAACGTCAATTCTTAGTGTATTTTAATGTTATTACAAAATTTCAAACGTATTTAAAATAATATACATCACGAGGGTCCCTTAAAAGAGAATATGCAGTTTACTATACAATATAGTGTGCATTGCACCCATCATTCATTTACAGTCGCACACAAATGAACTCGGCTTAAGAAGTGATATGAATAATAATAGCTGCAAGTGAGTTCTCTGCTGAGATATGAGTTTTTAATTTAATTACTTTTTTGCATATCACTTAGTGAGCATAATTTGTAGAATTCTATAAATGTCCTGAGTACATTTCTGTATATTGACGTAAACTGCTGTAGCGGAAATTTGCTACGCGTTTAAAAGTGAAGATTTGTAACAGTATTCCGAATGTGTTAGAAAGAGTCTAATAATGTACGCTAGAAGTATGATTTACTGTTTATGTATTTTTAAGGTTTTGTATTTTTAAGTTTTTTCCCCCTGGTGCTGCCATGTTTCAATTCCTGTTAGTATTTCCATAGTATTACAGTCGGGGATGTGGGGCAGTTGGCCCCAGCCTCCTTGATAAACAGTCAGAAATCAGTTTATGTTCACTTTTCAATCTTTTTTTTAAATTACATGAGCATAAACCAATCATTATTTTCACTTAAATCTGTTGTCAAATTAAAGAGATTATTTAAAAAACATTAGTATGTCTGAAGAGAACTAGAACACTATTTTTTTAATAATAATAATAAGAGTAATAATAATTCTCATCTTAAATAAGGCATAATTATCCCTATAACATAATATTTTTATTCCACAGGTCTTTGATAGGTGCTCAAATGAATAGCATTTACAAAAAGCAAATAACCTTGTACGAGAGGCTGTAAAAAACTTTTAAATTGAAACATGTTATAATAAAGTTTCACATAACTAGATTAAAAAAAATCTGTTAGAATAAAAAAATTATAATTTTTGATGAAAATTATTATGATTATGATGAAAAAAATGCTCCTTTAAATATGGGAAACTACTGTCGCAAAAGCGAAAATTTTTGTCTCTCACACAAGTGTTAATTTATGGGGTTAAAAGTTTTGATAAAAGACTGCTTAATAACTGAAATTATTCCCATTAAAATTAAAATCTTGAACTTTCAAGCGAATGCTTTCTACATCCAAATATATGGATTATAAAGAATTAATACTTTTGAAGACTGATTTAAGAAAAAAAAATCCTAATAACTGTAAAAATCTTGTCGATGGAATAAATATTTTTATCGCTCTAATGTGTACTTTGGATGCGCACAAACGTATAGTGCGTTCAGAATGTTAAAATGCTTATTTTAAGGGGCTGTATACAAGTTGACATTTCATCCCCATGGTGAAATACAGCTAAATAACTGTAAAAATATATCCGCACAAACCGAAAGCTTTATAGTTCAAAACAGTATTTGGGACGCTCAAATGCATGATGCATTCAGTCTTTCAAAATACTTAATTTAAGGGGCTGTATACAAGTTGAGATTTCAGACCGTTTTAAAAAAGAAATCTAAATAACAGTAAAAATAAATTCGCTCAAATAAAATTTTTCATCGCTCAAATGATAATCTTGGACGCTCAAATGTATAGTGCTTTCAGAATTTCAAAATAGTTATTTTAAGGGGCTGTATACAACCAGTGATTTGAGCCCCTTGGAAAAAAGAAAGTTTAATATCTATGAAAATATTCTCGCTCAAAGAGAAATCTTTATAGCACAGAATAGGATTCTGAACGCTCAAACGTATGGTGTATTCAGAATTTCAAAATACTTAATTTAAGGGGCTGTATACAAGTTGAGATTTCAGACCGTTTTAAAAAAGAAATCTAAATAACAGTAAAAATAAATTCGCTCAAATAAAATTTTTCATCGCTCAAATGAAAATCTTGGACGCTCAAACGTATAGTACTTTCAGAATTTAAAAATAGTTATTTTAAGGGGCTGTATACAACCAGTGATTTGAGCCCCTTGGAAAAAAGAAAGTTTAATATCTAGGAAAATATTCTTGCTCAAAGAGAAATCTTTATAGCTCAGAATAGGATTCTGAATGCTCAAACATATGGTGGTTTCAGAATTTCAAAATACTTACTTTAAGGGGCTGTATACAACCAGTGATTTGAGCTCCTTGAAAAAAAGAAAGTTTAATATCTATGAAAATACTTCCGCTCAGACAGAAATCTTTATCGCTCAAAATAGTATTTTGAACGCTCAAACGTATGGTGCATTCAGAATTTAAAAATACTCATTTCAAGGGGCTATATACAAGCTGAGATTTCTGCCGCTTGGCAAAAAGAAAGCTAGACAACAGTAAAAATATTTTCGCTGTAATCAAATTTTTAATCGCTCAAACGATATTCTTGGGCTCTCAAACGCATGGTGTTTTCAGAATTTAAAACTAATTATTTTAAGGGCTATTTACAACCTGTGATTTGAGCCCCTTGGAAAAAAGAAAGTATCTATGAAAATATTGACGCTCAAATAAAATTTTTTTCGATCAAACGAGAGCTTTGGACTATCAAACATATAGTTTCTTTAGGATTTTAAAATAATTAATTTAAGGGGCTGTGCACAAATTGTGTCCAATAATAATGCTTTTTAACTGTGTCCCTGTCCAAAAATAATGCTTTTTAGCTGTGAAAATATTGCTGCTGGAACAGAATTCTTTATTCGTAGACAATTTCTTCGGATGCTCAAATATATGGTATATTTTCATTATTTTCATACAGTTATTTTTTTGTACTGCATGCAAACTGTGATTTTTGTCGTATGGAAATAAATAAAGCTGTATAACCCTGAAAGCATATTCGCTCGTTCAAAAATTTTTGTCTCTCAATTCCGCTCAAACGACGCTTAAACCTATGCTGTTTTTCATTTTCTTAAAGTCGAGGGGCCAACTTCACGTGTAAATAGCCCTCCCGAGGTTGTTTTTTAATATAAATTTTTTTGGTTTGTCGCTCAAGTAAACATTTTTGTCGCTCAAACCTGTGTGTTTTTCAATTTTTTAATCCCATGAAGTTGAGGGGCCAACTTCACGCTTTGTTGGCCCCCATATTTTACTTTATGCCTAACTTTTTCCAGATTGTCGCTCAAACGAAAATTTTTGTCGCTCAAACGCGCTCAAACCTATGCTGTTTTCCGTTTTTAATTTTCTCGAAGTCAAGGGGCTAACTTCACGGACCTGCCTCGGCCTGTTGAAAAAACTGTCCTAATAAAGCGGCCTGGCCAGTTTGAAATTTTACCGCACCGCCGCGGCCCTCGGGCCGGACCAGTGCAGAACTTTATTAGATATACAATTGTAGATTATTTTCATAAAGGTATTAAAATATGATTTGCTTTTTCCTTACATTGCGGGTTCGGGTCGGGTTGTGGGTTGAAATATTGCGGGTTCAGGTCGGGTGCGGGTTGATACACCTCGGGTTCAGGTCGGGTTGCCTGAAATTATTTTTGCGGGTTCGGGTCGGATAGAGCCCGACCCGCGCAGGACTTTACATGGAATCTACAGGCAAGACTATATTGAAGTGATTGGAAATCGAAAAGTGTTTTTCGTTTTTCGATAAATGTATTACATCTTGAGTTACAAGCAACTGTTGTCTCATCACTTGTAGAGAATTTTATGCTCTATAACCTTTTTAATAGTTTCAGAGATCATTTGAAGCATTGGAAACAATCTTGAGAAGGTGTTTCTCTTGTTTAGGCAGAGGGCCAAAGATTCTACCTTTTTCAACGCTCTCTAAACGCCTGAACCTTTTGTCAGGAAATTAAAGTTATTTTTGCATTATTTAGAAAATAAAGACCACTTTAATTTTGTAATTAAGGTTCTTCGATAAAAGGCATTGTTTTTGAAAAATCGAAGATAGAAAGGGTATTTCTCTCGTTTTGGCTCTAAGGTCAAAAATCGCATTTTTTTCAGCGTGATCTAGCACCTGAATTTTTTGTCATAAAATTAAAGTTATTTTGTGAATTTTGTAGAAAATAGTCTACATGAATTTTGTAACTGGATTTTTTATCCGATAAAATCAATATTTTCTAAGAAATTGAGGATGGGCGAGGATTTTTCTCTCGTTTTGGCCAGAAAGTTGCCTTACTTCAGCGCGCTCCAGCGCCAAAAGCATTTGTCAGAAAAATAGAGTTAATCCATGTATTTTATAGGAAATTTTATCTACTTTAATTTTGTAACTGGATTTTTTTCAATAAAAGGTACAGTTTTCGAGATATAAGCAAAAAACCGATTTTCGTGAACTTTGACCTTGAATATCTGGCGACGTGGACACGAGATTTTATGAGACTTTTCAGCTAACTTTTAGAATGTCAAAACAAAGCTTTTTCAAATTTTTAGCTTGCTGTCTTTCATTCCGAGGTTTGCCCTTTTTTCACCTTATTTGACTGGACTAATAGGGGCATTAATTAAGGACATAGCCTATTGTTTCGATATTTATGAATCACCCTGTATAGTATATATATCAAACTACAGATCAAATACAGGGCTGTTCAAAATAATTGGAATACCTATTTTCTATGGACGGTAACTGCTGAAATCAATTTTTTAAATGTTTTATGCATTTTCTAAAATGTTTACTTAGTTATCTTGTATACCTTATTTCCCTAAATAAGGAAGTTCTGTTAAAGCATTCAGGAAGTGTCGGAAAGTGTTTCATAATCTATGCTTAACGCACGATTTTTCTTTCTTGTTATATATGTTTTCAGTATTATTTTTAATCTTTTGAGTTTCAGTGTTTATGCATTTTTTCTATTACCTTATTATAAAGGTGGGGCTGCCACATAGTGTATAAATACTATTTTGTTTAATTACATACTCAGGGTTCATACAAAGTTGGGAAGAAAAAATCTAAGGAGTACCCAAAAAATCCAAGGAGTCCAAAAAATTTTAAAGATTTTATTTTGTTGTCGATGTTTTTATTTGCTGCACCATTATGTGGTATGCACACTCCAATTTTTAATGCCCAATTTGGAGAAAAGAACATTTCAAAAACAAATTTTACTCTATTGGAATCTAATTGTTAGTGCTGAAATTGCACAGTATTCACAATATATTGTTTATTAATTTCGTAAGTTTGACAATCTACTTTTTTTATGCAGTGACCAATGGTCATGTCACAGGGGTGATTTTGAGTAAAAAAAAAATTCTGAAATTCACAGGAAATCTGAAAAGTTACACCAGACAGAGGGGGGGGGGGGGGAATCCATTGACACTAGTTATGTGTTTTCTCTGTGGCTCTTTGACGAAATTAGTGTTTTTTCGCTATCTTTTGACGAAAATTGTGGTTTTTTTTTCGCTATCTTTTGACGAAAATTGTGGGTTTTTTTCGCTATCTTTTGACGAAAATTGTGGGTTTTTTTCGCTATCTTTTGACGAAAATTGTGGGGTTTTTTTCGCTATCTTCTGACGAAAATTGTGGCTTTTTATGCGCTCTTTTGACAAAATTTGCCGTTTACTCGCGATCTTTTGACGAAATTTGCCGTTTTTTCGCGATCTTTCGACAAAATTTGCCATTTACTTGCGATCTTTTGACGAAATTTGCCGTTTTTTCGCGATCTTTTGACAAAGTTTGCTGTTTACTCGCGATCTTTTGACAAAGTTTGCCGTTTACTCGCGATCTTTTGACGAAATTTTTGGGTTTTCGCGATCTTTCGACGAGACTTGTGGGTTTTTTCGCTATCTTTTCACGAAATTTGTGGGTTTTTTCGCGATCTTTTGACGAAATTTGCGGGGTTTTCACGATTATTTGATGAAATTTGCGTTTTTCGCGATTCTTTGACAAAATTTGCGTTTTCCCCGTGATCCTTTGACGAAATTGGCGATTTTTCTGCAAATGATTGACAAAATTTATTTTTTTCGCGACCATATGTCCGAATTTTCGGATTGGTGACCGATTTTTTAAAGTTTTCGGAAATGAATGCCTTACATTTTCGGAAATTTCGGACAAGAATCACCCCTAGGTCATATAAATAGAGATGTCAAACCCTAAACACTTATGTATATCACATACATGATACATTTTAAAGAAAATTTTAAAAGACAAAAAAAAAAAAAAAAGAATGCTAATGCAACATACAAGAAAAAATATAACAAGTTTTGAATTTATTCTTTTAGAACAGTGGTAATCGCTTTCTTTGAAGGTGAAATTTTGACGAATTCGCATTGTCTTCGCAATCTTATAATGAATTTCGCGTTTTTTTTTCGTGATCTTCTGGGGGAAATTCGTGTTTTTTCTCGCGACCTTCTGGGCAATTCGCTTTCTTTCGCGATCTTTTAATGGAATTCGCGTTTTATTTCGATTGTTTAACGAATCTGAGTTTCTTTCGCGATCTTTTGATGGAAACCGCGTGTTTTTCGCGATCCTTTGACGAAATTTGCGTATTTTTCGCGATCCTTAGACGAAATTTGGGTGTTTTTGCGATCCTTTGACGAAATTCGCATGTTGTTTGCAATCTTTTGAGGAAATTTGCGTGTTTTACGCGATCTTTTGAGGAAATTCGCGTGTTTTACGCGATCTTCTGAGGAAATTCGCGTGTTATTTCGATCGTTTCATGAAACTAACGTTTTCTTCGCGATCTTTTGATGGAAACCGTGTGTTTTTCGCGATCCTTTGAGGAAATTCGCATTTTTTCGCGATTTTTTAGGAAATTCGCATTTTATGCGATCTTTTGAGGAAATCTGCTTTTTCTTGATCTGTAACGAAATTCACGTTTTTTGGTTATCCTTTGAGTAAATTCATGTTTTTCGCTGTCTTTTAAGAAATTATCGTCTTTTTAAGAAATCCGAGTTTTCCCGCGATTGGAGAAATTCACGTGTTTCCACGATAACAAAATTTTGACCTTTGACAAAATTTACGAATGTTTTCCGCGATCGATTGATGAAATTTGGCGGTTTTTATTTATTTATTTTTTTTTTTTTTTAACATATTTGCGAAAAACGCGATTTTTCCGAGACTCTTGGCTAAATGCCAAACATCGATAAAATTTAAAATAAAGGTCGGCTAACAATGTCGAAAAATGGTCTTTACGGACCTACTAATTGAAAAACGGACCTAGTGGGAGCCCTGCTATTAAGATTACCCTACCCAATCAATGTTGTGCTTCAGATGAATGACGTGCATAAAAGATTTACAGTGCGTTTTTCAATCCCGATTTTTTTTTCCTCGGCAGCAATATCGCTTGCGTCCGAAGTCGCAATAGAATATAAGGAGTTTCTAAGTAGTGGTTTGCTTATCTAAGTAGTTCTAAGTACTACTTGGGAATGTTTTCATTTCTAAGGAGTTTCCAAGGAGTCTAAGGAGTCTGTGCGAACCCTGATACTGCTGCTTGTGAAAATTTATTCCGAAGAATTAATAAAACTTTGCATGAATTACAAACAATATATTTTCTTAACATTTCTAAATCTTTTGCTTGGTCAAAGTTATCAGATGTTGATACAACAAAGTTAATATTTTACATAATTTTTTATTTTTTACTAATGCTATGTTTAAACGCTTTAAAATTTGTTTAGAATTTAGTTATATATATATATTGTTTTTTTTTTTAAAGTTCAATTTACTCACATACTACCCTAGTGGATTTTCTGAAGTTTTCTCAATTCTTCAGTAGTATTTCTATGTGAACCATGCCTTAATTAAATGTTATTTTTAACCAATTAACAAAGCATGAAATGACATGTTTCCTTGTTATATATGTTTTCAGTATTACTTTTAATCTTTTGAGTTTCAGTGTTTATGCATTTTTTCTATTTTTTTTCTATTACCTTATTATAAAAGTGAGGTTGCCACATAGTGTATAAATACTATTTTGTTTAATTACACACTGCTACTTGTGCAAATTTATGCCTAAGAATTAATAAAACTTTGCATGAAATTACAAACAATATATTTTCTTAACATTTCTAAATCTTTTGCTTGGTCAAAGTTATCAGATGTTGATACTACAAAGTTAATATTATATATACATTTTTATTTTTTACTAAGACTACGTTTAAACACTTATTTTGCTATCCTTCAACACTTTTAAAGGAAACCTATTCTTCTCCACCCGTCTGTGGTTTATCCACAAAAGTATGGGGTGATTCAACGATGCAAAGGAGATAAAAAGATTAGATCAACTTGAAGGAAACTTTTCCCTCCTGCAGAATGTCCGTCAGTTTAATTTTTAAGCTATTAAAGATGAAAAACTCCAAGTGACCCCCCCCACACACACACACAAAAAAAAAAAAAAAAAAAAGACGCCGATACTGAAAATAGTTGAATGGTACTCAATTCAGACCTTAGTACTTGCAGAAAGTTATTATTCAAAAAGAATTGTGTTAACTTAAACACTATTGTCATAAATATGAAGTGCTGCCAGGAATGCAAAAGAATAAGTTTCTTACATGTTTCCTAATATTACATAATTTACTTTTTGTTCTTTTGGACTCGCACTTTCTCAATAATAAATAATGTAAATAATTTTATATTCTTCTCCTTCTTCTTTTTTACATTTTTGGATAAAAAAGAAAGTCTATATGTTAGTTTGAGTATACAATTTTGTATTACTCTTTCACGGAATTTAATAACTTTTTAATGTTTAAAATTTAAAATATATACAATTGTCATGAATGCTTCGCTTTCAGAATATGTTTATAGATGCATATTTTTTCTAGCTTTCAAACAATGTGTTAATATTAAAGATATTTGGAAAACAAAACAAAACTGAAGTGATAAAATAATCCCGTTTCACATAAAACGTCATACACTTAAATGTTTCTTTACAATAAAATTAAGTTCATCATAAGGTACTGTGTATTTTTTTTAATCGTATTTTTGATACTTAAAATTTTATTGTGTGGAAGTGATAGTAACATCTTGCATCTATGTTGTGATCAGAAATGGTGTGTGATTTTTGACCTTTTGGACTGATTTGTATTTATTCTTTTAGTACCAATTTCCATCAATTTAATCAAACCATGTCTTAAATGATAAATTTTGTGTCACTCTTGCATAGTGATTTTTCTCTAAATTTGTGATATCACATTTTCTGTCATTACCTCCTAACTTTTTATGTACATTATAACAATTTGGTGGTCTTTCAAAAACGGGACTCTTTATTGCATCTATAATATCTACATACTCTGTTCATTACGAAATTTTCCCATAGTACCCTTTTCAAACTTTTATTCATGGATATTTGTTTTTGCAGCTAAAACACTAAGGACATAATTTTTCTAAAGATATAAAGCTGGTTTAAATGTCCACAATCAATACCTGTCCTTTATTTGTTAAAGTTACTTTAATATTATTACTTTAACAAATAATTACTTCATGTCATATTTTTTTCGGAAATTTTTAAATATATGTACAATACACTAGCGCCACAGCATTATATGTATGATATTAAATTGGTATCTTTTTTTACACTCACAACCAGTCAATATATACTTTTCAATGTTTTTATATTCCATTCAAAGTTTACCCACAGTTACCGGTAAGTTTTCATTATGTAATATGTTTTCTCAATTTCTTTTGACAATTGTTCATAATTCACACATGAATCAGTGTATCATTACTTAAATTAACATCATCTTTACAATTTTCTAAAGTCACTTTTATCGTTTTGAAACACTTTTGCAGTATTAGTGGGTCATATTATTTTCTGTCAGTACCATATGTAAAAACACGTTACAGTTTTTTCAGGTACTGAGAAATGTTTTAAATAGTATATAGGTTTGTTGTACAGCACATATGTTATTTTTGTACACACATACTTCTGAGCAAGGTGATTCTTTTCTTTCTTAATATCTCAACACATATTTGTTTCTCTCAGGTACATCATTGTTTTCAAATATCAACATTTTTCAAAATTTGTAAGCATATTGCAGTTTCAATGCTTCATTTACTATGTGGCTTTCATGTTTTGTTAATGTTATGAGCATCAATCCTTACAAAAATATTTTACTATCTCTAAAAAAATGTTTTTGTTTGAGGTGATTTTCCCTTACTTGCAATAGTTAAAACAACCATGTTAATACCCCCCCCCCCCAAAAAAAAAAAAAAAAAAACTAAAAAATTATAGACGATTTCCACTGTTATTTTTCACAGTTTTGATACATGAAATTTTCTTCACATATTATTTGTTTGTTGTTTGTTTGTTGGCAAGATGTGATTTTTATGTATTCTTAGTTCTATTTAGTAAATACAGTTTACTTTATATGTATTGCTTCGGAAGCGCTATTCAAGGTTTTCTTTCTCAGTGTCTTAACCCCTTGAGGGGCGGTGGGATATATTATATCCCACGTAATTTTAATCCAGATTTGCACCAACACTTTTTATTCAATTTTACTTTTATATTTTTATATCTTTGGCGGAGAAAAGTTGTAATATTGCTTCTCCTTATTTTGAAATAAATTTTTTCGAAAATTCCGGTGTGAATTCAGCATTATAGAAACACAATAACTTGCCCCAGAAAGGGTTAAAGAGACTAAGTTACATTGCAATCTGTATCTGATTTTGCACAGTACTACAATGTTGTTAATGAAACTAATCAGGTGTATTATATCATACTCTACTGAAATATTTATTACACTTTTCTGAAACTTTCGGATGTAAAAGTAATTCATCATGAAATGCAACTGCCAGTTATTTAATTTTAAAAGTATTTTTAGATGCAATTCTATCAACTTTGGGTATCTTAATTATCGCTTCTCATAGTTGAATAAAAATTTTACATTTAACACATTTTTACATTAATAAGTTGTTCAGTTTAAGGTATTGTCCAGTAAATCATAATATGGTTTGATATTGTAATATGGTTTTTAAAATACATATGCAGTTTTTAATATACTATTAAATCACTTTTTTTTTAACCTAAACTGTGTGTTACATTGATACCCTTATATATTCTGTCGTGAGTTTGTACATGTATTATGCAAAATTCATCTTTGGAGTCATCATTGGTGGTCCATTGATACTTACTAGAGATACTTTTTGCATAATAGTGCTGTGTCATTTTACATTTAGTTAAGTTTAAATTCAGTATTTTTTTTTACGTTCAATGTGGCACTGATAATAGTTTCAGGTTATACTGTTGCATTTTGTTATTATACTTAATCAGTACCTTTGACAGTCAGGTTATAGACCAGTGTCAGCTGATCACATTTTCCATTTCATGTCCTTTAATTCTGCATTAAAAATTTTTGAAAATTTCATGCTACAATTCTTGTCTTTTTTTAATGATAACTGTTACTCGTATCTGACAATTCCTTTTCACATAACCCATTATTTTATTGTGTTGTTGAAAAGTACTTGCATGTTAATTTACTTTAATACTTTATGAGATTTTACACTTTATTTCCACATGTAAAAATATTGTGACTGATGTTATTAAATTCATTTTTCCATTAAATTATTTACAATTGAAAACTAGAATTGTGCATTACTGAATCTGCCTTGAAAGTAATGATATTATTTATACTGAGATTTAATACGAATATGTTTTGACTCCCTGTGATACCTATGACTTTCGAAATTTTTATGATTAAAGCATCAAATATTTCATTCTGCGGATATAAACAAATGTCCCAGACATTTCTTTCAATTTAAAACACTGTTTCATCAGTCATATATTTTGATATATCAATTTGGTGGTTTTTCTACTTACATTTTCATGTCTACTTTTTTGCTATATTATCTTCTTTTCTCCATAAATGGCAAAATATTTTATTGCAAACATGGTATGAATTTTTTCACTTTAAATTTTCTAATTTAATTTTATTAATTGCTTAAGTTAATAATTTTCTTCATGAAGTGACTGTCACACTTTATTTACACCCCTTATCATGCCTAATCAGCTCACTTAAATCATTCAATATAACTAAATTTTGTTCAAAGCCAGACCTGCCAACCTTTGAAAATGAGAAATCGTAGCACACAAAATTAAAATTAATCTGAGGTTGGTTGGTTGGTTTGTTTTTCGTGTTTCACAGCCATCTTTTGACATTCGTAAAAGGAATGAGGTTTCAGTCTTTGAACTCAATACAGTAAATTTTTTCCTCTCAAAATTTTTATATGATTTTTAGAGTTTCTTCTCGTTTCGAAGCATTTGACATTTGTAAAAGGAGTCTCGTTCCAGTTTTTTTTAGCCCAGTGCAGTAAATTTTGACAAAATTCGCAGTTTTTTCCCCCCGAGATCATTTCAGGATATTCACAATCCCCCCGCCCCCCATATTCATAATTCACATTTTTCTATCACGATTCTTTGTTGAAATCCGCACTTTTGACGAAATTCGTATTTTTTACTGCGATCCTTTGATGAATTTTGCATTTTTTACAACGATCCTTTGACAAAATTAGTGTTTTCTTTCTGCGATCTTTTGGTGAAATTTTCATTTTCTTACTGATCTTTCGATGAAATTTGCATGTTCTTACTGATCTTTTGACGAAATTAGCATTTTCTTTATGCCATATTTTGGGAAAATTCATGGTTTTAGAATGATCCTTTGATGAAATTTATTTTCTTTTGCGACCAATTGACGAAATTAATTTTTTTAAACTGTCATTTGTTGAAATTTGCGATAGTTTATCGCGACGCAACCGATTGGCAAAATTTTCGATATCTTTTCGCGACCAAGTAACAAAATTCGCTAATCATTTCTCTGACCTTTTGATGAAATCTGCAATATTTTTCCCGCGATAGTTTATTGAAATTCGTGATTTTTTGCACAATCATTTGACGAAATTCGCAATTTCTTTCTGAACTCTTAATGAAATTACCAATTTTATTCAGCGACCAATTGAAAATAATCACTATTTGTTTCTGAGATCTTTGACGAAATACCCGATATTTTTACACGACTATTTGAAGAAATTCTCATTTTTTACTGTGATCGATTCACGAATTAATGTGGGGAAATTCCATAAAAGAAAAAATAAATCGCAGACTTCCAAGAAATTTCCAAAATATACGCGCAAAAGAATCATAGGTCTGTGGAAGAATTTGCAGAGGGATATACTGCACAGCATTTTTCATTAAGCAGGATTGTCCTTTTCCATGTGCAAATCATGAGATATTGCACACTATTTCAAACCTTGCGTCTCAAAGAACCACCTCCCCCCCCCATCCCCCTCCAGAAATTCTTACAATGGCACGCCCTGTTTCTAAGGAAGGGAATTAATGGATAAACATTTACAGAAACACAATTCACTCATGTTTATACATAAAAAGGAGGGTCTTATGTTAAGAAGTTTGTTTTGCAGCCCAGATTTTTTTTTCCCCATGAGCATTTTTAATAGCCAAATTTTCAGACTAATGACCAATTTTTTAAAACTTTTGGAAATGAATACATTGAAATTTTGGAACAGAATCACTCCTGAAATATATGCTGTGTGGGATAAAAATAGCAACTAGAGACAAAAAAATGCGTTTGTTTTTTTTGCAAAAAATCGTAGTTTAAGACCGATTTTCGTAGCATCGTAGTTTATAGGTCCAAATCGTAGCAACTACGATTTTTTCGTAGCAGTTGGCAGGTCTGCTAATGGTCCACTTGCCCCATTTTTATGGGGCAACTGGACCATGAGGGAAGAAATATGAAATATGTATTTTATTTTTAGATATTAAAATGTAATTTTGAACATTTCTGCCTGATAGAGGGAACCTAACTGAACACATTTACAAAAGTTCAGACTTTAATTCAAATGAATATTAGCCTTTTGAATCTGAATTGCCAGAATCTCCAGAGTCACATTGTAAAATCATGGCCCAGTTGCCTCACGTAACCTTATATGATGAATCATTAGAGCTATTTCATTTTAAGGCTGTTCTTAAATCCAAAAGGGCAACTTTCTGACATTAGTTTTAATTTATTTTTGTTTGGAAATGCATGAAACTAGCAAATGTTGTTGTTCTGAAACTATGTAATTACGCTGTTTTTTTCGTTTTTTTGGAAACGCAATAGATCTTTCAGAAAATAGTGTCAAAGTGGGCGTTTTGAACCGAATTTCTGCGCGAAAGAAGAAACCACTCAAAAAAGCGTGAAAAACGTGTTTATCATGTGATCGAAATCGCTTATAACTCAATAGGTAATTTATTGATCAAAAAATGGAAAACACAGTTCGATTCCAAATCGATTCCATGGTCAGGCTTTCCAATTTTATATCTTTCCGTTAAAAAATGAATTTGTAAATGTGTCAAAACGTTTTGCTCTTGTTGAGCAAAGCAGTTAAGAACAGCCTTAAGAAATCATAATATTTTGAATAAAATGAATTTTGTTATTATAAAAAGTAAATAAAAAAAACACAAATATTTCAGAAAACGTAATGACGGCAGTGCTGAAACACATTTTCTTTAAATGTTAAAAGTTCTATGTCATGAAAGAATAAACTCTAAATATAGTGATATTAAATATATTCATCATAGAATTAAAATGTTTTATTTTTCTGTCTCTCAAGTTGTCGATTTTACAAATCTCATTTATAAAGCAAAAAAAAAAAAAAAAAGAAAGGCTATCCTTTTCTTTTGTGAATGCAAGAATTATGTTTTCTAGTTACAAAAAGTTATATTGCCCCTACTCTATCAGATTATCTCAAATGTTGATTTTAATTTTGTAGTGATATTTCAATATTAACTTATAATATATTAATCATTACTGTTTAAATTATTTCACTATAAAATTTATTTTCTCCAAGAAAACCGTTATTCATGGGTCCGAATATAATTTAAAAATTATTAATCTACAATAATCAGAAATTTAATAATGACACAAAATACGGAATTTAGTTATGCATTTTAATTTAGAATAAACCTTAAACAAAAATTTATTATACATACATAATTATTTATGTGTTGTTATTGAAATTCAAAAGCAACTTTTTTTTTGGATTTTCCAATACCTCTGACAGTACATTTTTTTTTCAGCAATTCTTACAACACAATTAATAAATTTCATTTTTTTTTTTTTTTTTATATATAAGTACTAAATTTATGAGGTCACAATATCTTTCCTGAGAAATTTGACTTTTAACAACAGTTCTAAATAATCAACATTTTTACTGAATAGGCATTTTATTTATTCATTTTTTATTTATTTATTGTATGTGTTTTATCACCCAAACCCATTTTAGAACTTCTTTATAAAATTCGGACTTTAAATTTCGGTTTGAAGATTTTTATTATTTTAGAAAATCAAAGAAATGGTGTAAACAAAACAAAATATTAAAACATTTTAGGAAATTTTTAGCAAAATGTGCTACAGGCGTAGTAAAAAATAATAACAATGCGAATAAAAACAATAAAATATGAAAATATTTAAAAAATCTTTATAAATGAAGTAATTTATTTGCATTAAAAAATCAGAATTATAAATTATCTTAAAAATGGTAAAGTTTATCATTTGTTTTAGGAATAGAACAGAAATTTTCTATTTCCAAAGCATTTTACTATACATTTACACAGTATCCTATCATAGGATACAAAGAGCTGCAATGCCTTTCCCCTCCCCAAGAACTGGTTTTTCTCCACCAGCGAAAATGCCAAAAGCTGCCAACTCCAAGCCGCCAAACCAAACACTTCCAAGTTTTGTTGGATTGTAATGTAGCCTCCGGGCCACCCCCTGAAATCAACACTGCTTTACCTTGATTTCTCATTAACATGACCAAAGAGCTCGATAAAAAAATCAACATAAGCTTGACAATGCAGAATTGTGAAACTGGAGCCTCTTTTTTTTTTAATTATTTTTTTTGCACATAAATTTTATTTTGTAATCGTTTTGAAAAAATCTTTCATTTAATACATTTATCGTTAAATAACTTTTTTCTCTTTAGTGCCCGATATGTTGATTTTTTTATGACGTCCGACACCTATAATTTTATAATGATACTTGCTTTATCCAATTTCAGTGCAGCTCTAAAGCGTAAATTCGGAATACTTAAAGATTTTCTTTGGGATGGTTTGTTTAATTCTAGCGTGGGCAGTAGTAGAACGAAAACCAGGAAACTTTTTTTTATGGTGTGTGTGTGTGTGTGTGTTTGTGGGGGGGGGGGGGCATTTTTTGTTAATCGTGTTACTTATTATTATAAATACAACTCTTATTCTCAATCATAGTTTTTTCTTAGTGTCTAACTAATTTAAGTTACTTAAAAAAATAAATTTTAGTAAGTTTTTTTTTTTTTTTTTTTGGTAAATATCTTCACAGACATTGAGAACCATTCAAAAAATGAAAATAACGAAGAAGAATATGTTTCCGGAATTAGCTGAAGAGAAAACTAGGTTTTCCTTTCTTTTCAAAGTTTTAACCGTGAAAAGTGAGCCCTTTACGAAAATTGGTATTTAAACATGAAATTTATTCGTCTTTTTTATGTACTAAATAACGAGACAAGATTACAGTTTTCATATTTCATAGTTGATATTTCCTAGTAGTTCTGCTTCTTTATTTTGTAGTATTCCAAACAGTATTCTTCTAAAAAAGTTTTTTATTTTAATTAATTAACTTATTATTGTTATTTTCGTCCAATATCATGTGCTGTGGCCTTGTGTTTTACTGTTGTATCGTAATATTACACATTAAGACTGATATTTACTGTAAAATTGAAATTTCCCCCTTTTTAGAATTTAACAAATACAAACTCAAAGATGGGATTAAATTTAGAATTTTTTATCTGTTTTTGAAACAATTTAAATTGATATCTTAAATAATTAGTAATAGTATATATAAAAAGATCGAATATTTAAAAAAATAATTAAGACCATAAGTCAAGCAATTTTTCTTGTGGGAGGGGGGGGGGGGGGCGCCCTGATGGGTGCTCGCATGGGCGCCAAAATGTCCTTGAGCCGGCCCTGGCTGCAATGGATGATTTTCGCATTTACTGGTATGAAATAAAGAATTGCGAGTATGATAGAGATAAATAAATTGGTAAATAATTAATACAAGGTTATTTTCAGTATAACCACTCAAACAATATCTATTAGTTCTGTGCAAAATCAGTGGTGCAATTCAGCCGGTTCGGTAGAAACATAATGGTACTGATTCCGGAAATTTATACGGCCCACTGCTTTCTTCAGCATACACCGTCGATTTTGTAATTTCAAATAAGAAATATATAAATAAACTTTGAGTTGGGGACATTATTGCCTTCGGCAGCGTATTCCTGCGTGCTACGTACGCTACGGGTTGATTTTATATTTTTAAACGAAAGATAGCCCTAGTCCGGGCCCGAGTTAATAACCTTAAATATACCTAAACACAGTTTTGAATGAACTTATTTAAAATAAAATCTTTCCAAACGAACCTAATAATGTGAGACCTTCTGTAGCTAAAGTATTTTTTCCTCACCCCCCCCCCCCCTCACATCGGTTCATTTAATGTTAAAAAAATAGTTCTTATAGTCCAAATTCTTTGAAAATTTTATGAGTTATAAATATAATATTTCCAAAGCTTGCGTATAATTTTCGTGCTAAAATGTTGATATATTTAGTTGTAAAAAGCAGTGTTTTATTTTAAACTTTTTTCTTATCAAAATCTTACGGGATTTTTTTCTCTTCAAATTGATTATTTTGCCCTAAACTTAAATATGTCAAAACCAAAATTTCCCTTAACCCTAGAATATTAATCTTGCATAAATTTTACTCACACACCCTTTTTTTTTACACATTAAGTATGCTTATTTTGCTGAATTATATTACGAGGATATGTTTAATGAATAATTTTCTGAATAAAATTTAAATGTATGAGTATATATCTATTGGCGATTCAAGCGCTCGAATACGCCATCTGGTGGAGAAAAGATGTAACTTCTTGCTTCAGGATACTGGCGTGCTAGCGCATTGCTTTACATGTACTTTAAATTTGTTCAGAATGATTATTCTTTTGCACAATTTCAAATTTCCTGTGACATTTGTGTTCTGTCTTATATGGCAAAGTAAAAATTATCCGAATTTTAATACCTAAAACTTTCAAATGTATTTAGAGTGAAGAATTATTTCAATGGCACTTTAGCATTAGTTAAAGGGAAAATAAAGGGACAATTTTCCTGTACCGAAGGCTGTGAGCAGCGCCTCTATAGGCCGTTTTAATTCCCAATATATATATTTCTCTTACGTAGCGCTAAAAAAGGGCTTTATTTATAGCTTGCTATTTGGCAACAGCCAAAACAACTATTCATAGTGGTTAAGTTACGGTCACATGTCCCAACCCACTCAGCAAATCAAAATCCAGACAGGCTCTCTTTTAACGCAAACCGTTTGAGCAATACATGAATGACAATTGCTACTGGTCTGTTTTACGGTGACGTGAGGAATTCAGCAAATCAGCTTTTTGATCCAAGGTTGTATTTAGACACAGGCGAAAATGTTTTGTTTGCAGTTCGATAGCGTGATACGTAGCGTCTTATTATACCCTGTTCACACTGCGTTATCGGAACTCTCTTAAACCTCCGAAATCTCTGAGGGAGTTCCACAAACTCTCTGATACCCTGTCCACACTGCGTTATCGGAACTATCTTAAACCTCCGAACTCTCTGAGGGAGTTCCACAAACTCTCTGAGAGAGTTTCAACTTTCTTCGGGCTAGAGACAGTCAGGACCATTCACTCTCGCTGGCTGAAAAAGCTTCGCATTAACTGATTGGGTGTTGCGGGCGGTTTTATCTTAGGCGCATGCGCAAACAACACAGTGACGTTTACTGAGTTATCTTAAGTGAGTTTTTCCATGTGAACAGGCTTCCAATTCCGGGAGGGTACCACCTCAAAATTAAGAGAGTTCGGCTGCCTAAGATATCTGTAGTATCGTAGTGTGAACATAGTATGAGAGAGTTTCAACTTTCTTCGGGCTAGAGACAGTCACGACCATTCACTCTCGCTGGCTGTAAAGCTTCGCATTAACTGATTGGGTGTTGCGGGCGGTTTTATCTTAAGCGCATGCACAAACAACACAGTAACGTTCACTGAGTTATCTTAAGTGAGTTTTTCCATGTGAACAGGTTTCCAATTCCGGGAGGGTACCACCTCAAAATTAAGAGAGTTCGGCGGCCTAAGATATCTTAAGTATCGTAGTGTGAACATAGTATAATAGTTTTAAATTAATTTAAGCCGTGATTTTCAATACTATAGGCAAAATGAATGGAGAAGGACCCCATCTGACATGCCATTTAAATTTAAACGGCGTCAATTTCCTGTTTGCTTAGCTTTCTCAATGATGATCAATCAGCATTTTTATTTATATTTTCAACAAAATTTTCAATTACTTTTTCATGAATTAAAATATTTGTAAATTTCATACGTTGCTTGCTCGGATCGCATAGCGGTCCAACTAAAAATATTTTTTATTGTGTTTTCACAAAGGTTTTAAATTATTTCTGTTTCCAAGGTACATTTTTATTTACATTTTCAACAAAGTTTTCCATTACTTTTTTACACATTAAAAATATTTGTAAATTTAATACGTTGTGAGGATTTATGATAGCACTCATTCTGGCTAGAATTGACATAAATAGTGGCAAGCGAGCTGGGATCGCGTAGCAATGCATGGGGGTTGGCGAGAAGGGGACTGAGCCCCCTAGTATATAAGAATTATTTTTTAAGTATGGAGTGAGCAAATTTTAAGCATGGTTAGTATTT
This sequence comes from Maratus speciosus, assembly GCA_963932465.1. NCBI lineage: Eukaryota > Metazoa > Arthropoda > Arachnida > Araneae > Salticidae > Maratus > Maratus speciosus. The sequence goes on along the minus strand of OZ010796.1, from coordinate 442,492,456 downwards.
AAGTACTAAATATAAAGGTTAGATAGTAAGTTGAAATTTTAGTGCAAAATTAACCTTGATTAATAATTAACATACATAAGATACAAATAAATGTAAATACAGTGAAATACGTTTAACACGAAATTGAGGGGACCGAATTTTTTTTTCGTGTTAAAAGAATTTCGCGTTAAAAGATTCGTAAAAAAAAGAACAAAACTCACAAATATTTTCAACATCATCAAATTTTATTTCGATTTCCTGTTAAACTATTAGTAGGTTGCATCCATTAGGATAAAAAGCAAGTAAAAAAATATTGCTTTTTTTGGGAAAAATCAGATATCTTTTTTTGAAGTGTCTTTTTCAGCATTCTGAGATCTAGCTGGTTTGAATCAAATAAGCAAGGGCTGTCTCTAAATCTTCGTGCTTTGCGAATCTCATACGTTTTCTCTCCGGCTTAAACATACTGCGCTCAAACATTAAAGTAATAGGATCTCTGTTTTTACTATAGTTAATAAAGTAGAATTGGCAATGCCAAACTCTTTGCAGATTTCTGTTTTCGCCCTTTTTTTCATCAACTACATCAAGCAACTTCATCTTCATTTGAAGCGAAATAGCAGTTTGTTTTTGCACCAATTTTGCAGTCATTGTGCTCATAAAACAAAAGCTAATTTAAAAAAACATGAAATTCACTGATTTTCACCCAAAATTATTTACCAATTTCAACTCAAACTATCTAGATCGAAAGCGAATTTTTTTCATGTTAAACGATTTTTGTTTCATGTTAAAAGATACAAAATGTATTAAATTGCATAGTATACTGTCCGGACCGCTATATCATTTCGTGTTAAGCGTTTTTGTGTTAAACATATTTCACTGTACATTGCTTACAGGTGTGTCAAGTATAATAAAATCCTTTAAAAACACATTAAAGTCATTTAAAATCCAAAACGTTTTCAACCGACACTTACTCGGTCATCTTCAGTGAAAAACTTCAGTGAAAGTTTTTCACTGAAGATGACCGAGTAAGTGTCGGTTGAAAACGTTTTGGATTTTAAATGACTTTAGTGTGTTTTTAAAGAATTTTATTATACTTGACACACCTGTAAGCAATGTATTTACATTTCTTTGTATCTTATGTATGTTAATAAAGGCTAGAATTCTAAGGTTAAACAACAGCTAAAAAGTTAGTTTAAGGTATTAAAATTTTAGAGCAAAAATAAGTTTACATTGTAAGTATAACAAAGAGTGACTCAATGATTTTTTATTTTTTTCTGCTAACTTTCATTCTTTTAAATCTCATAATTTCTCAACCACATTTATACTCTATTATTAGCTAAAAAATATACATTGATTTAAAATTTCAGTGCGATTGTATAAAACTAAGTGAATTTTTTATTCAAAATATGCGCAATGTTAATACTTTTGCAAATATGCAGGAAGGACGGAAAGGAAAACGGAAGGAAATTTTGGACGGGCATGGAGCCCCATCAGCCCATCCCCTGAATATGCCACTGGGGGGGGGGGGGGGGGGAATCGTCATGTGCATTAGGTGTAAAGAAAAAGTCGTTATTGTCCAAACTCTTTGAAATTTCTGCGATTTAAAAATATATTTTCGTAGCATGCGTGAAAAAAAATATTTAGAGGTAAAAGCACTTGTAAGAAATCTGGTTTTTTTTTTCACTTGGGCTCGTTTAATAGTTAGAAAACGTAGCTGTTACTGTCAAAACTCTTCGAAATTTTTAACGGCCATGAATACAAAGATTTTGCAGCCTGTGTAAGAAATTTTTGTATTCAGTTGTAAAAGATCTGTGTATTCCACTCGCTTTTTCTTTTGTTTTCGTGTCCTTTAATATATATATTACAAAATTTAAAAATTTTCGCCAAGTTTAAAGTATTTTATATAAATTTTCCTTTTTCAGTAATTTTCCGTATATTATACCGGCTTATAAAATTAAAACCCTAGTCTATTAATCTCTATAAGATCTTAATCCATATAATAATATTTATTCCAAACTGCGTAAATCTAAAAATGGCTCTATTTATATTTCTTTAATAAAATTTTATTTAAATTCCTATTAAATTCTGCTATTAAATCCCGGTATACCATATTCCCCTAAAATCTTTATTTAAACTGCTTAAATATTATTATTATCCCGTCTTAAAGAAGAAACCTGCTTATTTCAATTTATTCTTTTATTTAAAATATCCAGATGCCAGCTAGAATATTTCAAAGATTAAAACTTACGCAGACATTTCATTTTCTTTTATCGTCTGGCGAGGAGAAAAAGGTTATTTTTAGCACAATCTCGACAACAGGGATTAAAATTTGTTTACACTTATCACATCTGGGGCTAGGATATAGAATATTCTCAAACAATCTTTTGGCGGAAGTATAAATACTGGGTGTTGCAACCAGTCAGGGAGAAATATGGTGTAGAGGTAGTAGAGAGAGATAGAGATTACTGAGATAGATGGGATTTTCGTTCTGCATTAGTATTGACACTTAAAAAGCAACCTACATTGGTCTCTGGTAATGATTACTTGGAGTGATTTGCTACGTTTTTATAGAGATGTTGTTGGAGTTGTTAAGAGCTGTGTGAGAGATTTAGTGAATTTATGAAGGTAATAAATGTCTGGTAATAGAAAGAAGCGAAGAGGATTTCTTAGCGAGAAATGGAATAGCTTTTAAGCTAATTTTGATTGATCGAGTTTGGTTCTTTTTTATCATCGGTAAAGTGGAGCATTTCCCGCCTAAACTCAAATTATGAGAATGTCAATAAAGTGGAATTGTTTTCAATCGAGTGCATTTTTTTATGATCTTCGAGTCTCTTATTCTCAACAACGATGTCGGCCTGAATGCCTGAGTTTCTTATAACTGGAAACCCCCATCATCTTTCGACAATGCCTGCTGCTTGCCGTCAAATCATCACATATATATAAAAAATAGTCCTTAACGCCCAGCGTCTTTGAAATTTTTATCAGTTATAAATATAACGGTTTCGAAGCTTCGTAAAAATTTTGTACAAAAATATGGATATTTACTAGTGAAAACTTTAGATAAACCGCCCGCGTTTTCGCGTCCTGAGCGAAAATTTTCCAGATTTTATTGTTTTTAAATACTTCCTTTCGTTCGAACGTTTTGAAATTTTTATAAGTGGTGTAAATCAGGTGTGTTAAGAATGTGCACAAAAGTATTCTATAAATATAAATACCAAAGTTTAGTTACTTTTAGCATACAAAGAAGTGTCTGTGGGAAGTAACCTGCAGTCGCAAATTTTTTCGAAAGGGATAATATTCGTATTTTTGAAAACTAACTGCACTGTTGAAGAGAAGAAAGTCTTAGCTTTAAGGGGGTATGTTTTGTTAATCGGTATCTCTAAAATTGAGTTCGATAGGATCGTCGGCGAAAGGGAGAAAATGAAAATGGCAAAATCGAATCTGTTTGAAAGGGTTGACAACAATATTTTTTCCAACGGATTGCGACGTTTTAAGTGTACAAATGCGAAATTTAAGAATATGTTAAACGTTTTTCCATATTTTAAACGGTTTGGTCGTAGCACATTAAGAAAAACGACAGAAAGAAATATGTGATAGGTCATGCGATAGACAGCAACTACGCTGGTGCCTATGATGCGTTTTTTAATTAATATCTTGGCTAATTATGACAAAACTGAGCCCCAGGACCTGCCTTGGACTATCCTCACACAAATTTTTAGACTTCTACTCGCAGTAGATATTCCTAGCCATCGCTGACAGACACACACACACACACACACACACACACACGTGTTAATTTGTTTAGAATTTAGTTATATATATATTTTTTAAAGTTCAATTTACTTACATACTACTCTAGTGGATTTTCTGAAGTTTTCTCAATTCTTTAGTAGTATTTCTATGTGAATAATGCCTTAATTAAATGTTATTTTTAACCAATTAATAAAAGCATGAAATGACATAGTTGAAAAGTGTTTATGACTACGGTTTGTCCGTCCACACTCTAACTCCTGTAAATATACTCGGATTGACCTGAAATTTTTGAAAGTTATTAATGTTTACCATAGCATGTTCCCTATTTCAAATGAAGTTTGTGGCATGTTTAGTTCATCTACAGGGACAGTCAAAAGTTTTCCTTTACATTACGGCCTATGCGAAAAAATTGTTTAAAATGATTTTACATGCTTTCAAACATAATAAAATTGATATGCATTTATCAAGTGCACTAAAATATGCATTCTGTAGAATATGCAGTGCAAAGAATAGTTATTATTCATTTACAGGGCCACACAAAAGAATTCGTTACGTCAGGATATAGGGGTGGAGGGAATTGTTTGCGGCGTATTTTAATTATTTCATGTATATTAAAATTGATATACGTCGCTGAGGTTTACTATAACTTATTTCATATATAATACGAAGTGCATAGCATTTACAGGGACACACACAAGATTTCAGATACTATATTGAATCGAAAGTACTGTACAGTAGCGATGATTGCTGGAAATGCCTTTTTAATTATGTTAAGTGCTTTTATGTTTCACTATATTTATGCATAGTATATGGTGTGTATAAATGCTATAATTCATATACAGGGCTACACAAAAGAATTCGTAATGGTTACTGTGTATGACTGCAAATTGCTTAAAGGTGGTTTGTAAATGAGTTATGCATTTTTACGCGGAACTGCATTTAGTTTACTAAGAAATCTTTGTAGAACATAGATAAAATGATACACAGGGTCACACAAAGAATTGATATATGGCCGACTATAAATGATAATTTCTGGAAATGTGATTTCAGTAGTTTTAAGCGTGTTTTAGTTTGAATTAAATTTTACCTAAATAGTGGCATGAAATAAAGGTACTAGGTTAACTACAGGGTTCGACAAAACTATACAAATAAGTTTCCATCTATTAGTATACATTGCTGAAAGGGAAATTTCAACCTGTTACACATTTTCTGGCTAAACTAAGTTTCCCCGTTATATAGTATATGTATCAAACTACAGATCAAATACTGGGCTATTCAAAAGAATTGGAATACCTATTTTCTATGGACGGTAACTGCTGAAATCAGTTTTTCAAATGTTTTATGCGTTTTCTAAAATATTTACTTAGTTATCTTGTATACCTTATTTCCCTAAATAGGGCGATTCTCCCAAAAGTGAACCATACCCTCAAAAAATAAACTATTAAATTTTTCTTTTTTATTCATGGCTAATTAAAGTACATAGTCTGAAGTATTTAATTCACGCATTTATTTATTTTTGCATGGTTTGTTTCTATATGTTCATGAAGGTCAAAATTGATGTTTACAATATTTAAAAACGCATGCATTCATACACCTATAGTTTGTTAATCTCTATAAACAAATATACTGCACTTTTATTCAATTTTTGGCTTTTCAAAGTAGCTGCAGGTATATTTCTATGTAATTCAATAAAAAATTACTTTCATTTTAATTTTTTTCAAATTGTAGTTTGTGATTTAAGATACTTTAAAATAGGGATGCACAACCTGTGGCCCGCGGGCCAAAAGTGGCCCGCGAGGAGTTAACGTGTGGCCCGCGAACTTCGTCAATTTATAACTGGAAAAAATTGCAATTTTTGTCCATATGATGGTCGCAGGAAAAAATCATGAATTTCATCAGTTTGTCGCGGGAAAATTTGAACATTTCGTTAGTCACTTATGAATCGCGAATTTTGTTCATCGGGCGTGGAAAAAAATCATAAATTTCGTTGATCGAACACTGAAAATTCGTGAATTTTGTCGATAAGGCGCGAAAAAAAATCGCAAAATTTCGCCGATTGGGTTTGGAAAAATCGCGAATTTTGTCGATCGGTTCGAAAAAATCACGAGTTTCGTTGATCGGACAAGGAAAAAATCGCGAATTTTGCCCATAAAGCACAGAAAAATCACAAATTTTGTTGATCGGGCACGGAAAAATAGCGAATTTTGTCGATAAGTGCGAAAAAATCGCAAAATTCTCCGATCGGGGCAAGAAACATCATAAGTTTTGTCGATCGGGCTCGGAAAATTCGCGAGTTTTGATGATCGGGCTAGAAAAAATGGTGAATTTCGTTAGTAAGGCACGGAAAAATAGTGAATTTCATTTGTCGGGCACTGAAAAATCACGCTTGTTGTCGATCAGGCGCAAAAAAATTCCAAATTTCGTTGATCGGACACGGAAAAATTGTCAGTTTTGTAGATAATGCGCGGAAAAATTGCAAATTTTGTTGATAGGTTGCGAGAAAATCGTGTGTTTCGTCAGTCGCGATAAAAAAAAATCTCGAATTTCGACTGCAAATTTTCGACAGTCAGTTAAGAATCGCGAATTTCGTCGATCGGGCGAGAAAAATTGCAAATCTTGTCAATTAGGAGCGGGAAAATTTATAATTTTGTTGATCGCTTCGAAACAATCACTTGTTTTATCTGTTTATCATGATACGTTGATCGGGCGCGGAAAATTTGCAAATTTCGTTGATGAGGATCGGAAAAATCGGGAATTTCGTTGATTGAGAACGGAAAAATTGCGAGTTTGTCGATCGGACTCCAAAAAAATCGCGAATGACGTTGTCGCGCACGAAAAAATTTCGAATTTTGTCAATGATGCACCGAAAAATTGAAAATTTCGTTAATCGGTTGCGGAAAAATTACGAGTTCTGCCCGTTTATTGCAAGAAAAAATCGCGAATTTCGTCAATTTGCAATTTGCTGCAGGAAAAAATTATAAATTTCGTCATAGTCAGTTAAAAATCGTGAATTTTGTTGATCGGACAGGAAAAAATAGCAAATTTTGTCGATAAGTGCGAAAAAAATCGCAAATTTCTCCGATCGGGCTAAGAGAAATGGCGAGTTTCGTTAGTAGGGCACGGAAAAATCGCGAATTTCGTTGGTCGGGCACAAAAAAATCACGCTTTTTTGTCAATCAGGCGCGAAAAAATCGCAAATTTTGACGATCATGAGCGAAAAAAATCGCAAATTTTGTTGATCGGGTGCGGAAAAATAGCAAATTTTGTTGATCGGGCGCGGAAATATAGCAAATTTTGTTGATAGGCTCCTCTCCTCCCCTTCGTTCATACTCACATTTTTTTTCAGCACAAGCCACTTTCAAGCCTATGTTTGTTTTTTAGCACTTTTAATCAGGCAAAATTTACTCCCCCGAATAAAGTCAAGGAATATTATTACTCCTTGAATATAATCCTTGCTATATCTCTGTTTATTATATATACAAATGTAAACTGTCGCTATATTCTTGCGAACTGAGTTGAATATGCTGACTGGGTAGGAGAACCTAGAGGGGTAACCCCCCCCCCCTCTGAAACCATGTTTTTTATCTGATTATAGGCCACATTTCATCTCCCCGAAATAGAATCCTCTTTGTGTTACTTGTGTGGCCCTCGACAACCCAGACATTTTTGTAAGTGGCCCTTCTCTTAAAAAGGTTGTGCACCCCTACTTTAAAATGATGTCCCGTGCATCACATTAAAAGTGCATTAAGTTTTACTAGAAGTAGTAATATTTATTTTAGATGGAAAACATTTCTGATTTACTTTATACTTTTACAAAGAAAAAGATATACATTGTTAAAATAAATTCATTTTAATAATTTTTCAAATTATAAACAGTTTAAATTTGTCCCGTGCATCACGCACCCTTGTCCTGTGCATCATTTATGTTACATTTTGTAAAAAAAAAAAAAAAAAAAAAAAAGATTAATTTAGAAATTTTAAAGCTTGACATATTTTTATGCTGAATAATAAAAAAAATGTTTGGAAAAAATACAAAAATGATAGTTTCAATAAAATCATGCATCATCATGTTCTTTAGCATAAATCTGCAAAATTGTAATAGAGAGATGGTACATTATTTGGCATATGTTTCATTCTGTGGAATATTTATTTCTTCAACTAATAAAACTTTTATTGCGGATATTAAAATCTTTACAAGGTTGTAAAAATCAGAAGCAGAATGTACAATTTGAGAAATTTGCTTGCTCATAACTTTTTGACTAATAAGTGATTTTGCTCTTCTACCTATTCTATCTATGTCACTTTTCCATGTGAAGAAGCAAAGTATTTCCAGCTATAAGTTTTCTAGTATTTCCAGCTAAGTTCTTGCGAGAAAAGAACGATAAATTTATTCTTGATTTCAGATGATGGGTCGTCTGTCCAAATCACTTCAATTTTTGTTTTCATCTGAAAAGGGGCTCCAGATCAGAGTAAAGTAACTCAATAAAAGCTCTGATTGTATTTTTTTCCTTTTCTTTTGCATCCGAACAAATTAAAGATGTTAAATAAATGTACTGAGACAACATAGCTGCTGTGAATAAAGTCACACTACTTCTAGAGCACTATGAATTTCATTTTGATATTTACAGTTATAATTCATAGCAAATTCTTTCTGAAGAACTTCTACTTTGGGGTCTCCATTTTTCATTCTGAAATTCTTAATTTTGAACTTGTTTAATATTTAAGTGGCAAGTGACTAAATAAAAGGTTTCTTTTAAGCTTGATAAAACTTTGCCAATACAGCCTTCTTTCACGTTACATCTTAACTTGCCTCCTCTGTCTTTTGCCCATTGGGTCCATATGGCGGTATTTTTATCGGCTCATCATTTTCAATCTTTTCTCCATGAGAACAATCACTACAAACACCTTGCCAACAGTGAGAATTGTTAGTATTATTACATAATGCTTCATCCCAAAACATTTCAGAATTATGCGTTGTCTTAAGGGCCTACTTCAGTCACACAAAAAGACCTGTTCACTAATGCTATACTTTTTCGATTTTCATTGGGGATTTTTTTCAAGAGGATGCTTTTATTTTAGGAACCAATTCTGAAAATGAAAATGTCCTGATTAAAAATACTTGTAAACGAAATTGAAAAAGTAGAAAACGTCATGCATACAGATCGACCTCAGCGAGCCACTGCAAAAAAAAAAAAAAAATCCTCTAAAAATATTGAAATGCGAGCGAGATATCTTTATAAATTTCTTCCATAGGAATAGCATTAGCGAGCGGGTCTTTTCGCGTGACTGAAGTAGGCCCTTAAGACATCTTAACTTTAGGAAGAAAGCCTCACAAATCATACATTTGCATTGATTGATACAAGTCAAAATAAAACATTTTTAAATCCATTTAGAAAATTTACTTTTTAAAAAATTTCAAATTAGGAGTACATTGGTGCCATCTACTTTCAGTTATTTTAAGTAATTAATATCTGCATCAAGTGGAATATATGATTAGTATTTTTTTTATCATGTATTCTCATAATTTAACATCATAAGTATGTTGAGAAATATTATAAATCTCAGGTGGTATGCAAACAAGTCAGACTTGTCCCGTGCATCACATCCATAAAATCTACATAATTTATTAATTAATTTTTAAAATGAACTTAAGATTGCACCAAAGCAATCTACTAAATGTTCTTTCATTATAAAAAAAAGTATAATCAATAAATCCATGAAACATCACAGAAATTAACGTTAATACCATATGATGTATGCATTTTGATTTTTTGCGAGTCCCGTGCATCACGCATACATTTTAATTTCTTATTTATTCAATTTTTAATGTGGGAAAAAAAACAGCATGTCTTTCTGAAGTACAAGTTAAGGTCTTATACCGCATAATTATCAAAGTATTTAATAACTTTAATTTCGGTAAAATTCAGTGGTTTAAACACATGTAAATGTCCCGTGCATCACGTAAGAATCGGCCAATAACAAAGTTCTGTTAAAGCATTCAGGATGTGTTTGAAAGTGTTTCATAATCTATGCTTAACGCATGATTTTTCTTTCTTGTTATATATGTTTTCAGTATTACTT